>OX438753.1:4829706-5429706 GCA_949316235.1 Oegoconia quadripuncta | reverse complement strand
AAAGTTTGTTTCAACCGTAGTAGTAAATATAATGTCTCTCTGCAGTCCTCACACCAAGTCTCGTGAATCGGTCTGCCCTTCCGCCCGCTCCCGCCGTTGTCAAGAATTCTCTGTGTTCAACGTGGAAACGCCAGACATGGACAGTTTGTGGCGTGACGCTGCTAATCATAACAGTAGCACAGAACACAGCGAATGCGATTACGAGCTAAGGTTATTGATGGTATTATTGTAGAATTTGTTGGTCGACTTGTACGAGTAGATTGTGTCGATGCACAATGCCGACAAATGCCAATGTGGTCATAGACAAACTAATATCAAAATAACAACTACAGAAATACGTTTTCTGTTTTTTGACTTCGGTTTATGCATATTTGGCATTGTATATGTCGCATCGTAAAACATTTTCTTTTATTCTATTGTAGTTAAAGTTATTGTAGTACAAATAACATTATATTGTAGTTTACGTAGAATTTTGAAGGTGTAATCTAGATTAAATGTAGGCAGAATTAGAGAGAGCAAATCTTATTCATAGTGACCTGCAAGTGTAACATATTCATTTAGAAAATGGCAACCCTATAAGAATGATATCTTCAGACTCAATCAGAACACCTATCTAAAAGCCCAGTGCACTATTGCCGCCGTCATTACAAGGCTAGACATTGTCTACTGCTTGTAGTTCTTATTTTATGTATGGAAAATACTCTAGACTATTGTGACAGCTAATATGAATATTTTTGTTTACGTAGGTATAAGTTTTTTTATTCCAATCGTCATCCTTATGTTTCATAGATCAATCTCTTTTGCTTACACACTGTTAAGAATAGGAACTCTCACACGCTCTAACCGTGATTGAACAGACGCAACAGCGTCTATTCAATTAAACAATCAGAATCTTAGATTAAATATCTAGACTAAAGTTTTGTGACAGTTACGAACGAAAACAATGATAATTGAAAGCCATAAATTAATGAATTATCATATCTAAGTACCCAGCACATTGCATTAGTCTCAACGTAGTGATTATATTATATCCCCTTTAGTAGTTTCATAAAATCTTTAATTTGATAGAATCTGGGTAACGAAAGCGCGACCTGAGAAAACGCGGCAAATTAAAAACGATTCATGTGGTGTAGTAAATAGTGGCCAGTAAGCCACAAACTAGGGACATCCTCTATGCTGTCTTACATGTCCCGACATCTGTGCGCTACAGGAGCCTGATTCTCACATACTCGAGATTTCAATGTCGAACGACATCAATAGGTTTGTCACTTTTACACACGTATATAAGTGTGAAAGAAATAGACATGCCAATGTCTATCGATAGACAAATGTCGAGTGTCCGAGAATAGGGGTCCAGGACCTCTACAAGCGTGGAGTGGCAGCGTTCTGGTCCTCAAGAATTTGATGTTTTTGCCATCGACTCACTAAGATGAAACCGGAGGAGAAAAATTTTTGATTGATCCTTGAGAATTTTTTATTTCAACCACAAACTTTCTTGACCGCACATGAATTTGTTATTTGTTTTATTTATTATCATTATTGCTTAACCCATGTTATAGCAATTATTTTGTCTTCACTAAACTATCGGTGCGATCGATCACCGCGTTTGACGTGCCCTTTGACAGCTTAATGATGTTGCCGTTTTAAAATGTTTAAGAAAATTCCTGGACACGTTTTGTGTGAACATATTTTTCCAAATATAATATCAAGTTATTTCCTCCAAATGGATTTTCAAATACAACGATTTCAAAAAAAAAAACAATTTTGATTTTAGCCAACTGCCTCAGGAGGGAGAGTATTGTGTTTCGGGTTTATGCATGTAGATTCCTAAGTTATCTCCAGTAGCCTAAATGGCTTTGAAGTACAAGTTGTCGTTCAATTCGTCTTGATACCGAGTATGTCATAGGATACATTTTATGCTAAAAAAAAACTCCAACATGGTGTCTGCAAAATATGTTGTTGGGTTTTTGGATTTTAAATACTTAAATAGTTATTTGAATATAATTATGTTTTTATTACTATCTCTTCAAACCAAAGCACAACAAAATTATATTTAAATGCAAAAATATACCAAAGAAAATTCATCGAACGATTAGAGGTTGAATGCTGTAATATAATTATTTCCACGATAATTTATCATTTCTTGCAACCATATTGCCACGTTTTTGTATTTACAAAAACAGTAGCAAATGCCAAAGTCATATGTTTTTGTCCAGTGTCATTCCTTCCAACTTTTCACAATGTCAGCTCACTTGGGTGGATAATTAAGGATAAAATTACTTTCAATTACTGCAATTAGTCTCATTTGTGTCAGCCGAGTAGATTGTACGTTGATAAAAAGAGCTAAACTGCTTTGTTTCAAGCTAATTAATAGTGTTAGATACAAGCATTAGTTCTTTATGCGGTAAAAACTAATAATATGCTTTATTTTGTAGTAGTTAGTACGACTTTGAGTGTGCTCGATTTCAATCACTTCTGATGTTAAGTGGAGAGGAGGCCGAAGGTATAAGCGCACTCATCCGGAACCCTCAACTTATCTAGGCAATTGGCTCTTCTCTATCTTATCTCAAACTGACGGATCACAACAATTCTATTTGGAGACGAACCTTTAAAAATACCCTATGAAGAGAGCTGCTGGGAAGCGAATCCGCGGCTTCCGTTTTGTAAAACTTATGCTAGTGTGCCATGGAGGCGGTTAATTATGTAATCATATACCGGCAAAGTAAAACAATGATTTCTTGGGATCAAACTCAGATAGGTAGGTACTAGGGTACTTATGAATACCATAGTAGAGCGACTGAACGTCGATCGCATTCATCACAGCTTTCGCCTTTGGAGTTCGGATTATGCCAGTCTAAAATCGTATTCGCTGATAAGTTTGAATGGATCCAATATAATCTAAGACGCTATCTCTTTTATTAGCTACTCTTCTTTGTTTTTAAGTAACAAACGAATGCGTTAACGATTGCTGGTGGATGTTCGCGATCGCCTTATACGTGACTTTCTGGGTTAACTATGTAACACTTGTGGTATGTTAATTAAAGATTGACTGGAAGAAGTCCCGTTATGATACGTCTGCCTTTGTACAGACGATCATATTCTTAGATCGTATCGACAACTGTACCAGTCTGGCCCAGAACTTGGCCAGTGCGACGCCCTTTTGATTGGTACAGGTACCCTGAATGATCATGGTGCAAGAAATTGGACCATTATTAGGGCATGCTCTTTAGTTTAAGTAACTAATTTGCTACTTAAACCAAGGAGCACCAGCTGTGCATTGCATGCATTGAGGGTACCTGTATGAGGCCTGATTAAATTATCTTTATACCTAGCTTAATCAATAAAATGTTAAATAGATAATCAACTGTCTTTATTCAAAATCAAAATCAAAAAATGCTTTATTTTGTAGGTACACAGGGTACACTTAAAATAGTCAGATTTTACATTTTTAAAGCTACTGCTTGTTCAAAAGGCAATTTTCCCCTGAGAAGAACAAGCAAGAAACTCGAGAGGTCGCTCTTTTAAAAAAAGGTTTTTATATTACAAAATTATTATTTTATATTATAATATTTCATTATTAATTGTGAAATAGCCTGGTTATGCGAACGGGCTGGTTATGTCCATGATTGTTTATCATCTAAATAATCTGATATTTTATAATATGCTTTCTTAATAAGTTTCTGTTTTATAGTATCTTTAAATTTATTGAAAGGAAGATTTTGTATATCAACAGGAACTTTATTGAAAAAGCGTATACATCCCTTTGAATGAATTACTGACTTTGTGGAGGCGACTTATGTGACCTGCAAGTTTATCTTTATTTCTTGTATTGACATCATGTTTATCACTATTTTTCCTAAATGATGCTATATTTTTTTTGACATATATTAGATTTTCAAAAATGTACTGTGACGAAAAGGTTAGAATATTATACTCTTTAAATCTGTCTCTAAGTGACACTGCAGGTCTCAATTGATAAATTGCGCGAACTTGGAAGTATTAATTCCACAATACACATTCATTATAACCTGCGTGAGCAACACGATACGCGCTGCGGCCCTAGTTGTTTACATCGGTTGTGAACGGATGCGTTCAGCCACAGCGCAGTAAGGTACGTTCTGATTACGCTCCCTGACATCCCTCTTTTTTCAGCGGTATCTTTCAGGCAACACTACAGCGCGCCCGCTGTAGTGCTGCCTGAAATAAATAAATAAATATAAATATCCTTGGACATACATACAATGCCATCTAGTTTGCATGTATAACTCGAGTACACGCGTCCGTATTTATCATACAAACATATGCCCCTACCGGGATTCGAACCCGCGACCTTTTGGTATAGTGGTAAGAGTTTCCAACCACTACACCAAACAGGTCGTCACACACAATTCGTTCTATTAAACAAAATTTTGGAAACCTACTCGTCAGAAACAGGTAGATTAAAGTTAATTTGCATATATTACAGAAACAAAAAAATCGCACAGTTATTCCGTTTATCATGGTTTACGAAATACATATAACATTATTTCACAGGCAGAATAATTTTAAAACGGTTAGCGCCAACAGTCATTTACAATAGTATTTGAGCGTGTTTAGGTACAGTTTGAAACAGAGAAACTTATATAGGCCTGCATATTACAAATTGATGACGACCGATTGGTCTAGTGGATAGTGACCCTGTCAGCGAAACCAATGGTTGCGGGTTCGATTCCCGAAAGTGGTAAATGTTTGTGTGATGAATACGTATATTTATTCCCGAGTCATGGATGTTTATATAAATATTTATGTATGTTTATCCGTTATCTAGTATCCATACCACAACCTTGCTTAGTTTGGCACTAGATGATTGGTGTAAGTGTCCCAAATATTTATTTATTATTAATTAAAATTTCTCGGGAAATTATAAACCTTTTTTGGTTTTTTTTATTTACAACAATTACTGAGTTGAATATACTAAAAGTACTATTGAAAGCAGCCATGATTTTCCGAGAAAACTTAGATTATATTATGTCGAGTTGCAAAGGTTTGATTCCGACTGTACCACAAATGGACCGTGGCATGCTTGGTAGCCCCACACAAGGTCGATTTGATCAAGTTCGCGTGTTACAAAAACAACGACTGGTTCTGCTGGCAGTACCTACGTTATGTCACAGATCACATATGGATATGTTGAGCTGCTTGAATAGTTCATTATTAGTAAATTTTTTTATCCACATAGGTCACGCAAAGGAATGACAACAGTTGGTTCTTTATAACTTCATATACTCATTCATACGAATATGAAATTGAAATATTAAGGGATATCGATAGTCTGTAATATTCAATTGTTTAATTAAATAGCGTTTTATTGCTCCACCTGTTAGCCCTTGGAACTGTATTTGAGTCTTGGGCTGTCACAATACCTGGCAGCTGCAAGTGGTTTGGGACCGTTCCAAATGAAGGTCCTTGGAGGCATTTGTTTAGCAGTGGCCTAGAGATAGATTGAAATGATAATAGTTCGATTTTTATTTTTCAATCCGAACAAAGATAAGTGAAATTAAGTCTTTGTTCTATTTATTTATAATACTATAATAATAATAATAAATATCTTTGCACATACACACAGCGCTATCTAGTTCCACACTAAGCAACTAGGCTTGTATTATGGATACCAGACGGTTGATAAACTACACAAATACATTTTTTTTTGTAAATAAATACATAAATAAATGAAAAACATCCATAACTTGAGAACACATGTCTGTATTCATCTTACAAACATATGCCCCTAGCTGGATTCGAACCCGCGACCTTTTGGTATAGCAGTCAGAATTTTTAACCACTATATCAAACAGGTCGTCTAATCTATACAATACAATACAATACAATACAATAATAATAAATAAATATTTCGGACACTTGCACCAATCATCTAGTCCCAAACTAAGCAAAGCTTGTACTATAGATACTAGATAAAGGTTAAACATATATAATTATTTATATAAACCTCCATGACTCGGGAATAAATGTTCGTATTCATCACACAAACATTACCCCTAGCGGGATTCGAACCCGCAACCGTTGGTTTTGCTGACAGGATCACTATCCACTACACCAATCGGTCGTCAAATTAAGACTGTTCTATTTATTTGTGATACTATACAACAATGTTTATGATAATGGCAAGTTGTGCATATTGTGATGTTGACATGCCTTTATCTTGGACGTATAGTAGTATACAGGGTGAATTTGAATTCGTGTAATTCCCATTAACTGGTTACGCCATTCTTGATTACGAACTACTTTCCCCAAGGAACCATAGTCGAATTCTATCAAAAAAATTATCGCTTACCCAAACATAGTAAATTATTCTGAAATCACCTTTAGTAAGTCGAACAATTTTCGGCTGGTGACTCCACTCCTGATTACGAATAACTTTCCAATAGGGACCGTAGCCGAATTCAGCCGAAAATTGCCATACTAAAGGTAGTTTCAGAATTATACGTCGAACAGTAACTTAATGTAACTAGGTATTTTAGTATGTAATATACTGTTCTTCAAACAATACGGGGCTATTGTCACAAATGACTATAGTCTGTAGATAAGTAAATACTGATAGTGCGAAACAAAAGTATAAAACAAGATAATAACGATTAATTAAACATGCTAAAGATAGTGTATATTTAGCACATATTTACAAACCTCTTTAGCAAAAACATTCATTAAACGTAAACCAACCCACAGATTATATACAGGGTGAAAGGTAAAACAATAGATTCCTTTTGAGGAGTGATAGTAGACCCGATGTGCAATAAGTATATCCCTATGAAGTGGTGGCGAAAAGATAACAGTTTGTGAGATACAATTTTTTTTAGTATTTTTCAAAAAACACAGACTTGGCCTCTTAAAATTTAAATAAAAATAAAACTACTTACCTTAAAAACCTGTTTTTTATGTGGTCACCTAAGGTCATGCTAATGCTTATAACATTACCTGCCTTGCCAAACTACTAGTATTGTGAAAATTAAAAAAAAAATAGTCCTGTTAAATTATTTATATAAATTATCAAAAGACGTCCGTGTTTCCTCAGCTTTCATTTAAAGTATTACGTTATATAATTCTAAAAATGACTAAAGCGGTGGGCAAAAGTTTTCGCTCAAGTCAAATTATGAAATGATGATGATGAATGGACTTTCATTTGCAACTTTGCTGGTATCTGTTTGATTAGCGGGGGAAAGTCGACTTTGCTCAAAGAAAGTTGTTACAATAATGACCACATTTAAAGCATTTTTGAGTAAAATTACATTATGTAGTCAATACGGTTATTACTATACATATAAATACTTTAAAAATGTTTTGTTTCCCAGTGATTTCGTTATTGCGAAATATTGACTTATTTGTTTTTTGTTTTCCAGTAATTCGTAATAATTAAGTAAATAAGTACCATCAAAACTAGTAAAACTAACTAGTCCAAAAAATACAAGTTCAAAATCACTATAACACCAGGTGTGATTGAGTACAAAAAGATTAAAAAATGCGATGTTATTAGGTTGCTCTGTAAATGTATCCACCGGGGATGATTCCCATTTGCACAGTCGCATTCGCAGCCCATCGGCGCGGATGGATCTACGGCCGAAATATGCGCGAATATGCCGCGTCATGCCAAAAGCGCTGCAATTTTGTGAGCGACCGGTTGCTTTGTCGTTTCTCAGAGTCACTTTATTTAATTGGGGTGGGAATTAGTCGGAGTCTACTTCCCCGTAGTCCACCCCGGGCAACGGATTCATCAGTTCTACAGGACTGGCGAATGCGGCCAAACGATTCTGACTCGCTCGTCACACCTGCTGCACCTTCAGAAAGGGGTTACTAAGCCTAAAGGGGGTTATTTTTAACCGACTGCAAAAAGGAGGAGGTTCTCAATTCGGTTGTATGTTTGTCCAGTAAAAATAAGCAATTTTTAGTAGAGTTACCCATCAGTAATATAATAAAAATGTTTTCTAACAATTCTGTAGCTTGCTTTAGGTATAGTTTAGGTATTCAGTTATAAAACCTACCTACTATTAAATTAAAGTTACCACTGTGAACTTCATTGCTTTGTAGAAGATGCTAAGTTCTCCTAAAACAATTTTCTAAAGAAATTATCAATGGCTACTTTAATTTTCTAAAAATAGTTTATTGAGTCGTGATATTTGCCCTTGGTTAAATTTTTCATAAATATAAAGAAGTTATTGATCGATTTTTATGAAAATAGTTACAGGGGTTCTAAATATATTCTCCGATACAACGAAATTCACACTGGTAATTATATTATAGTCTACTAGCTTTCCGCCCGCGGCTTCGCCTGCTTGGAATAACTTTAGCGCGGAAATTTATTTATCCCGCGGGAACTACTCACTTTATCGGGATAAAAAATATCCTACGTCTTAATCCAGTGTATACTCTACCTATATACCAAATTTCATCCAAATCCGTTCATCCGTTTTGCCGTGATTGAGCAACAAACAAATAAACATACAAACAAACATTCAAACTTTCGTATTTATAATATTCGTTAGATGTTTTATTACTAAATATCTATATTAATATTATATCTAAAGCGAGCTACCGATTTGTTAGATTTTTTTTATTCTATCATTGACAGGTACTCTATCCATGTTCAAAAAATGACGGCCTTTAAAATTACAGGAAGTTAAAATAAATAAAATAATTAAAAAAAAATATAGTTTATTTGCATTTTCACAGACAAGTATGCTATAAAGTGGCTGGAGACTCCTTTTAAGCAAATAATGTGCCTGTATTAGGAGACTCCGCTCTTCCATAACAAATAAATGTAACCGTATACTTAGCTTAATTATATAATAAAAGTGTATCCTTACTGGACTAGTTGTATGTTTTTTACATATCACGAATAGAATTCTCGAAATAAAAATTTTGAATCATTGAATCGTGTTCTACTCACGGTATCTAAGAACCCCTTTTCGACTCGGTACCCCTTTCCGATTAACCTTACATGTTTAACTCCCACACAAATATAAACTTTAATCATTTGTATCACATCAGTTCTCCCTCGGTGGACGCGAATACGCAGGTGGCAACTAAGTTAACTAGGTAGACTGAGAAGCTTTATCTTTGTATTCTTGACATCCTGGCTGTACTGTACCCATACATCTCCATTGTTATTTAATTTATTCAGAATTACTTACTAACTAGATGACACACTAACCCGAGACGAGAAAAACAGTATGTGCTGCATTAATTAAATGAAAAATAACCATATGTATGACGCAAATACTACTGGTTAACAGTTGTTAAAAACAGTTGTAACGTAATATTTGTAATAATATATTATACTATAGCTATTCATTAATATTCATAATAAGAGCGTGGTGGCTCAGCGGTTAAGACGCGGTCTCCCAATTTAGGAGCTCCGGGTTCGATTCCCAGGCAGACCATGTACCAATGAGTTTTTCAATTTAATTTAATTACTTACGTGCATTTATACGACTGCTCTTAAACGGTGAAGGAAAACATGGTGAGGAAACCTGCATTCCAAGGTATGAGACGTCCCCGACCAAGGGCCAACGTGGTAGATTATGGCCCATACCACAGATTACTAATAAGTTACTAAAGTAACCCATACTCTCTCTCTCATTATACGAGGGAAGGCCTATATCCCTGCAGTGGGATGTTTACGAGCTGAGATGATGATTCATTAATATACATATAAATCTTTGTACCCCGAAAGACTATGATGTTGGCGTGGCATGACTGGCTTTTCTTGTTTTCTATAAAATAATTTTTAATATTTTTAATTAGTGATTGGAATCCACACGGCACTAAAAAATTATTTCAACTGAGATACAATGCAAATTACTATTGTAAATATAGTAGGTAGGTAATTAGCAAAGATCACTATACACCTTATGTAGTTAGATTTAGATCTACAATTTTATTAACTACAGAAAAAAAAAACAGAAATATAAAGGTTTATGACAGCTGACCTCACTTCTGTTCTATCGCTACACAACGATAGTGTCAGAATACCACGGATTTAAAAATCAGACTACTAAGATCTACGAGTAACAGACATCTCAGTGTGGTCTATCACGAGTACTAAGTAAAATAGGTACAATTCCCTACCGGAATCCGGTTTACCTTACTCTACCCTTTTAAAGTATATTCCACAGACATAAACACTTGCAATTAGTTGCTTGTACTTACTTGCGGTACGAACGAACGGTCACGGCTATATTTACCCGACCACGGCAAATTCATCGTGAAACTTGGCGATCAAACTACTGGATAAATGGCGTGTTGAATTCCCTAGTGTCACCCATGGGGGGTGCCATGTTTATTCTAAATGCAAAATCGAATGTGGCGCGGCAGCTCTTCTGACTGAGAATAATTTGATGCTCTAATGTTTTAATAGTCGGGTTTTAGTTAAATTTTCAATTTACTTATAGTTATTGCAAAATCAAACTCATACACTGTTTTTCTAATGTTTATTTAGTTGTACCTATGGCCGGTGCAACGACAAACAACTCAAATACTTATCAATACTATAACAATAATGTACCTTAAAAACGTAATTCAACAAGTCCTTTCAAAACTATTCAGTACTTCTCTATCTAGTTATACTTACCTATTATTTAAAACGGGGCATCAGGCGCAGATGCCTTAACATTAAAACTTCCTAAGAGCTATCCATAATTTTCTAAATTATGTATTTTAAAAAATGTACAGTCGGAAAGAATAAAGTCAATTTAAATTTTTAGAAAACTTTTTAGATGTTTTACTTAGTAACTACTACTACTAGTTTACTAAGTAAAAAGTTTACTAAGTAGTTACTTAGTAAACTTTTTAGATTCCGTTTCTTGTAAGGGCAAAAGTTTCTAGCTATAGATACTAAAAATGTGAGAAAAGAAAGCTTTGTAATAATTGACTTTTTTCTTACCGACTATACCATTCCAAAATATTTTAAAAAGATCGATAGTCTTCTAATAACGTGTTCCTATTACTAGAAAGGTTAAGGTTCCTGTACTGGCTACCCCATTACAAATTTGCACCCTGTATATACATCTACCTCAAAATTATGGCGAGTTAACAGTATCTTCAAACTAAACTAAATAAATATTATCTATACCTAAAGTCAGCCCTTCATGCGACGTCAATTTTCCTTTCACGGAATTGAAGCGGGAGACCACCCGATATGCTCTGAACTATGCTTGACCTCGGGTCCACTTTGGGGTACCTTAAGGTCTCCGGTGCTGGCTCCACGGTGTATTTTGAGAGAACAGCGGCCAGCCCAGCCAAGGACTGCATCATTCCTAGTCGCGCACCTGTGTATTGAAATTTTGTTGACAGAATTACGAATAAAAATATTTCCTTATCTATTCAGAATGATGGATCGCTTACATCATCATAATTGCTGTAATTGTTAAGATTATTTTTTATACATGGTATAAAAATTTTATGGTATTAGGTATGGTATACATGGTAAGACTAGGGTGAGGTCTCATTTTGCCGTTGGCCGACTTACACCCAGGGTGAATACCGAATATTTGTGTCGATTTTGTCTTACGCTTAAAATAATAAGTGCAGTTAGAGTGGCAAAGTTTTGGGCCAATAAAGTTTGCCTCGACTCGAAAAGAAGAAGAAAATAAAATTTTGGCTAGATTGCGAAAATACGAAAAGGACGACTTGACATTTATGTCCTCTATTTTAGTTCATGCAACTTACTCCTTGCTTCTGCAAGTTGCTTACATGATAAGCCTGCCAGACTTGAGATCGCAGATTTCCGTATAAGGCGTAAGCGAAATCTTCGTCTAAGCTCTGGTTTTTAGAAAGCATATGTACGAGTAGATAACTAAAAATTATTAGTTACCTTTTGAAGCTATAATTTTTGAATGGACTAATATGCCATGTTGTCTTTGTTAAGTGCTGGTAATTAGAAAAGGATAAATCTACACCTTTAACTTTTCCGATGCTAAGCATCAAATGTCACTCTTATTGTGTATCGGTGTGAAGGATAAGAGATTTACTAGCATAATAATATACCATAATGAGACATACAGAGCAATAAGTTCTCGATAACGTATTTGTATACACTGTATTTAAGCCCGAAGTTATCTTATTATGAGGTTGCAAGGGTCATAGGCAGTTACAGATCACTTTCCACTAGATGTTCATATGTGACGCGTCCCACTCTTACTAGATGAGTTTGTAATTTAGTCACCCCGCATGCAGCGAACATTTTCCCTTAGGTTAATTAAATCATTTGTTATACCAATTCAATGTTAAATATTTTCTTGTAATTTTCAATATAGAAAACCAAAAGATAATTTAAATAAAAATGTTAATGGTGAGTGATGCATGTTCTAGAAGTTTTTAGATGCAGAAAAGTAAAAAGGGGATACTCCCCCGAAATACCTACTTTGATGAAAGTGTGTAAAGTTACCTAAATTTATGGGGTAGGTACTAATGTATAAAATATTTTTTCGATTTTAAATCACTATAAAAAGCGAGTTAAACTGTTTTAAACCTTGTGTGTGTATGGTAGAGCCTTTTTTAAAAATCGAATCCCTGAGATTTCCCAAGACGCACCGCCTTCGCCTTAAAACTATTTTATGCTGGGCGAATAGTACGTTGGATAATGGTGTATGTTTTGTAACATATAAAACATTAACTTACCAATACAAGCGCGTGGTCCTTCTCCAAAAGGTAAATAAACAAATTTGTTCTTCTCACTAAATTCGTCTGGACTAAACCTTTCCGGTCGAAATACTTCTGGTTCATCGAAATACTGCGGGTCATTGTGCATTGCCTGCAACGGAATAAGAACTCCCACACCAGGGTCAATGGTCACATTCAAGTCGGGAATTGTGTACTGTCTAGAGCATTCTCTTATCAAGTAACCAAGCGATGGGAACATTCGCATTCCTTCCTGGAATGCCCATTCTAGATAGGTCATTTCTTTCACTGCGTCATAGCAGAGTTTGTTATCATGTTTAGCGAGCACCCGATCAATATTCTCTTGTACCTTCCTCTGCACCTCCGGGTGGTATGCCAGTTGGTGTAGAGTAAAACTGGTCGCTGAAGACGAGGTTTCGAAACCCGCCGCGAAAAATACAAACACTTGAGCCGCCATTAATTTGTCGTCTAACTCTAAAGAAGCAAGTTCAGGTGTGCCGTCTTTTTTTATGTTCTCTATCGACTCCCCAACCATTGTGCCCTTCTGTTTGCACTCAAGAAGTAAATCAATGAAATCATTCCGACCCGAAGGTTTGTAGTTCCTCTGCCTTTGAATTTCATTAACGAGGTCAATCAACTCTTTCTCTACTCGGTACATATATTTAAGGTGTTTGAAGAGGTCGGGGAAAATCTCTTTAAATATGGCCACGATAAAAAGTGGAAGTGGTACTTCGAATATTTTCTTGCCGAGTTTTCTGAATGCGGAATTTTCATCGCTGAGGCTGTCGGCATCGAGGCCGAAACCGACGGAGCCAATGAAGTCGGTGGTATAGCGCGCCATAATCTCGCGAGCGTCCATTGTCGTTACTTGTCCAGTCGTGGTCGCCGCCAAAGCCGATCGCAATTTTTCTGCGCGCTCGCAAATTAACGGAAACATGGCTTTTAGTTTGCCGCTACTAAAGGCCGGGGTCATACGCTGCCGTAACAGCTTCCAGAGATCCCCATCAGCAAAGAACAGATTGCGCATGAGCGGCTCGATCACTTGTTTGTTTGGAGAGAGACCGCGCGGATAGAAGTGCATGAAATCCACGGTGAGGATTCGCCTAGCTATATCTGGATCTCTGATCACGAGCTCTGGCCGTGTGCTTCTGAAAAATCCTACGACCTTCTCGTCTGGATACTTCCAGTACGTATCGGCTGCCACATCTGTCATGCTCCGCTTCAAGAGGTAATTAGGCAAATTGTTGCCCAATAGTGGTAATGGTTTGTCATGTTTTATTCCCCTGTCCTTCCAATAGTTATACGTCCGCGTCGCGTAAAGATAAAACGCCACCAAGACAACAACAATTACCGCTAATGTAATCATATTTGCGCGTCGCGGACAAACAGCTGACCCTGTGTACGGTTGAAATCAGACTAAACAACGAGACAAGTCTGATAGTTATTATATCAGCGGCCGGCCCTATTATCTGCGCAGTGTAGATTATATCACTTGAGTCGAGATAAAAACTCAATATAAGCGCACAATGTGCGCCAGCCAAGTCCGTCCATGCTTATTTACATGAATTCATTCGAGCTACTTTTGACTGGTTTTGTTTATCCTTTTGCAGAAGTTACATTTTCGCTTTGTATTTATTTTCGATTTAGAAGGCAAAGGTGAATCACGCCCTAGCTAGGAGAGTAAATGACTAAAAACTTTTTTAATCCAAATTATAAACAACTTTATGAAAAAATATGCGACATTTACTTTATTTTACCAAGAAACGTGGAAACTTTCTTTTTGCGTTTTAGTAATTTTAACCTTGCAGTCGATCTACTATTGTTCTTTAAAATATATTTTACTGAACAATAAGGATGTATCATTCGGTCAGATCACTAGGTACCTATACTGTTTATTTTTTACAATTTGTACAAAATACACTAAGTACTCGGAATTATATACGCACCAAATACATAAAATTGTGTAAATATTGCTCGGAGAAAATGTCTTGCTGTACTTTATAGATATAATGACCCCGTATGTCTTCGTGATTGATCTGGAAAAAACCATAGGTACCACCATCCAAAATGAATCTTTTTTTTTTTTAATTCGAAGCAAGTACATAGACGGGACAAGAGGAATAAATACAAACAGATGATTTTACTTGTTGAATAGGTACTAATTATATTATATTAAAAGCAATCAGTCGTATAGAGTACATTGCGTGGTGGTTATGCCACTTCCTCTGATAGACTGAGAGGCCTAGGTACTGCGATGGAATCGAAATGATTGGCCGTTTATGTGAAATTATTTATTTGACATACCTTAGCAAAATATAGGGGAGGCCTTTACCCAGCAGTGAGTCCAACAGGCTAATTAGAAAAAATGGTTAGAAGTCGGAAAAATACGGAGAAAGAAGAATGGTCATTTGTGACCCAGGCCCGACATGAAAGAAAAAATATCCCATTTTTTTTGTTATATTAAATGTAATCAAAATATGTATTTTTTACAATCCGTATCAGTGGCTAACATATTAGTTTATTGCTTTGTTGTTTTCTTCAGGCACAGTATAAAAAGTGCTCATAATTATGTAATTATATTCAATATCAGTAGCTAACATATAAATATATTAGAAGGCAGTAAAAAATAAAAACCATATAGAACTAAAATGCATAATTATATTGTTTTGTTTTTTTTTCTTATCTAGGTACAGTATAAAAGTTATTTTTCACTGGCTTCTACTATCAAGTGTAGAATAATTAGAAACGTTCTACCCCTGCAGCTTGTGATCGTTTATAAACTTTATAACAATACGAGCGAGTTAAACATATACATACTCGTATTTCATGCTGCAGGGGGTTGATGGTTCTATTTATCGCACTTGTCGTCATCGAGGATTGGGTGATATGAAAAAAAGTGTATTTATAATAATGCTTTTATTGACTTTCTTAGTTCTCTATGTCTCTTAATACATAATCCATACCCAGGGCGGGATGACTAAAGTCATTTGGATGTCTAGCCCACCCTAAGTAATAAATAACAGTAATCACGTGTGCACAACTCCCTAATGTTCGCTTCCCGTGATAACATGTACAGTAATATTCTGTAATAGAATGTCTTCCTTCAATTATGGGATCGTACATACAAAAAAACAAAGTAATACATTTATGTTAGCCGCTGATATTGAATATAATAATTACATATATCAGCACTTTTTATACGCGCCTGAAGAAAAAACAAAGCAATAAAATAATATGTTAGCCACTGATATTGAACATAAAAGTTACATATTTTGGATACCTTTAATATAACAAAAAAATGGGATAAGTCCCTTTCGTGTCGGGCCTGGGTAAATTTTGTATGGACCGTGACTATTCTTCTTTAAATAATTTTCTTCAGTTCTATAAATTAAATTAAAATTTGGGAAAAGTCACATCACTTCTCATATCTTGTAGGTTACTAAGTTTTTTTTCAGTCATAAAAATGCAAATGTAATACTGGTTAGAATATTAATCAGGTTCACGGTATTTTGCGGAGGACAAGCCTTGATACAATTTACAATATTTTTGAATTTCGTGAATAAATGTAGGTAGATGAATGGATAGTTGTCTTTTTGTGAATTGTAATACAAATACAGATTTCTCAGGAAAGTAAATGCTTTTCTAAAGCACTTTTAGTATATTTTTGAAAACCGTTCATGTTTTCTTGAGAGAACTTTTTTTTTATTATGGAGGCCTGTAAAGCTTTGTCTGTTTCAGAGTGTACTAAGAGCACAATGCTCAATATGTGGCAATACTGTAACGAAAGCTTCATATAAGAAATTTAAAGTACATAATGTTGTTATATTAGTAATTTTTCACTTATTATTTCTCCAATTCAAGCGAGACAATTCATTGTTTGTCTCTATAGAATACGAATGCAATTAGGAGCGAAAGGTAAATGCTACTTCACGAATTATATAGATAGGTCTGGACATAGACCGGGGACACATACCGACAAACACGTAACCCGTCTTTCTTCATGGTGGTTTAAAAATTAAAGATATAGTTGTAAAGACCTTTCGTTATGAAAATAAAATTTCTTCATGATGATAATAACAAATAGTGGAATGGCACTAAGTTTATACTTGTTAAGCTATAAGTGGATAGCGTATAATTTTTGTTATTTCTTTAACCTCTTTATACTTATAAACACATCCACTTTATACTTATCTATAGTAAATGTGATACAAAAAGAAAACAGCTTAACCGAATTTACTGAAGCAATTTACATTTCTTAATTTTTTAAAGGCTTTATAAACAATTCCATAGTAAATTATTCTTTTTCCTTATTTTGTCATAGAATATGCTTTGAAATTTGTGTACAATTATGCACCGTTTTTGAGATATCTAAGTGGTGTTGGTAGTAAGTATACTCACTACAGTGTCTGATTGTCACAGCAAAATGTAGATGAAGTCTGATGGTCACAGTATTTTTGTATGAGTTTCCTTGCGGTATGTGAATCTAACCGACACAGAATTTAAGGAGTGACCATGAACTTTGCTTAACAAACAGGTCGATCCAACCAACTCATCATGACTTGCAATCATCAATTCGTCTGGAATTTAATTTTGATTGTGTTAGTCATAGTATTCGACTCCTTTTTTTCTCTTGCGAGGAAATGCGTTACATATACCGCTCGCCTGGGGGACGGGGAGACGGTTGTGGGACACCCTCCCTATAGGGATACCCACTAAAACCCCGCGGCGACTTTCCTCGGCGGTAGGGAGGACCTGGGAACGCATAAGCGGCTCATGTGTGTGTCATCCTCTCCCGGGTCGCGTCCGTCAACTACTTCGCCCCGAGATATAGCCGCCCGCGACCATCGGGCGACGTGCAGGAGGGCTAGAGAGCGTTGCCGCCCCTCCGACGTCGCCTCCTGCGAGTATTCGACTCCTCATTCGACGCAACATATAGGAATAGTTTGTGATTTAACTATTCCTATATGTTGCGTAAGAACAGAGCAATTTCTTAGGTACCAATCTATCCGAGTTTTCGACATGGACCTGTATTCAAAACTACCGCATTCACGTTTACGTGAAAAAATTAAGAAATGTACGAGTACATTATTAAAGAAAGACAGGGCGCGGTCGGTATTTGAAACACAATTTATTCATATTTTAAGTAAAAAAGCACAATTTGCACGCCCGTCAGGTCACCGTCTCGTCATCGACTGTCCTTTGTCTCTTCTCTCTTATTCCGTCTCTGTCATAGTTTAGTCGGCCAGCATCAGCCAGGTCCAAAAAGTCTACAATATTCATATACCCAAACACTAAAGCAAAACTCGTACTTCCCATACTGGTTAAGGCTATATTCAATATACATATAAGTTTAATCAAATTGATTCACTTTGGTTGAAAGTCTCGGGAGTCAAAGGTCACAGAGTACTTTGTATATGTCAAAGGTAATGCTATTCAACATTGACATTGAACGTTTCACTTTTATTTTTACATGATTCAATTTGGTTGCTTCATCCAAATTCAAAGGCAGAAGTCAACCGAGTAATATCGCCTTTACAAATGTAGCTGATCTAAGTAAAAAAAAAAAACAACCATAATCTACCGCTTAAATAAAAAAAAAACCTTTTCGCATTTCACGTACATGGTGGGGATCCTTAAATTATCACTCGTTCCTCGTGAATCTTGAACGTAGAAAGAGATGCCGCTACACAAGTCACATAAAGCTGTCCCTTTTTAACTGTCCTCAAGCAAATCTCCGCTTGAGTAACATTCTGTAATACGAGCATTTAACGATGTCAAAACTACTTAGATCGAACTTGAGTTTATTAACAGTACAAAAACTCAAGTTCGATCTTAATTTTGAGATCACTTTTAATAAAGAGAATATATATGATCTTAGTTCGATTTTAAACTTTAGTTAGTTCAAAGTTTCGAAATGTGGAAAATTAGTTTTTCCGAATACCGACGATTTGTTTTGCATTGATATCGTACGTAGACACAACACAGATAGTAACTGGTATCTACTACACCGTATACATACAAACAGAAAGGTGTTTTATTTAATTTTCTTTTAATTATTTCCCATTTTTTTCTGTATTCAAATTACCATTGCTAGTTGTAGGTAGGTACTATATCTACATAAGCGAAGCAATTACAGTAAACTACATCCGTTGTTTGACAAACGTAATGCCTATTAAATTTTTAACCCGCTGCCCCAGGAAGGTACTATTCATATGTAGTCGGTAGGTATATATCTGTTACACAAAAACTAAATATAATTTCCGTTGGACATTAAAAAGTGTTCGATAAAATTTGTGTTATCATTTGACCTGAGAATGAATATGCGCTTTTGAACCCGACTGAATGTTGAAATTTTTACACAACTGCCGCCGAAACGGGTAAGGTTTGTCGGTTGTATGTATGTAGATTTCTGTGTTGTAGCCTATACTGCTTGACTGATTTCAAGGGCAAGGCGTCGTTGATTCGTCTTGGGGTTCTATTACATAATTTCATCGATATCTTCATCGGTTACGTTCTGACATGTGATTGGTTGGCTCATCGCTCGCTCGGTAATTTGACGGTTTCTCATTGGTCAACGTAATCGATGACGATACCGATGAAGTCACATAATCTAAGGGTTGATCCCATAGTGTTAAGATATATTTTATGGTAAAAAATGATTTTGACGTTGAAGTAATACTTTTTAGCTTAATTTTTATATGCAGTCGGGTTTTTGGATTTGTAGATATGTACATTGTTATTATATTAGAGTTGTTGCACTACATAATTGTCTATAAAAATAATCTTCAAATCTCTTTACAGTCGCATTTTTTCCGTGACGAACATTTCTCTGCACATTTATACACTTACGAAAAATTCTCACAAATTATCCTCTTGGCCCTCCTGTGGAGCATTTAAGGGGGAACTTTTCTAAAACTCTAAAATTTCTTACTAAATTGGATTTAATACATATTACATAGTTTTTGTTATCAACAGATCAATATAGTAGTTATTAGTTTATTTATTTCATTGGGTTACCTAATTGGCAAATATTTCAGAGAGTTCGGGGCTTCATTCTCATTAGTTGTTATATGGCTTTTATAGGATTATATTTTTCCACCCAGCCCTCAAGGATTTAAATTAGGAACGTTTTTATAGCATAATACAGGAGGCCAAAGATAAAAGTTTGTGTTGATTGGCACTGTTCATGCGTGAATTGATTAAAACGTTTTATATTATATTTTCACAGAACAAGAATAGAGAAAGGAAAGATACATTCGAATGCATCCGACGCCCAGAGACTGCTGTTAGAAAGTCATTTCATAGACCAGGAGCAGCCAGTCGACGACAAACCAAATGAGAAGCCACGAAAACATACCAGGGTAAGAATGCCGTGCATTTGTGAGATCTGCAAAAGGTACTACGAATTATTTCACAGTGATCGCGTTAAAAGTTGATGAAAGAGCTTGACATAGTTGAGTTCCCCTGACTCTAAAATGAGTAGAAAAATTGGTAGAAATGAATTGATAGCTAACAAAAATAATATGAAGTAATTTTAGTGAAGACGACGACATTAACTAAGCGAAAGAAAAACTTGCGGAAATATTGAAAATCGAAATATGTAGGTATTTTTTTAGAGAATTTTATTTGAATTGTATAAAAATGAATTATATTTGTTTATAAATATGAATTATGAAATGTTGGCAATTTTAGATGCGATAAGTAACTGTCGTTACAATTTATTGTGTTCATTTTTTTATTTACTATGTCTAAATAGTTTAATTATAAATCGTTATTGTAATCATTTTCATGCTGAATGTTTTAATAGTAGAGAGATCATGAAATAAAACAAAACTAAGTCGGAATTATTTTCTTTATTATTTATTATTCTACTACTGATAAAGGAAACTAAGGTAACTTAACAATTATAATTCTTTATCTTTAAATATCTAAATGATATGGCTCGACGTTTATTCTACATTCAATCTTAAAAATATTCATTACAATTAATAATGGGCATCATAACTCCGTATTTGACTGCAATAATAATAATAATGCATGACAATTTTAATACCAAAACCAGCTATAAATTTTCTAAATCCGAACGATGAGCATTATACAACGGCAGTGTTAATGAAATTCATTATTAAACTTTAAATTATTTACATAAATTTTGTGGAAATAAAAATGCTTAAAGTACTTTTCTACTAGGAAGAGGTAGAGAAGAGAAAGCTGAAACGAAATAGATATTTTCAACAGATATCATATTCACTTCGAAATATGAAGAAGAATGGAAAATAAGAAATTAATCTAACGTTGTGATTTCAGTGTTACAATTCATTAATCTTACAGTTAATAGACACCATTCGGTACATTTGTCCAATAAACAAATATATTTATTTATACTTAGTTTATGTGTAACATAATATTATATTTGTAATATGGACGGAAGACATTACATAGTCAGCCTTTCACATTTAATTAAATCTAACTTTAATAACTAGTATTATTATGACCAAATTTATATTTGTACATTCTCCGAAGTTATCTAAAATAATATTTATAATATGGGTACACTATGTTTTCATAATCACATTCATATCCGTGGTACTACATGTTTAAGCAGACTTTATTTTGATGCTAGTTGTTCTTTTATTTAAGCATATAATGTTGAATAATTTATGTAATACAATTGGCTTTACTGGCAACTGGTTAAACAGTGATAATGTGTTTTAAAGTTTGGCCAATTTCGTAAGAGCTTTATGATAACATGTTGATGCTTATGCCCTAAAAGTTTTAGGTCAACATCAAAGTTATTATAGGGTATCTACCTTGACAACAACCAGGCAAATGTGTTTAACTTTATTGACTATCACGGTGTATTAACAGTAACTTTATGCCCCTTATTCGACGTCCTATCCTTACTCTTCACATATTTCGTACAATCAGCGACGAATACCACGGCAGCTATGAACGCGAAGACTGCGTAGAATATAGCCATTGCAATTAGGAAGCTTTCCTCAGTCCACTCCCAGAGGTTTTCTGATCGCAGGTACTCGTAGTTGGATAGCACTTGGGTGCCGTTGGGCGGCGGGCACGGAGACTGCACTATTATGTCTTGGTATGGTCTCTGTTGGCAGATAAATATATTTTCAAAAACAAATAACTATTCCAGCTACATGGTGACATAATATTATGTGATCATCAAAAGTGCATACATCAAAGTTTGAATTCGATATATGATAATTAGAAATTGATGTAAATCGACCCGCATACAAGTTGACATAACAATCGGCTCAAGGAATAAAAAATATTCAGTAGACTACATTACATATGGCCCTTACCGACTCATAGTCACACCAAGTTATCACACCAGTGTTACAAACAGGATTCTTTTTCTTGTTAGTCACACTACTAATTTTTCCACACCATTTATACTATAATTGCTAGTGCTGTACCTGTTGAAAATTTTGGTTTAACAGGAACAAACTAATATATAATAATGTCAACCTAACACGAAGGGTATGGCGGAAGCGAGCCGGGCGAGCAGAGCAAGCCTAACCTATCCATGTCGGGGTGCCAAAAACTCCCGTGCTCGCTTCGCTCGCACTCGTCCGGCTCGCTTGCGCCAGTTAAATATAGATGACATCCCAGATGACATTCCATTTTACAGGACAGGACAGGCTAGGACAGCACTAGTTAGGGAATAAATACAATAAATGGTGTGGAAAAATTAGTAGTATGACTAACAAGAAAAAGAATCCTGTTTGTAACACTGGTGTGATAACTTGGTGTGACTATGAGTCGGTAACTCATATGGCTGTCGATTCTGAGGTGATAGTTTTAGGGTGGTACTATCCCGTCATATTATTCTAGGAAGAAAGAGACAGCGCTGTTACAGTCGATTGTCCGTCTTCTCACAATCTATTCATAATGCCACTATAGGCGTAATCTGCAATGATTAGATGTTAAAGCAAGGTCCATCGGGTGCTGCAAACGGTACGTCTAGAAGTAGACGTAGTCAGGCAGATGATGAATAGAAAATGTACTTCAAGTACTTCAATGTGAAGTGTGAGATGGGCATTGAAAATCGCGCATTAAAATATTGTGCTATTGTATACTTATATGTAATAAGGAGAGCTTGTTAGATGGGCTATTTACACCGAAATTCATTGACTATTACAACAAATCACTTGGCATCATTTTAGACCTCTCGAATCACGTTCTTTGTACGGAACTTGGCCCCTTTTTTACATTTCATATTTTTGATGGAATTTAATGATATCATTCGTCATCACGCTATTATAACCACTTACTTTACGTTGTACGATACTTTATGTTGTAAAACTTATCCTTTGTCAAATAAAATTTTTACGTTACCTAATATAGTCAGACTATACGCCACCAAAGTAAACTCTCACCTGTTTGTTAGTACATCTCATCTCTTTACTAATACTGCTTCGTAACGCTAATTCACTAAGCTCCCTCTGCAACAGCTCTGGCATTGTCCATCTACTCGGAGACACGTATTCCAACCACCTCACATACTGTGGATAATCTTGTTGGTGTATCATCACGCCGTTTATAAGCGTACTCAGAAGGAGGCATATGCCTGATAGTATGCTCGCCGTCTTTTCCATTGGCACTAGGAATATCATCGCTCGGCATAACATTTGTATGCTGATTAGGTAGAGGATCATATAGCCTGGAATATAAGTTTTTTAATTAATGTTGGCTTTTGCAAATATGGGTAGAACGGACGTCATTGGAGTAGTAGGGGTTTTAATTGTCGAAGCGGTTCACGTATAGTGATCAATTCATTATTGACAATCCCCTGAAGTCTATCATAGATGTACGTATGTTGTACGCAGATGGTCAAATTAACAATTCGAT
This sequence comes from Oegoconia quadripuncta, assembly GCA_949316235.1. Taxonomy (NCBI): domain Eukaryota; kingdom Metazoa; phylum Arthropoda; class Insecta; order Lepidoptera; family Autostichidae; genus Oegoconia; species Oegoconia quadripuncta. The sequence goes on along the minus strand of OX438753.1, from coordinate 5,406,165 downwards.
TGAATGCCTAGGTGGATCGTTATGTAGGCTGACATTTCCACCTTTACATAAAACTGTGATGCTCAGAGCTTGTGTTAGGGGTCCACATGGCCCCCGCTGTTACCTATAATGTAGTAAATGTCCGAAATACATAACGATCCGCTAAGATTAATTTAAACATTTGCCTACGACATATATAATCGAGTTCATAGTGAATACACAGTCCCAGCTCAAATTATTTAGATTTATTTTTTCATTTTTATACTTTGTTAACCAATTTAAGATAGCCAGTCCCCTAAATACAATACAAATGCACTTTATTGCACAACAAAATAGAAAATATCGTTACAGAAAGTGGTAAATAAGTTGAGCTTGCAGGGTAAGTGCTTCTCCACCTTCAGCCTTGTCTTCACTTAACAGCAGACGTGATTGAGGTCAAGCGCTAACCGGTTATACATAAAAAAATTTAAAAAGGGATAAAAAAATCCCTAGCTAGTATTTTTTCATAACACATTTCGGAAAGTGAAGTTTTGGAAGAAAACGCTATCAATAAATACACATGGTAAAGTATGATGTAATTGTGTGTTATTTCTGACTCATAGCGATCACAATCACAGCTAATCTAAAGGCGATATTACACGGGTCACTTCTGCGTTTCAATTTGGATGAAGCAACCAAATTGAATCATGTAAACATAAAAGTGAATTGGGCAATGTTCAGTAGCCTACCAAGACTTCTGCCCCTTTCAACCAAAGTGAATCAATTTGGTTGAATCGTGTAATTAGCTTAAGGCACTCTTACACACCGAACAGGCGACACTGGCCGGTGGGATTGGTCTAACTAATACCTACTCGTATTATAAATGCGAAAATGTGTGTATTTATATGTTTGTTACCTCTTAAGGGCTGGACGGATTTGGATGTAATTTGGTCGGAGGACAGATTAACATATAGGCAAAATTTTATGCTGAACCGATTTTAATGAATTGTTACACGCGAACGAACGAAGTCGCAGGCAATAGCTACTTACTGTAAATTTGTGAAACAAATGAGCCAGTCGCTGGCACTAACCTGTGTGTAGACACCTTAAGGTTATCTATAATTCAAAGTGCATGTTTACTGATATACACACTTTACCCCGAGGGCGTACCATATTATGCCCTTTTAATTTGCGATATCTGTTCCGGTACCCTGAGATAACGTGATTTTGGTGATTTGTTTTTACAATTTCTGTATTCAGGATGACTAGCAATTAACTAACAATTAACAGTATAGGTACGTAATTCGTATTTTTACTCAACTGCCCCAGGGAGGAATTGTTTTTCTAGTGCATGTACGTACATAGGTATGTATGTAGATTTTTATGTCTTTCTATAGCCTAACCAGCTTGACCGTTTTGGAAATGCAAAGTATCGTTACATTTGTCTTGATTCCCAGAGTATCATAGGATGCATTTTATTGTAGAAAAAATCAAAATAACGCCAGCAAATTACAGAATCAAGCAAGCAGCATGTCGGATTTTCTTGGTCTCTAAATACCTACTTATATTGACATTTGCATACTTTTTCTGCTGAATAATAATAGTATTTTTTATTCAAGTTTAATGTAGAAAGTTTGAAGAAAATTTGTGTTTCATACATTTTGTGAAGTAGAAAAAAAAGTTAATTTTATTTGCGGTATTTTAGATTTGGTGCTATAATAATAGTTACCTACTTCAGTTTGATCGTATGAACCAGGTGATAAAGTCGAAGCATACCTATCCTCCAATGTGAAAAAGACGGATTAAGTGGACGCGCGTTCACCCAGAATCTCCAAATTACTGAGCAGGGCTAGAGCTATCTCAAAACCATTCTTCGACCAATATTACAGAATCATCCGAATCTCAAAATTTGTGGGCACGCCTTGCTATTTTAAAACAATTCCTTGGCCCGTATTATAGGATCGTCCAAAGCCCCTAAATTATTAACCACTAAATTCTATCATACCAAAATGGTGTAAACTATTAGCCAGACGGACATTTTAAAAATGCCTTAAGTACTATGAGTCCCTTCTACTTAGCAAGAGTCGCTATTACTGCTGGAAAAAAAATCTCTTATAAGGGGCACTTTATAATCCTTATCTATGGGGAAGTCAAGGATGTGATTGCCAGCAGGTTACATATTTAGAACTCCGTTTAGTCATGATGATTGCTTTGAATGGAGTCGCACAGAGCAACATACCCTGAAGTATTTACACGCGAACATTCGCACTAAGAAGTTCGACTCTTGATTAATCATCCAAACAGCCAAGGCATGGAACTCCCTTCCGGCGTCAGTCTTTCCTGAATCCAACAACCTTGGGATCTTTAAGAGCAGAGTGAATAGGCATTAACTGGGATCGCGTGCTTCATCTTCGACCACATCATCACTTTCCAGATTGTGGTCAAACGAGAATCCAGTCATAAATTTAAAAAATTGTCTACACGATGCTAGTCACGAATCATTCTTGTTGTGTTCGACAGTTTATAATAGGTAGATACTGCCAGTCTTCTTAAAAACCTTCAATTGCATCTTCATTAATACAACATCAATGTCAAGATAACCCCCTCCATAGACGTAGGTAAAAATACATAATATTCGTACCTACTTCAAAATTTCGCTGAACAGTTATCTACATCTACTATATGCTGGAGGAACCTAATCTGTTAAGAGTTTTGTGTGTATGTGAGTCAAAAGCAACTAAATAACTGAATCCCTTTTTCATCACATTTAGATAACATAAATTGATATTATTTACTAATAAATAACTGCGAAGAAATAGTGGATACTCGGAAGAAATGCTGTTTCTTTGTCTATCCAGAATATAGATACTGCCACAGGCAGCAGATAAATTAAAAAATATTTTAAATACTCACCTAAATAAAGATAGAACCCATCAAAGGAACCTGGCGACTGCGCGTAGAGACCAGTCATAGCATAACTAGGGACTAAGTACGCCAACCACGTCAGTCCCGCCGACCACAACTCTAGAAATTGCTGAAAATTAATTGAAAAACTTATAGAATATAATCCGAATCAAATTCCTTACGCTAACCTGGCGTTCTTTTACATAAATTAATCGTTATCGGTTACGATCTGACATATGATTGGTTGGCTCATCGCTCGTTCGGCAATTTGACGGTTTCTCATTGGTCAACGTAATCGATGACTGATGAAGTTACATAATCTAAGGGCTGATGTGTATAAAAAACTTACGTCGAACAATATGAAGACTATCCTTGAGTAGAGTCCCACGGCGATATCTCTCTCTACGTGATGTCGCATCGAGCTCGCCTCCCGCGACGTGAGCCACAACAGAATGGGCCACACCGTGAGGCACATCACTGTGTAGTGGTAGCCTATCCTATCGTTTTGGGTTAACTGAAAAGGAAGACGACACATTTACATCAAAATAGAAGAACCAAAGACTGGAAAAAAATAAATACAGTTATACACTTCTGTCGAATTAGACGCGCAAGGGCGCGAGCAAAAGGTTTGAAATAGTTGCAGAGACAATCGAAATCCTAAGGACAAGTACTTGGGTACCTAAAATATCTAAATAATGTTGTATTGAAAATGTCAGATACCCGTTAATAAAGTCTTGTCTAAAGATTCGTCCGAAATACCTGGAAATAGACCATCAAAATAACTACGTCACTACTTTTGAACCTTCTAAAATTCTGAACGAAAGGTTCCGAGTTTGTTCCAAAAACAAAGCTTTCAGTGTAATGACCATTCTTAAAATATCTTTAAATATTAAAGAAAAACGTTGATAACAGTAAATTTTTTATTAGAAAAACTCCTAGTGGGCAAATAAAGTAAAATTTAGGGTAATTGAAGCTCATCTAAACCTCACCTTGGCGTCGGTCATTGGCAAATCCCAAAATATAGTCCCTGTGATGAGTGACATAATGGCAGCTATGAGGACTCGTGTCACAACGTTCGACAACGTAGTCATCTGTGTGAACACTAGGGTTTTTCTGGAAATAAAAATAATTGATACTACAAAATTCTGTTTGCCTCTGCATCTTTCCCTAAATTACATTATCGATTTGAAACCAATCAACGTAAGCAACTTAACTGTACAAAGGTGGGTCTTATCGTTTAAAGCGGTCAGTTTCAGATAACCCAGGCAATAGGACTTAAAATCGGGAATTATATGTAGGTAGTGTAAAGTAAAATTTAAGTACGCAATTATTCGTTCGAATCATCGACAAATATAAACAACATTACTATTATGTTTTCTATGATATAAATCCGTTATGTTTATTATGTACTGGTAATCTAAGTAGAGAAACATAATTAATAATTAACAGCGCAAAGTCCACGGCAGCGACAGGATGCGGATATGGAGTCATCCTATGCAGCTTTTCTTAGGCACGCGTTAGTTTGCTCGAAGAAATGCAGCGACTATATGTAACGGAACTAAATGTCTACCGCCTAGTCCTGCGCGTACCGTCGTCATTGTCGCCTGTTACCTCAGTGCATTTTGCGACTTATGGACTTCTTGCTTTCGATTATTTTCCTGAACTAACCATAAAGTGCAGTTTTCACGCATAAGATGAATGCTGATAGAATTTGCTAATATCCCGTTTACATGTCTAGTGTAGTGACTTACTCTACAAGTGCAAATGCTTGAACGAAAACATTTGGTCGTGTCACCGGCGCTGGTAACGGCACAGGGGGTGGAGGCTCAGGCGGAGACTGTGCACCTGCAAACACCCCCGCTAGGGCTTCGATCCGACCCGACGACTCTAGCATGGCTGCTGCTGATAAGTCGTCCAGCGTTACTAAATCAACTGAAAATGAAATGTTGACTAAGTGCGTATAATAAAGAATGCACTTTATTACAATAATTAGTATGCTAATTGTTGTTATTTCGGTATGAAGGATAAAAGAGCCACAGGAAATTACCGGAAGACATTGCTTCTAACCTGTATGTTGATTGCGAAGGTGCCAATCATATATTTGAAAGATGGTAAGGGATCACCCCCCACTAGATGAGCTGCTTGCTTCTTTTTCATGACTTTCCATAAAAAATCACTTCGAATATGAAATATTAGGACGACGTTAAGTAATTGGGAAGCGCAACAATACTCTATAATTTAATGATAAATTTTGATGATAACAATAGAACACAGGCGAGTTTATCACTGTCCCAGGCAACCTATGGTTACGGGAAATTTGTAGATCGAAAAATAGCGTACAGCTGAATACTCACGGTAATAATCAGAAGGATTCTTGAAGGCCGGACATGGGTAATCGATTGAGGCAAAATATGGCAACATGTCTCTTCTGTAACCGCTGAACATTGTTCTACCGGCGGATATTAACACCACCTGAAACAAAAGAATATTTATTTTATACCTTAATAAGGAAATAGACTAATTTAGAGTAGATAGTTGCGACATTATGCGATTCAACAATCTTTTTCGAAAACTGTATAGGTACAGTCGACCGCACATCAAGCGTAATATTGCCAGTGTAGTGAGCAGCCGGATACAATGCACAGGCGGTACAAAGGTTGAAAGTATTATTATCTATCTGTTATTATGCCTTCTATTAATTTACATGACCAAAAGAACGAAACTTTACATGTGTCACAAACACAGAAGAATAATTGCCGTCTGTGGCCGCTTGTTAGGTGGTGTGTGTGCCTTATGTTTTTTTACCGTAAGTTATTGGCGTGGTAGATTTTTTTCTTTTTCAAAAACGCACGCGCCCGCCTGACTTTGATATGCGACTGGCGTGATTCTTAGTGTTTATTTGGAACTCATATTCTATCCACATTTTCTTTGTTTATTTAATTTAGGTAGTGATTTAATTATGTGGAATAGGCTATAAACGCGCCCGTCAAATGACAATTAACGCTTTATTCCATGATAGTTTTGAAAAAAAAAAAACTACCAATGCCAATACCTTCTATTTCACTTACCTAATATGCCCTATTTTTTCCTTACGGTAAATAAGTCATCTAGTATACATACTGAGGGAGGACATAGTGCCATTTTTAGTAGACATTGTACCAATATTACCTTAGTAAGCATTGCGAAGATTTCATATGTTGGCGGATGCAGCGACATTATAACGACCCGGCCGGTGCTCGCCCAGTTCCTCAAGTATTCCACCAAGAAGAACGTATCGAATATGTCCATCTCCTTGGTCGGATGGTCCAAGATCAGCACCGCCATATCCAAGAGTAGCTGACACGCGACGTTGAGTCGACGAACTTCGGAGCGCGTTAACCTTCCGACATTCGTATCTCTCACTTGCTCCAAGCCTAGCTCTTCTATGAGAAGATTTATCTGGAATTAAGGAATAATGTAATATTATGACCAAATGTATGTATGTATGTATCCGAAAGTTTCAGTACAATAAACACCTTGTTATGTCCTTAAACTGTAATAACATGAGGGATGAGTAAGTAGTAGTTGGTTGGTGGTAGGGCATTTTAAATGCCCGCCTGGCTAGCTGCCATCATCTCATCTAAATCTGCCGCCAAACAGCAATGTTAATAGCATTGTTGTGTTCCGGTTGTCAGAGATAAGATAGCCAGTTCCCCAAATATTTGGGTTTCCACCTTCGGCCTCATCTTCACTTAACATCAGGTGTGATTGAGGTCAAGTGCTAACCCGTTGTACATAAAAAAAGTAATGAACCGGATAGAATAGACCACATAAATTGCATTCATCAAATCAAATCAAATGAAATATTTTATTTCGGATAATTCCATATTAGGTTAGTAAGTCTTAGTTTATGTTAGCATTGTCAACCTATATTTATTTATTGTCAAGACTATATTTAAGAGGCTCGTTAGATTTTAACGTCACAATCATCAAATTTCTGATGTTAGTGAGCATAATCTGCGAGACCAATTCAGTTTCGCAACGTTCTTTTACATATTTTTCGATCCTGTAAACGTGACCATAAAAACGAAAAATATGCCTTATTTGACGACCTGTTTGGTGTAGTGGTTAGCAACTCTGACTACTATACCAAAAGGTTGCGGGTTTGAATCCCGCTAGGGGCATATGTTTGTGTGATGAATACGGACATGTGTACCCGAGTTATGGATGTTTTCATTTATAATAAGTATTTATTTACAAAAAAAATGTATTTATGTAGTATATCCACCATCTGGTATCCACAACACAAGCCTATAGTTGCTTATTGTGGAACTTGATGACGCGGTGTGTATGTCTAAGGATATTTATTTATTTATTATTTCATGATCTATCCAAATCGTGCACTCCCGCATATTCAACACTCAAAATATTGTAATTATGTGGAAAACTTTTTGACCTACACTTAATGTACCTACCTACCTCTAACTAGTTTAAGCACAATTTACACGTGATGCGTTTTCCCGAATAAAGTAAAATAAAATATGATACGGGCGCATTATAAAAACAGCATAAATAATGCCTTACTCGATCTCTATCGTCCATCTTGACTTGGTTGTGGTTATGGCGCGGCCGGCGCAGCGCCGCGTGGAACCGCAGCGTGTGCTCCACCGTCATCGAGGGGCACAGCGAGGTGTCCTTGCGGACGTAGGCGGCCACCTTGCGGAGGGTGGACGATGCGACCGGTTGCCCGTTTAGGACTATGTCGCCGGTTAGTTTCTAGAAACAAAATGTACACAAATAGCAGTTTGATTGTTAGGGGTGTAAACTATAATAAAATCTTCCAACTGCGGCTACAATCTATACATGTATGTAATTATATTCCTTGAGAATAGTAGAGAGTTTAACCGCCTCCGTGGCTCAATGTAAACAACATTGACTTTACGATTCGGAGGTCGCGGGTTCGATCCCCAGCGAGGTACATGTGTAAGTCTCGGTTTGGTTGGTGGTAGGCCATTTTAAAATGTCCGCCTGGCTAGCTACCACCATGTTATCTAAATCTGCCGCCAAGCAGCAATGCTAATTGTTAAAGCATTGTTGTGTTCCGGTTGTCAGCGATAAAATAGCCAGTCCCCCAAATGTGTTGGGGTTTCCGGGTCAGTACGTTTCCAGCTTCTACCTCATCTTCACTTAACATCAGATGTGGTTGAGGTGAAGTACGAACCCGTTGTGCATAATTAAAAAAAGGCAATTTTTTAAACTCTATTTATTCGATATTTCTTTTCCATATGCTAAAAGTGGGACTGCACAAGCCAATGCTGGACATAGATAAGTTTAATTAGTCTTACATGATGTTACGAAGATTGACGTACCATCTAGCAAGTGGGCAAATGCCACCGCACTCCTCCCAATGTAACTCCTGTAAGCCAGGATCTACAGTGGTACCTACTCTGCACGACGCCTACTGAAGGTAGACGGTGCCCTACGTGACTGTATTGCTACCTTGGACCCCAGACTAATTAAAGAAAGAATTTAAGGGTGAAAAGTAGGAAAGAAAGAAAATCCCAGTTCCCCCCAGCACACGGGAGTGTAGGTAATGTGACGCAGAAAGGCTAACTCTATGGGGGAGAGAACCAAGTGAAGCTTTACTCCCTAATTTAATACACCACGGATAGCGCCCGATCGTAGTGAGCGTTGATGGTAGCAAGTGGGCAGCAGTTATCAACAACTACGTCTGCACCGCTACCGCAGAAACCTCAATTTTGTATTGGGGAAAAGGTAACAAAATCCAAAGCGGTAATCAAACATTTGTATATAAGTAAACAACGTGGTAAATTGTATTTTAAGAAAAATAAACCTTAAACATTGTTGCAATATAATCCACTTTTTTCTTTTATGTTGTCATGCAGTACCAATGTAAAATAAACGTTATGTCATTCGGATTAAGGTAAAAAACTGCCCTGACTGCTAACATATTAATACTGACTATTAGAGCACCCGTTGTTGTGTGTACAGGTTAATTGTCAACACTAGTAGGTATTTCGCTTCTCTTGCGTTATGTTAACACACTGTATCTTTAACATACCTTCCGAGCTCCCGCTAGTACGTCCAGCAAGCCGGTCGCCTCGTGCTGCGAGGTCGCCAACACCGCCAGTAGCTCCCCCGACTTCACTTCGAAGCTTAGCCCTGACACCAGCAGCGTCGACCTGTTCTCCGGCGATGTAATCTCTAAGCTGTTCACCTGAAAACATTGCAATTAACGAGTCAGTATGATGAATAGAAACACGAGCGGCCAATGATAGTGTTCAGTATAGAACCTCGCCTGACGCTGTCGGCACAAAAAGGTAAAGACTATCGCCATCTATCGGCGAACCCGTGAGCCCTCCACTAATCGATTCATTCACGTCAATAGGTACAAGTGTACCTTTCTCACGGGTCCTAGTACAATCCGATGGATGGCGCAAAATCTAAATGTAAGTATACAGGGCGTCCCAAAGTTATGGGACATGAAGGGGAAGTACCTTAAATATCGTAGATAGTGAATTTTGCTCAAAGAAGACTTTATGTTATTTTTAAAAGTTAGTAATTCTGCATTCATAGATTTTCTAAAAATTATTTGCTTCGGCTGGGAATCGAACCGACTCAAATGTGAAAAAAAAAACACCCTACTTTTATGATGCCAATCGAAAGAATAGCTAAAAAATAATAACTCTGCCTAAGTAACATAGTATTTTAAAAGAAAGGAACAACGTGAAATTAATCATTTTAATCAAATAAAAAACATACATGAAACTGCCGTAGTCAATTAAGTAGGTATTTTTTTGTAAATTAATTAATTAAATGCTCAAAATGTGATCCCTCTTGTCTTACGCAAATCGCCAATCTTTTAATGAGCCCGCTGCCTGTTGATTTTTGTTGTTTCTGTTGAATACAAGTTTTATCATTTCATCTACACGTGCACTTATAATAAGGAAAACTATGTTAGTACCTATTTTATGAAGTGGGTACTTATTTACGAATAATCAATGCTATCTTTGGAATGATAATATCGCTACTTTTCGAACGTCGTCGGCAATAAATAACTTTCTTGAAATTTGACTCAATCATTTTATGTTGTTCCTTTCTTTTAAAATACTATGTTACTTAGGCAGAGTTATTATTTTTTAGCTATTCTTTCGATTGGCATCATAAAAGTAGGGTGTTTTTTTTTTCACATTTAAGTCGGTTCGATTCCCAGCCGAAGCAAGTAATTTTTAGAAAATCTATGAATGCAGAATTACTAACTTTTAAAAATAACATAAAGTCTTCTTTGAGCAAAATTCACTATCTACGATATTTAAGGTACTTCCCCTTCATGTCCCATAACTTTGGGACGCCCTGTATATACTGGCGCCAGGTCAGTTTTGCTTTCTCTTCCAATAGGTCAGACCAGGAACAATAAACCTCGATCACATCCAGCTGCCGTTTATCTTCTTCCAACAGATAGCATCTACCTTTAGACATCTTTAGATAATGTAACTTCATCGGTATCGTCATCCGATTACGTTGACCAATGAGAAACCGTCAAATTGCCGAGTGAGCAATGAGCCAACCAATCACTTGCCTAAATGTAACCGATGACGATAACGATCAAATTATGTAATAGAACTCCTGGTCTAAAATCGAAATAGTGCAATATTGGTGTCGATTCGGATGTACACCAACTAAACTAAAACCAGTTTTGGAGTGGTGCCGTCGCATCGTACTGTTCCAGGGAGAAAGAGACAGTACTACTTTAAAACTGGTTTTAGTTTAATTTAGTTTAGTTGGTGTACATCCGAATCGACACCATAGTATTAATAAACATCTAAAATACAATCTACGTATTGTGTTGAATCTATATCTGTTAAGTTTATGAATGGTGTAACAACAGAACAATTTCACAGGATTATCTATAGAAGTTTTTATAAACTTAATGACAGCTCCAGCAAAATTTCAAAGGGGTTGGTTACACACACCGTGAAAAAAGTGTTAAAGAACGCGAATCGTCATTACCAGCCCGTATAAATTAATCCACTGCTTGCTGGGTAGGTATATAGACCTTTTCTGTCATGAAATTTTTTCGTGAACTTTATCGGTTCCTGTGACAAACCAAATCATCTGATAATCGAAACGGGTGATCTTTGTACGGTCACGGGACCGAATCAAATAACTTTAGGAAGACTTTTTGTTTGAAACTGTACCAGAGAAACCTGTCGTGTGTCAAAGAAAATACCACAGGTGTCAAGTTATATCTACAACGGAAACTCTACCTTATATTATCAAATCTTAACAGGACTTCAGATTTAGTCACGCAGTAGAGTAGACGGTTCCAATTTTTCGACTGTACTTTAATGAAAAATTGGCTTTCAGTTCTTTGGGCTAAAAATTCGCGACTTATTACTTGCATTTAATAACTTACATAATAATTAGGGTAGATGTAAGCCGAATGCGTGTACCCGTCGAGATGGTCGCCCGGCCGCAGCGTGGAGTGCTTCCGCGACTGCGGGACAGACATGTGGCTGCCGGCCTTCGACATGCGTCCGCCGAGGTGGGACGACGGCATCAGATAGCTGCCATGGAAGAATGTTAAAATATTATGCCAGGAATTAGTCGCGTGCTGCGGTTTTGTGTGGATCCCGACAAAAGTGGTATCAGCATCCAGGTGGGTGGTCATGAATCCCTAGTGATATTAAAGAGCTGACCGCGCTTGACGTTGCTTAACTTCGTTAATCGAAAATGAATGTCTAATGCGTGTGCGCGAGTTTTGACCAAATGTTCCAATGAAGTGTTATACAAAAAAGAAAACGCTTGAGATTATCAAACATTAATTCGCTCGCAGGTGTCATTACATTAGCGGTCATATTAAAAGTCTTCGTTCCCTAGTTCCTTCCAACTCTCCTTATAACTTATAACACTAGGTACTACGTAAATATTCATGTCAAGACCTACCTCTGATAATCTTTCTGAAGTATAAACTCGGCGATACTATTTCTTTCGGTTGTCGTACTGCGGAGGGGATCCTAACGTACATCCTCAACATGTTGACTTAAGTGACTGACCAGTTTCGCAAATTCGGGCAAACATCACAATAACTACTATTATAAAATAATTAATGTGATGTCATTCATACCTCTGATGATCGTTTTCAGGTGCAAACTCAGCGACACTGTTTCGTCGGTTAGCATAATGCGGACGAGGTGGTCTAGCGTCTATCCCCAACAGGTTGGCTTCACTGACTGACTTGTTCCGCGAGTTCGTCCAATGCGGCTCGCCCCGGATGCCCGCTTGCTGCATAGCCACGAGGGGTACGCCGGTGCTATGCTGGAAGTTAAGAGGAAATGTTATCTTTAATTACGGCCAATGAAAATGGATAAGAAATAAGGGTACTTGATTTTATTGTGTGATAAAGATTAAGGGGTAATTGGGGTAAGCATGTATGGATGCTAGGCAGAACAATCTTCATCCTCTCATACATGTTAATTATGTTATATGTACAAAGCCTACATATTTTGGAGATATCCTCTTGTAATACTTTAATTCAATGGGTACCTGGTATGAGGGGTGGAGATTCTGCATCCTGAAATCGGGATCCGATCTGTACTTCCGACTATACTTGTAGTTGGTGGACGTTTCGTTATCAGAGCTATCATATCCTGACGACGTCTCGCGGATACCTCGCGGTTGTCTGTGTATCCTGAGAACAAATGCATAAGTAGTTAAAAAATGTTCTATATAAATAAATATTTTGGATACTTGCACCAATAATCTAGCCCCAAATCAAGCAAACGTTTTACTATGGATACTACATAACTGATAAACATTCATTAGTATTTATATAAACATCCATGACTCGCGAATAAATGTTCGTATTCATCACACAAACATTTACCCCTCGCGGGTTTCGAATCCGCAACCGTTGGTTTCGCTGCCAGTGTCACTATTCACTACACCATTCGGTCATCTAATATACAGTGTATCTGAGGATATAGTGTATTGCATTATTGTTACATCATCTCAGCACAGAATAATAATGAATAAGTTTATTTTTTTCCCTGGGCTGTCTTAAAAGGCGACTTATTGTAGGCAGGCCGGAGCGTCATTGTTGGCGACTTAATCATATGATGTATGGCTTATAAAATAAATAAGACAAAAAAAAGCCAAGAATTCTGACTACACCAGCTTGCCCAGCATGTCGTTAATTTTCCTCGTAGTACATCAAGCCGAGTTAAATTTCCTGGAAGCCTTTGTCCTCAAAGAAGTTTGCGACTGCATCACTCAGTCAATAACTATATTAAATCACTTAACTTACAATGTGTCCATCCATATGTTGTCAACATACCGAACATCCGCACTCATCATTTATAATGCGGACTGCTAAGGTATGGAACTCACTGCCCGCGTCGGTTTTTCCCGACACTTACAACCTTGGGATCTTCAAGTCTAGAGTGAATAGGCATTGACTGGGTGCGCGTGATACATCTTCGACTACATCGTCACTTCCATCAGGTGAGATTGTAGTCAAACGCGAAACCAGTTATTTAGTGTGTTCTAAAACTAAGTTAAATTGTTAGAGCTAACAGAAAAAAATATGTAGGTAACTTTGGAAAAGTTGTCATATTCACCTGGGGGCCGGTTTCATGCCGCTGCCAATGGAAGTTTTCGGTTTAGGTGTGCCGGATCTTTGTGAGCCGTTGTGGTTCGGAGGGAAAACTCGAGGGAGACCGAACTTCAAGTAGGTGTACATATTAGACCCGAGGGCTGATCTATACAAAAGATGCCTTTATTAATTCGCTAAACAGTTTCTGAACTTGGCAAGAAAAACGCGCAAGATTTCATTTAACTCTAGTAAAAGACAATTCGCTATTTAGCCGTTTGTACACGGCGTCCTCTTGATTCTGATCTTCAGAATACAGTCTTTCTCATCTGCCATCGTAACTGAGACTATTAAGCCTGTTAATTGGTTTATTCATATTAGGGTACAACTCATCAGATTTTGATACTAATTTCGTAAAAGCACTGCGTTGCATCGCTTTACCCAACCTAACGAGTTGTACCCACTCATCGTGCCATAATGGGAGACGCATAAGTCCCGTATTGGATTTCAATAGGCTGTTGATGGTAATATGATGTGATGATATTCTATTTATTACCGAAGATCATTGATAAAATAATTTAGTACTAGGTCTTTCATGACTGAAAGTAAGGGAAAACATAGGTACGACTAATTTGTTTGGATAAACTGGAATACATGCGCCAGTGGTTTTGGCAAATCCAAAGGCTGGTTTGATAGGGTTGTTGCACACAAGTGTCTATAGTACACTGTCTTCTAAAATTCCGGAACGGGATAAAATCCGTGGGAAAAATACGATACCCATAATTGTAGTTCACAAAGGAATGACCTGAAAGTAATAAAGTTCGTACGCCTCTTTCCCAGGAGACCGGCTGGGTGGTTACCACCCTTTAATCTAATCTACTTACTGCCGCCAAACATCAATGGCCGTAATGACCTTTTCCAGTGTGGAGGATCTGAGGTGAAATTACAAGCTTATGAGGCTTTCCACCTTTACCCTCAGGGTGATAGCTAACGGGTCTGTGACCTCTGTATTTGAGGTTAAACTTAACGACCTTTCACTGGGATACAGATGGCATAGACAATAGTATATATTTTCCACCAGGTGCGCTCTTTGTCATACCGTGTCTTAGTAAAGTTTCTTGAACTTTTCAACTTACTTAGGGCCATATCTCGGATGCGACAGAATAGACTGCACCGTAGTGTCTCGAAGTTGGAAGTTTCCATACGGCAGTGGGCTTTTATCGGTGCTCCCGAGAGCGCTATCTGTGAAGTCCGAATTCAGGTTTTGCCTGTAACAATATTATTGTTAATTATATTAATTTTAACTTACTGATGTGTCTACTGTAGTGGTGTAAGTAAAACTCAATAGTAGATACTTACTGCAAAAAGAGCAAGATTATAATATACAGAGTGGAAAGATTAAACGTCACCTGGGGGGAAAACACTCAAAAAATTAAAGATTTCGAAACTGAAAGGAAACATTCTTCAAAATCAAAAATACATCAATCAGTGCATATGTTGCACTATGGTTCCTGACAGTTATCTACTGGACAATCCCATCTCCACACTCCTCCCACTGTAACTCCTATAAGTTAGGATCAACAGTGGTGTAGACAGCGCTTACTGAAGGTAGACGGTGCCCTACGTGACTCTACTGCTACCTTGGACCCCAGACTAACTAAACAAAGAAATAGGGTATGTATGTAAGTAGAAAAAAATGTTTGCCGTCGGCAAATTATCGATATCGATGCAGTTAAATGGAAAGACTTAGATTTGTGTTTGTTCCGCTGACAATTCTTTACTTACTCTAGTATTATTTAATATTCTATGACAGTAACAGGGTCTTAACCCAGTTTTCGAAAAACTTACCGGTAAATGGACCACGCATGCAAATCCTCAGAGTGCATTCCGCGAGGGTCATGCATCAGCGGGTTGGACGGCACGGAGTACCGCCGCTCTCCGCCTAGCCCCAGCGCTGACTGCGACATGATGGCTCTTAGGCGTGGGAAACCTGGATTGGTTATAGTTAAATCTAAATTAGTCACTTCATTACGTAAGTTTTTATTATAATAACAAAAAATTGTTTAATGCCTTTATGTGTTTTAAGATTATACTCAAGGTAGAGCGTGAGTTTCAAGAAGCTTCAATTAAATTTTGAGCACTCATGCCGCAAACCGGTGCTTGTGCGGTGACATACTACAAACTATGGGGCCATCATCTACACTGCCCTGTGTGCAACGACACTTATACGCTGCAGGACCTCTACGATGCCACAGTAAATGCCGTACGCGTAGTCTCTCTGGTCCTCAAGAATTGGATGTTTTTGCCATCGACTCGCTAAGACAAAGACGAAGAGCACTAATGGTGAACCGCATTAAGGCGCAGTAAGTTTTTAAACAGGTCACCACTATGATATTCATAAAAAGTGTTGTGTTTAAGTCAGGTGGCCGCTAATATTTTACAAATTCACCAGACGATGTTGTCGTTCATACATCAACTGATTAAGCGATGATAAACGTCCATAACCTTCACCTCATGCTTTAAGAGAAAATTTAAGTGTCTTGAATGATTCCATAACTCTACAGTCGAAAGCGAACCAGTATAATCCTTAAGAACAGTCCTCAAGGAAATCGGAACACCTCATTAAATTACACTAGGTATACAGGGCGTCCCACGGCTATGCCACATGGAGGAAAAGTACCTTGAATTTTGTAGATGGAACATTTTACTGAAAGAAGACATTATTTTAATTTAAAAAACAATTTAAACTGCATTCATAGATTTTTAAATAAGTACATGGTTGAACCGGGAATCGAACCATTTATTTATAAAAAAAAATTACCATGTAGCTTTATCATACCGATCGAAAGGCTTCATCATAAGGATTATTTTTTGCTAAATAACATATTGTCAGAAATAAAAGGAAGACCATGAATTTTAACATTAGATGTTCAATTTTGTTCAGAAAAATGAAAAGCTGACATTGCCGTAAGGACATACAACTGACATTATCATTACTAATACTAATTACCCACTCGAGAAGTATGCATCATTTCCCTATTATAATTTAAGTTCATGATAAAATGATAAAGAGATACGTAATTAGTAAGTAGGACTATCTCAATGAACATTTTCTTTCCTGGATCGGGACAAATGGACGAAAAAATGGCCGCCAAGATCCCCAGATCTAACCCCGTTAGATTTTTTTTATGGGGTTATGTAAAAAATTTACTTTACAAGAACCAGTGTCAAAGTGTCCACGAGCTACAAACTGAACTTCGACGTATTATTCTAAATATCCACCACAACATGATCAAAAAATCGACAGGGAGCGAAATAATCAAAAGAGTGCGACTTTGTATTGAACAGGATGGGACTCATTTTGAGCATTTGATAAATTTGATTAATTTTGTATTAAAAATGTTAAAATTCATGGTCTTCCTTTTATTTCTGACACTATGTTATTTAGCAAGAAATTATCCTTATGATGAAGCCTTTCGATCGGTATGATAAAGTTACATGGTAATTTTTTTTTTATAAATAAAGGGTTCGATTCCCGGTTCAACCATGTACTTATTTAAAAATCTATGAATGCAGTTTAAATTGTTTTTTAAATTAAAATAATGTCTTCTTTCAGTAAAATGTTCCATCTACGAAATTCAAGGTACTTTCCCTCCATGTGGCATAGCCGTGGGACGCCCTGTATAGCCATTCCAGTTCCTCGTTTGTTTTACTGAGTAAAAATAATGGTATTAGAGGAATGCTGAGGCTGTATGTCAAGTAGTAAGAACATACTGAGAGTCAAGAAAACGTATGAAAATGATTAAGAAAAGAAAACTATGCACATATTTCAAGAAATGGAAGGTGGGTACCAGGTATTTGGACGAAGTTTGTCTTCTGAAATGGTGAGGACTGGTGTGATGACACGGTGGTCATACGATTCTTGTAGTGCTTAGATAATTATCTACAGTAGCTAGCGCTTAGTGACAACTTAGTATTTTGAAATGTAGGTAGGTATAAATGAATTTTGTAAGGTATAAATAGTTATATGCCTAAAAGCTAAACTAAGTATTACTAACCTGTGTCATCCCAGTAGAATCTGAAATTGTTTTTCTTTTCGTTTGCACATCGTCAGTGCTCTTTCCTGACGCTCATCTGTAACAAATTGAAGATGCTTTTGAATTCCTAATAGCAGAGGTCTGTCTGGCAGGTAACTAAGATAGGTAATAAACTAGGATCTCTGCTAAAGAAAGTGTGATGGAGATGAGGGATCTGCCAGAGCGCGGTGAAATTCTAGATTTGATGTTTTCCACTGTTTTTAAAATTAGAATATTATTCAAACGGGTTACGTTATTTTTGAGGGCCTCTCGTAAATGGAGAGCATTGTACCCCTAATTTTTTTTAGGTTTGACTGTAGCTCCCTAATCTTATTAAGTTGGTATAGTTTGGAGAAAATTAGTTCTACATGCAATAATAAAAAAATGTAATCATCTAAAATTACTGTTTCTTCAAAAAGTTTTTTCGCGCTATTCGTGCTCTTACTTGAAAAATGAACAAAAATCAGGGGTCAAATGAGGTTCTGACCTCATTACTGTGGTACCTATTTGAAGTCCAGATACCTAGGTACTACAGAGCTGTGAACTGTTTTCTGAAAAATAGTTTCACATGTCGATCGACATTGGGCATGTCCTATTTGACAAAAAAATGTCTGGTGAATGAATCACGGATGTCGAATTATAAAGGCCTTGTGACAGGGTTGTCAAATTGAGAAATTGAAGATCAAACTCATATGAAGTAATTAGATTTATCATTGAATTTTCTAAGGTTTATAGGAATAGTGATGTGGCATTTTGATAATGCTTTGTAAAATCAGTCAAATTGCTAAAATCCAGCAATATTGTGTTTGGTGTGAACTATTTACATTTATACCTACGTAAATTAAAAATAGACCACTGCTTGAATTTTATTACTCACATGCTTAAAATTTCCAAAGTTTGCACAACTCTTAAATTTCTATTCTGTGACAAGACTAACAATTCTAACAAATAAGATAACAATTTGGAAATGTAAACATTTACCTACTTATGTTGAAAGAGTGACAGATCGTTCACACACACTATGCACATCTATACCTAGACCCATTATACTTAAAATGTAATTTGCTTTTTTCACTACGTAGGTAGGTGTACTTATTCGATTGAATGTATTTAAGATAATAATGACTTTATATTAATTCATTATTTGAATCATTGATCTCATTCTCATACGTATCGCAGTTACCCCAGTTCCAAAATATTTTCCTTTGTAATTAATTTCCTTGTTGGTATTAAAATCAGTTGTCTAAAATCAACGAATGGGGAATGCCTAGATTGTTACCTATGGAATGGGAGTTGTCAGAAGTATAGCACCAAATGCTCTTTGCGGGAACCACACAGCAGCGCCGAACGTGCTGGAATTTACGTGCCAGCCCTAACGCACATGCCTACCGGACGCAGCCGCGACGGTAGCCCGCCCACGAACGCGGTACGCGCACAATCGCGCCATCTCATTGTGCGCGTTACGCAAAACATGTGCCGCGTGGCATTTGTTTAATTAAATTAACGCGAATAGAGGACACACTGACCATTATTCCTATATAACGGTCGTGTCGTGATAGCGACAATCTGGCGGGCGATTTGAGGACGGAGTTTATCGAAATAATCTGACACTACGGATCGAAAAGAGCGTAGCTCTTAAATTGAAGGTGAAGACGAGTCGAAAAAACAAAAAATTACTTTTAATTAGAGATGTCAGATTTGTAAACAAATATACCGGTGATTTTTTTACTGTAAGGAAAAGTAAGTGAAATAGAACGTAGTTTTTTTTTTACAAAACCATCATGGAGTAAAGCGTTGTGTCATTTGACGGTCCGCGTTTGCAGCCTAGGTATTCCACATAATTATATCATTATATTAAAAAAAAATTAGAAAATATATGAGTTCCAAATAAATTTCGCATGATAAAATATAATTAAACTACCTATGCCAATAACTTCTATTTCACTTACCTAATATTGATGTAGGTATATGCCCTATTTTTTACCTTACTGTAAAAAAACTCAACCGGTATAGTGGGTGAGAGACCTAATCGTTCCTCTGCCCCATTTGAAGAAACCATTGACTCCTGAAGAGACGCATTACGTAATAGACATTTTGTTGGAACATACATATTTGTCACGTGACGTTGGACCATTACATGTTCAAGTGACTAATTTGAAGAAAACCTGCCAGTTGACAATAATTTTAACAAGATAGTAATAGTAGTGGATGGTAGTGCCGGTATTTTAAAATATATCCCCCATGGAAACCGACACACCCTAAGTTGTAAACATGGAGATTTCTCAAGACCGCCTCCGTGGCTTAATGTAAACAACATAGGGTTTACGAATCGGAGGTCGCGGCTTCGATACCCAAATCGGGGTACACGTTTAGCACTCGGTTTGGTTGGTGGTAGGGCATTTTAAATTTCCGCCTGGTTAGCTACCACCATCTTATCTAAGTCTGCCGCCAAACAGCAATATTAATAGCAAAGTTGTGTTCCGGTTGTCAGAGCTAAGATAGCCAGTGCCCCAAATAAGATAGGGTGTCCGGGTCGGTACGCTTTCACCTTCGGCCTAATCTTCATTTAACATCAGGTGTAATTGAGGTGAAGTGCAAACCCGTTGTGCATAAAAAATAAATCAGTAGAGATTATAGGGTTTTCTATACAACTATTGTTATCTATTCCCGAAGACCTCACTGAATTAACTTGCCTTGATCAGTGGGAAAAAAATCTCGAAATACAAACCAGTCTAGGAACGTGTGGTTCCCAGCAGAGAGGAATAGGACCAACCCAGGGTTGTTGATCTTTTCGTAGGTGACTTCCAAAAATGCCCAGCGCGTGCATTAAAGAATTCTGGATTGCGATGAAAATCGTGCCATCGGAGAGGTTATATTTTTAATAGTGGGCTGCGTGTCTATGTCAACACGGCAACGCAACACAGGCATTGCTAAAATATATATGCTATGCCACGGATTTTCATTCATTTGCCACATACTGACACATTATAAAAGATACAAACATATTATGGTCAATAAAAACTTCGGTTGATCTGTTTTGTATAGAATTTGCAATGTCATAGAGCTCTTGATTTGTCGTAAATCTAGAACGCAAGGTGCCAAATTTATGCTTATAATGAAAGTGCAAATCCGTTACTGCAACAAATAACATACCTACTGGAAAGAATTCACAGTAAGCCCCTAATTTAGGTTAGAGCGACATTTTTATCAGATTGGTCAGTATGGTCAGAGTGATCATTCTTTAACTCGGGCTGGCATTCAGAAACAAGTCGTTAAATTAGCTGTCTTTTACTGTATACAATGTTCTGTACATTTCTATGTAGGTAAGTGCGAATTTTGGTCTGAATTTTGCTCATTTGGGATTAAAAACTCGAATATAAATAGGACAGGAACAGTTATATTCGTGTGACCATACGTCCGGTTTTGAACGGAACTGTCCCTATTTTTATTTTATGTAACTGTTCCCAATAGAATAGTTGGGGTGCAAAAATGTATTATTTCGTAAACAGACTGGAACACAGAAAATGATTTAACTGAAACTCGTTTGGTGAAAGTAGTCATAACCAACAACTTGAATTATACAGAATTTCGTTACAATTACAAAAGCCAATACTTTCATATCAATTGTTAATATTTTCATTATTTTCTAAAATGTAGACCAAACATTTTGAAATAATGTCGCCCGAAAAGTTAAAGTGCGATTTTACAGACGACTCGCAGGTACCTATTTGCAGTTGTTATACGCAGCCAAACACAGGCATTTCATTCTACACAGATGCTTAAAAATCTGCGGATGAAAAACGTTACGGGATAATGTTTTGTATACCCCAAAACAGGTACTCCCGTCGTTTTCAGGGTCTTGTGCGTCAATTCACACCGCAATGGGCTGCGTTGTGAACTATACTAATCCACTCTCCTTCATTGTTACGAATAATGATATTCTGTATATATAGAGGTAATAATATAATTATTTACAAAGAAAAGAGTGTAGGTAACCCTAAAGTAAGAGAGTTTTATAAGAATAAAAAGGTTGTAGTTAGAAGGAAGTATGGTGCTTTTGCAGCTGAAGTTGAAATCTGTGAATATAACAGATCAAACCGAAATATCAGCAACTGAAAATCATTTATGGAATTCCAGATATCAATGCATAATTATAACAGGCCTCAATTTGACACAAACCCTTGAACTAGACCTAAGTTCGTAATCAAGCCATCACGAACCGTGCGACCGCTTCTGTGCCACCATTGTTTTAAAACAAAGATGGTAATGACACTTCTTTCCGACAATATGCCATACTTAGGTAATTAACGCGATTTTCACACAATAAACGACAAATTTATTAGCAGCATTTCAACTTAAACGGAATCTCGAGATAAATGTGCCACTATAGAATTACCTCTTCAACCGTAAAGATTGCAGATTAGAGGTAGATGAGCTGGTTAGTTACGCGGATACTTAATTATTTAATTAAAGATATTGAAATATACGTACATTCAGCTGTTTATATTGTATTTATAATTAATTATTTATTAATACGATATTAATAAGACGCTCTTCTGAAGATTGTTGTAAGTGTCCTTACATAAGAAGTAATATTTATTTATTATTATTAACCCGGAGCTTCCGTGGCTCAGCGGTTAAGACGCGGTCTCTCAATTTGGGAGGTCCGGGTTCGATTCCCAGGCAGGCAATGTACTAATGAGTTTTTAAATTTAATTTAATTACTTATGTGCATTCATCCGACTACTCTTAAACGGTGAAGGAAAACGTCGTGAGGAAACCTGCATGCCTGAGAAATAAAAATTCCAAGGCATGTGAAGTCCCCAACCCGCATTGGGCCAGCGTGGTGGACTATGGCCCATACTCCCTCATTATACGAGGAAAGGCCTATATCCCTGCAGTGGGATGTTTACGGCCTGAGTTGATGATTTATTAATAACTTGATAACGCAAATTAACTAACAATATTCGCTTTAAATGCTAATTATTTAACACACATTAGCTAGTTATTTTATACTCTTTCAACCTATCAATTAGAATACATGAATATGTATGTATATTGGTACCAATACGAAATGTATCTAACATTGTATATATTGACACACTTTCATAATAAAGTGTTAAGTGTAGGAGAATGGAACTGTTTATACCTATTTGATCTTCACCTTGTCAATCAGGATTAGTATAGCTATGCCAAAGAATTTACATTCTGAATTATTAAGTAGGATCTGACACACCAGGTAAGGTGCCAGCTTACCAGTCAACTCGTAATTTGACCAAGAGTCTTGTAACTTGTGATCCATGGGTATGGTAATGAATTGTACCTATAGTCAGGCTCTGTATAACAGTAGGTAACGAAGTGCTTTACCGTTGCTTTCTTTATTTCACACATTTGATGATGCATACCTTTATGAGTTTTTTCTCACGATATTTTCCTACTGTTTGATGTGGTGGTTAAGCAGCATATCAAAAAGTCACATCTGTTTGTTTTTTTGTTTGTAAGCGCTTTATTGTACAAAAAGCAATACATTAATTTTGCATTGATACAGAAATTGAGTACAACGGCGGACTTATCCCATAGAGGGATTTCTTCCAGTCAACCATAGGGTTAGTTAGAAAACAGTAGATTGGGCGTATATAAATTATAGCAAATTCAAACTAAAGCAAATACCTACACTACACACTAATAAATATATATTATATAATATACGTACGTGACCTTCCTATATGTGACGTGACCTATAGAGAAACGGATAAATTTACAAGACAAGTGAAGAAACTGATTAACAACCGAAACAGCATAAGTCTGTATGTCACTTGTACACACGACTTAGTACTTCTTCTTTTCGAGTCAATGGCAAAAATTATAATGACCTAAAGTAGTTTGGCCCAAAAAGTAGTACTTGACTTCAATCTAAGGTCTATTGCTACTGTTTGGGGGAAAACTTAGATAAGATTAATTGATGCTAGCCAGATGAATACTTAAAAAATATATCCCATCGGGAATTAATTCCGCCATCTCGGTTTTGTTAACCCTGATCGCAGCTACTGTATAGCTCTCAAACTACTTTGCAATTACTTAGCGATTACGACCAGTATATTGTCTTGTCATTCGGAAGTCACTGGTAGACCCTCACCTGATTAGCAAGTAATTGTAGACACTGGTACTACAGGTTTCATCGTTGCGTGTTGATTTGTCTATTAAGCAGGTATTTGCAAACGGTTGGAGAAAAAGGTTAAAATCTATGTGCCTTCCACGTATACTTCGCAGGCCCTGGGCCCGCAGTCTCGACATAGATAGCAACCGATTTCATTTAGCATTTAGAATCTACGGTCGTTAACTCCTAAGAGTTAACGACCGTAAGATCGTTAGCGATCTTATTCTAAATGTTATAGTGTTCATAATCATATTGGTTTTTGTTGAAAGCCTGAATCGTAGTTTTAATGGAAACCGATATTTTGATACTAAAGGCTCTAATTCTCCAATTAAAATAACATTGTTAGGACTTAGCGACCGAATTCGATAACATAACGATCGCTATCTATGTCGAGACTGCAGGCCATGGGTACCTCATCGCTGTGTACTAGTCGTACAGATACGAATACAGCTGGCGACTGGAATAAGGCGGTCACAGCCGAAGAATGGATCAAGTGGGCTGGAAATCGAATAATTTAAAACTATGTGGATTTCTCGGTTATTTTGAATGTATTACCCTACGGTTAAAAAGATTATATAAGCAAATTTACCCCAATACAGCAATCACGTGTTTGATGAAACGCAGGGCAAGTTCTCAAAAAAAAAAATTACTTACGAGTGTAGGGTTTTGATTTCATAAGCGTATGAAGATATTAAAATATTACGCAGATAATATTGGTACTGTTTAATAATTTTATTAAAAAGCGGAAATGCTGAACCGTCGACCAATCAGGTACGAGCATGTGTTCGTTCCTGATTGGCCGGCGTTTTAGGCGGGAGCCAATCAGCAAGGGCGAATGTCTTACGTAAAAATGGCGGGTGGAATGGTGGGACTCTGGACCGATTGCGCATTCTAATCTTGGAAGCGAAGGTGAATGTTGGTGTTGGAGGAATTTCGAGAATTATATTGAAGTTCAACAAGACGTGTCGTTTAATTCAAATAGTGCCTGTCTAGCCATCTTAACAATTCAGAAGTGGGATAACAACGTTTTAACACGTAAGTACACGCCCCAAAGTGGCACTTTTACTCTATGGAATTGATGGTATGACCACATGGTATTTTATGGTGGTCTATGGGATCTATGTTACACGTCTCGAGCATGACGCTGTAACATGCAAGTACCTACACGCTTTAAACTGACATTTTCACTTCATTAGAATATGTGGTATGGCCACATAGCATCTATGGTGGTCTCAGGGTCTTTAGTTATATTCCTCTCGAACCTAATTGGGGTTTCAAAGGGGTGGAAAATTTCTTTATTTTCGACCAAAAGTGAGCCGTTTTCGAGATATGACCATTTTTGTTTTTTTTTTTTTTTAATTGAATTTAAAGAATAATTTATTTTTTCTCCTCGATTTTGTTCCTTTTATCTCCTTGCTTCTTCCCTATAAGTAGCCTTGTATTTTGTGAATGTTAGCTGATTAATTGTAACAAAAAGTACCCGAGTATTACATTATTAAAATACCCTCATTTCAATTCACTCATTCTAATCGATCTTTATCGTCTCTGAGTTTCCAGGCCATGTCCGATCCGCACGGGGATCGCCGTAGTCTCTTATCGAGCGGACGGAGGCTCGAAACACCAGGGCGGATGTCCGGTCGCCAAGATGGTTCGCGGGCAAGAAGTCGGACAAGGAACGAAGGTCGCAGTTCTAGGAGAGAGCGAAGCCGCAGCCCGATACGATCACGCAGCCCAGGTCAGAGTCATCGTGATCGGTGTGAAATGGAACTATATCGAGAACGTGTGAAGATGCTGGAAGAACAAGTATCGAAAGAGCGAGAGAAGCGCATCGCTGCGGAGGAAACCAGGCGCTCAGCACTACGATCCAACGACAATGGTTGTCACACTTCAGCAGATCGTGGACCGAGGGATGAAGGACGACGGCGTGACCACGAGGCAGAGCATCGTGTCGACGCGGGAAAACATGACAGGTCACGTAGTCTATCTTTATCTAAGCAGGATTTTATTGATGTCATTACTTGTTTAAAAGACAGTTTGACAGCCCATCCGCCTACTAGTGGCACACGACCTCAAGCTAAAATTGACCACATGAATATCTTACCGAACTTTGACCCATCCACTAAAAACCAACGCATTGATGTGTGGCTAAAGAAGGTTAACGAATGTGCCACAGTATACGGATGGGATGACCAAACTACCACCCACTTTGCAATGCAGAAACTTCATGGCCTGGCCAAAGTCTGGTACGAAGGATTAAGTTCCGTTCTTTACAGTTGGCAAGAGTGGCAAGCAAAATTAATTAACGCCTTTCCCCACGAACTGAATTATGGGCAGGCCCTGGAGGATATGCTAAGAAGGAAGAGCAGGTTCAATGAACCCATTGAAAATTATTTTTATGAAAAGTTAACCCTTCTTAATCAGTGTGACATTATTGATAAACGTGCGGTAGACTGCATAATACACGGTATTACCGATAGGATTCTTCGATCTGGTGCTCTAGCGTTGCGTTGTTCACACCCCGATCAGCTGTTGCAGTATTTAATTAGCAGCAAGGATTCTAATCATTCCATTGACCGAAACCAATTCAAAAACAAAGTTGATGTCTCTAATGTTAGCAGCAATAGTACTGTCACCCACAAACTAGGGTATAGGGTCAGTCAAGGTTGCTATAATTGCAAGGAAAAGGGGCATAGCTTCCTTTATTGTCCTAAACCAATTATAAGATGTGCACAATGTAATAGAGTTGGGCATACAATGGAAAACTGTTTAAATAAAGGTGATAATAAGATCACAAAGCCAAATAACTTTCCAAAAACTATGTGTATTAATACGATCGGTCAACGGAATGATCAAGTTCCAAGTTCGAAGTTTGTTAAGGAGGTAAGGATTAACGGAATGCAGTTTGAAGCTTTCGTTGATTTTGGTAGTGACGTAACCCTCTTGAGAGAATCTGTCGTCCATAACTTAGGGTTATCTCATGATAATGTGTCATCACTAATAAGAGGTTTCGGTAACAGTGTAGTGCAGTCGTTGGGTAAACTAGCTATTGACATCAGCGTAGATGGAGTTGATGCTAACGTTTTGTGTAAGATAGTCGCAGACAATTTTTTGGAGAAGCCGGTTTTAATAGGCCAATCGTATACTGAGCAAGCGCATGTAATAGTTTACAAAGACTCTATTAAATTACAGTTTTTTGACATAGGTAATGAATTGCCGCAACCTGATCAGGATATAAGCTCAGGGAAATTGATTGACATCAAAGCCAACGGTGTCGTAGAGCTGTATGGTGCAGCATCTGTTATAGCTCAAATTGACCCTTTACATAATGGCACTTTCATGACCATAAACGGTTTTGCAGGGAAACCGAATAAGCAGTACTTCGTTAGTGGTGGGCTACATACTTCAAATAACGGTAGTGTTGGAATATCTGTTATCCCATGTTCAGGTTTTTGCCATATTCCGGAAAATTCCATCATTTGTCGTGCGGAACCCGTAGATGTTGTTAAACGAGTTAGCGTAGAGGAATCTGTCCAATTATCCGAAGTACCTGTCGTTAACGATAAGGATATTGATGAAAGTCAAATTCATGTGGGTGAGATGGTTTCGGAAGATGCAAGGCGACGTTTGTTCGAATTATTGAGGACCTACAAGCATTGCTTTGCATCTTCTCTTAAGGAATTAGGTTGCACTAACGCGACTCAAATGAGTATAGAGCTGAATAGCACCCGGCCAGTCGTCTACCGCCCTTATCGGTTGTCGCATCATGAACGAGAAAAGGTGCGCCTTATGATAAAAGAAATGCTCGATGCTGGTATAATTAGGGACTCAGTGTCAGAATACGCCAGCCCGATATTGCTTGTGCGCAAGAAAGATGGTTCTCTTAGGCTATGTGTTGACTACCGGATGTTGAATTCAATTACGGTCAAAGAGAGATATCCGATGCCCGTAATTGAAGACGAGATCGCGCGTCTCAATGGTCAGGGTTGCTTCATATCGCTCGATCTGGCTTCGGGCTACTACCAAGTGCCAATCGCTGAACATTGCAAGCACCTTACCTCATTCGTCACGCCGGACGGCCAATACGAGTTTAACCGTATGCCGTTCGGCCTGGCTAACGCACCTGCCAACTTCCAACGAATGATGAATTCAATTCTCGGTACTGCTCGATTTAAGACATCGTCAGTATATTTCGATGACACTTTGATATTTGGCAAAGACGAGACAGAATGTTTGGATAGGCTGGTTGAGACGTTGCAAGTAATGTCGAAAGCTAATCTCACGTTAAATTTGTCAAAATGTCATTTTCTGTTAGACACAGTAGACTATCTCGGTTATGAGGTCAGCAGCGCTGGTGTGCGACCTAGTGAGAAAAAGATACTGAGCGTAATGAATTTTCCAAGGCCCGAGAATGTCCACAATGTCCGACAATTTCTTGGACTGGCAAGCTACTTCAGAAAGTTCATAAACGGTTTTGCTCAGGTATCGTTCCCACTCAGCAAACTGCTTAAAAAGGATACTCCTTGGGAATGGCATGAAAAACAGGAAGAAGCTTTTAAGAAGCTTAAAGCCCTGTTGGTTGAGAGACCTACCCTTGCCATATACGATCCCACGGCAGAAACTGAGTTGCACACCGACGCAAGTCGAGCAGGCATCGGGGGCATATTACTACAACGTTCAAAGGTAACTGATCCTTTCCGCCCAGTAATATACTATAGTCGTCAAACATCTCCCGAAGAAAAGAATTTCCATTCTTATGAATTGGAAACACTGGCTGTTGTTTGCTCCTTGCGGAAGTTCAGGGTCTATGTTTTGGGAAAATCCTTTAAGATAGTAACCGACTGCAGCGCGCTTCGATCCACCTTTACAAAGAGGGACTTGATCCCAAGAATAGCCCGCTGGTGGCTACTACTTCAAGAGTTTGACTGTTCCGTCGAGTATCGACCCGGAGTCAAAATGAGTCATGTGGATGCATTGTCCCGTAATCCTATTGTAGACGAGAACGGAGTCGAGACAGACTCATTTCCAACCGTGATGGCGATATCTGGTGATGATTGGCTGCACACGCTCCAACTTGGGGACAGCGAACTAAATAGGATTCGTGATATCTTAAACAGTAATCTGGATGAGAAGGGGTTGCAATATATGAGGGAGAGTTATGTTGTTAGAGACAATAAATTATATCGGTATATAGACGGTGACAAGGATAATGTTCGGTGGGTGGTTCCAAAGGGTGCAAGGTGGCAAGTTTGTCGTATGAACCACGACGACATTGGACATTTCGGGGTGGAGAAGACACTCGACAGGATAAAGAAACATTATTGGTTTGCTAAAATGTCCAGGTTTGTAAGAAAGTATGTAAATTCATGTCTTGAATGTGCCTACGCGAAAAACAGCTCTGATAAACGCGAGGGTCTACTCCACCCCATAACAAAAATTAATGTGCCTTTCCATAGTCTCCACGTCGACCACCTTGGACCCTTTGTGAGGTCGAAAAGAGGATATACTCATCTGTTAATTGTTGTCGATGCATTCACAAAATTCTGCCTTATTAAACTGGTAAGAAACACCAATAGCCAGAATGCCATCAGAGCACTAGATGACATATTTTGTACGTTTAAAGTTCCCGTGCGTCTCATAAGTGATCGTGGCAGTTGTTTCACGTCTCATGCGTTCAAACGTTTCTGTCTCGATAAAGGCACCAAGCATATTCTCAATGCTGTAGCCAGCCCGAGGTCGAACGGTCAAGTCGAGAGGTACAATCGTACAATCCTTGATTCCCTCAGGGCGGTGGCTGTCAAGTATGGTGAGAAGGATTGGGATAGACATCTTGGGACAATCCAGTGGGGACTGAACAATACCGTCCAAAAAACAATCGGGAGAACACCATCTGAGGTATTGTTCGGTACCAGCATGAATGGAGATGTCAGTCCAATCCTTAACGAGATAGCAGAAGAGACGCGGGAACGTTGTGACGTGAATACAATGCGAAATGAAGTTAAAGATAGGGTCGACAGTGAGCAAGTGAAACAAAAATTAGCTTATGACAAAGGAAGGAAACCGGCTCGTATATACAATAAGGGAGATCTTGTTAAGATCACTAAAACTTGTTTTAGTAATGATGGTCAAAGTAAGAAACTCATGCCTTCATACGTAGGGCCTTATCGGGTCAGCAAAGTTTTAGGTAACGATCGATATTGTGTCGAACCTGTTCCCGGCTTAGGTAGTACGCGTACCAAACGCGCTACAACTGTTGCCGCCGACCGTATGAAGCCATGGATTCATATCGCGGCTTTACAAGTCCATGAGAATTTGTCAGATTCCTATAGTTCAGATGAGGACCAAAGCAATTAACTATTGGTTGCCTATTGGGTTATTAACCAAGGCAACAATATACTTTTTAATTTATTTATGTATTGATTTAAAATTAAACTATTGAATGTAATTGAGTGAATTGAAACATGTAAGAAGACTACAGAATATTGTCTTTGTTCCAGCTCAAACACGGCAATCGATCGGTTCGTGTTTTGACGCTTTCGAAGCCCAGTTGCTGTTGCTGACGTCTCACAAGTAATCGATCGTCTTGTGCGCGACAGCTAGTTCCCCATAATCGATCGTTGGTGGATATTTATTTTATCGAGACCAGACACGACAATCGATCGGTTCGTGTTTTGGTGATTTCGAAGCCCATTCGATACTGCTGACGTCTCACAAGTAATCGATCGTCTTGTGTGCGACAGCTAGCTCCTCATAATCGATAATAGGTGGATATTTATTTGTTTGGGCGAATCGATCGCTCAATCAAGTCGATTCGATTTACATTTTGGGTAATTTTTACCTGGTCCTCCAAAAATGCACATCGAAGATAATAAGTCTTTATAGAGAAAAGACAGCAATTGTATAAAAATTGATAATTAAAGACCATTATTACTTATGTAAAGCTTAAATTTTATATTTTCAATACATTAGGTACAAAATGCTAGTTCAAATACTATAGAGATTTATGTCGATTTAAGTTTTTGTGAAGTTTATTTCCTAATTTGAAGTCTCCAAATATAATTTATTGTTTATCGACAAGCTGTATGGTTGTCTGAATTATTGTAATTATCATAGTATTTTGGTACAAATTGATTAGTGCAGATCTAGTGTACGCCATTTGGCAATGTATGATAAAATTTTTGCTCGCGAATATATTATACTCTTTGCATATTATTATAATTAATTATTGATAATTTATTTGTTAAGATTGCGCAGTTGGTTATGATCCCGATTGTAGGGTGCCACCGGGCGTCGCGTGCAGGGACGCACGCGATGTCAGGATGGTCGATTGTAGGGTTTTGATTTCATAAGCGTATGAAGATATTAAAATATTACGCAGATAATATTGGTACTGTTTAATAATTTTATTAAAAAGCGGAAATGCTGAACCGTCGACCAATCAGGTACGAGCATGTGTTCGTTCCTGATTGGCCGGCGTTTTAGGCGGGAGCCAATCAGCAAGGGCGAATGTCTTACGTAAAAATGGCGGGTGGAATGGTGGGACTCTGGACCGATTGCGCATTCTAATCTTGGAAGCGAAGGTGAATGTTGGTGTTGGAGGAATTTCGAGAATTATATTGAAGTTCAACAAGACGTGTCGTTTAATTCAAATAGTGCCTGTCTAGCCATCTTAACACGAGGAACCGCATAGTGGACTCGGTCCTAAATTAATTGAATTATTTCTTCTTGTTTTTGATTTTTATTTTAAACTGTTGTCGGGTTTTATAAGCTTTTGATTTAATTATTGAGATGTTTAAAGTAAACGGTTAAGTAATTGTTCGTAGATGAATCGGCGAAATAATCACATAAATACGACAGTCTTCAACCACATGCATTTTTTACCCATGAATTGCATCTAATACTCGTGTTTTTGTTTGGGTCTCGAATTCTATAATTCTCACTCTAGTCAATACTTAAATTATTCATCTAGAAAAACACATTTAGATGTTTTCCAAAATTTTCTAAAGTTGAAATAATCGACAGTAGGTAGGTAATGTGTCTTACCTTGGTCTTACCGTATAGTGTTACCTATAAATATCCACTATTGGACAAGCGCAATTTGCATCGCTATCCGTAGGAGGATTTGCTCTAATCGCCACGCTAGAGAGTACCTAGGTAATGTCTTTTGACATGGAAAGGCTGCGGTATAAATTAGAAAAACGTTTGAATTAATCATAGGCATGCAGTGTGCCTGCGTTGCCTGCTTCGAAAGCAAATGCGAGGTTATAATCTATCAGTTAGTCTATTGGGAAGGATATTCGCTGTAGTTCAACTGGTAAGAATTTAAGGTAGTAAGGTAAGTTTGACATTATTGTGTAATTATACACTTAATGCTCAACAATATTATTATGCATAACTGAGAAACATGGAAATTTAAGAATTTTCACAGGCTACTTTGCAATTATTTTCTATCTAGAGAAGTTTGTGGGATCGTGTTTCGGAATTAGTCATCAGATACGATCAAATTATACCTATAAATTTTTTAAGAGCTTCACATTTCACTCAAAACGGTCCTCATTCAGTTCAATTTGGCAATACTCAGCCTCTTAATATTCCAGAAGCAGTTGCTGATGTGCGAATATCCAAGCTGATGGTATTGTTATAAAACGTAAAATTTTGGATTAATAGTCCTCATAATGTATCTTTCATCAAGTGAAATCAAAGGTGAATGTCGTGTTATACCGAGTGGAAAGCAGAGAGACGTGGTCATTACTCCACCGACAAGAGCAGCATAGCTCTTAAATAGAAGAAGAGTCTCTTTAAACATTTGTCAAGTGAAAGAAGTTGAATCGCAGTTTTTGGTGACGATAATCATTAAAATCGTCCAAGTGTGATTGGGTTTTGAAGGTGGAGTTACGTACTTATCTAATGAAAATTATAATTCCTAATATTTTGGAATAGCTCTATATCCTCCATATGGAAGGCTTACCTTCCTATATTATATAATGAAAGGCTGGTAGGAGTATCGAGTATTGACAATCTATTTCTCATACAACAAGTTATGTAGTCTCTAGTGGGCGATCAATCGCTTTGTATGTTAATATGTCTAATTTAGTATTACCTGCGCGACGACTCACTCGCGGTATTGTCGGCAAGGTAATGATAGTAGGTTTTATGCAACTGCAAAGCAAAGAGAGTTGTTACAACACAAAAGTGTTGTAATGCCTATTTAGGCATTAGTTTACATTACTCTTTAAACATAAAATAATTTTAATAAAAGATGAAAATATAAAAGATAGAAAGTTGTTGAGTGCCGGTTGTTTGGAAAACCCAATATCTTTGGCAACCAACTTTTTTTTTATGCACAACTTTTTATGTACTTGACCTCAATCACATCTGATGTTAAGTGAAGATGAGGTCGAAGGTGGAAGCGTACTGACCCGGAAACCCCAACATTTAGGGGACTGGCTATCTTATCACTGACAACCGGAACACAACAATGATATTAACATTGCTGCTTGGCGGCAGATTTAGATAAGATGGTGTTAGCTAGCCAGATGGACATTTAAAATGCCTTACCACCAACCAAACCGAATACTTAAACATGGACCCCGCTGGGAATCGAACCCGCGACCTCCGAATCGTAAACCCAATGTTGTTTACATGGAGCCACGGAGGCGGTTGCGAACTGGTGTGGCGCCTAGTGACCCTGCCTAGGAAATCAACGGTTGTAGGTTCGAACCCCGCGAAATTTTATGTAGTAGGTATTTAAATATCTTATCCGTTATTTAGTATCCATAGTACAAGGCTAGCTTGGCTTGGGACTAAATAATAAACAAATATTTTTGCACATACACACAGCGCCATCTAGTTTCATACTAAGCAACTAGGCTTGTATTATGTGTACCAGATGGGTGAGAAACTACACAAATACATTTTTTTTGTAAATAAATACATATAAAATGAAAAACAACCATAACTCAAGAACACATGTCTGTATTCATCATGCAAACATATGCCCCTGGCTGGATTCGAACCCTCGACCTTTTGGTC
Source organism: Oegoconia quadripuncta (assembly GCA_949316235.1). Classification (NCBI taxonomy): domain Eukaryota; kingdom Metazoa; phylum Arthropoda; class Insecta; order Lepidoptera; family Autostichidae; genus Oegoconia; species Oegoconia quadripuncta. Next base: position 5,372,450 of record OX438753.1, on the reverse strand, counting down.
AGAGTTTCTAACCACTACACCAAACAGGTCATCCCATAAATAAACTAAATGATTAGTGTATGTGTCCGAAATATTTAGATCTATCTATGAATAACACTAATGAGGCGGTAGATACGTTTTACGTAGGTATGATGAGGAATTTGAATTAGAAACAGTTTTTGTTACATTTTGTAACAACTCGGTTATTAATTAATATTAATAATGTAACGAAGTTTGCACAAATAAAACCCACCTTCCCACCTTCGACCTCATCTTCACTCAACATCAGGTGTGATTGAGGTCAAGTACGAACCCGTCGTGCATAAAAAAAAATATTCACGTTATTCTAAAAGAATTAAAATAATCCACTTTTATTTGTAATCCGAATCATTTATTGAAAATTTATTTATTCAAATACGCAAATAAATGTAAATGCAAATAAATGTAACGAATTTACCGTGTTATGTAAAATGTTGAAGGAGTTAGAAAACGTTCTGTGTCTGCCTATTTTTTATATTCAAGAGAACTAATTATTTACCAACTGTATGAGTCACATAAATCTCGATGATATTAATAGCGCATTAGAAATTTTCAATAATTTCAAACAGTCATCGCCTAAGAGAAACGTCGTTAAATGTATAATTATGGTTGGAGTAAGTACTTTCTCTGAGAGAATTATCTTTTCTCAGGTATCGACAAACTTTCTTGGCCGAGCGCAAACGAATATATTTACAAAAAATTGGCAGATTTAAACATAAGACATTTGTGAACCTCATGTTCAAAATTTTCTAGTCCAATTTATCTTCCTTTAGCACAATGCTGTGGCATGCGTAATCCCACCGATTGTGCGGGAGCAACCTACGCTGGGTCTATTTTTACCCCAGGCGGTATGCAGCAGGGTCACTGACCAGGTCGACGCCCGACCCTTCTATTGTAAAGCCTTCTTGGATCGCGAAATGTTTGTACGTTAGTTACCTACCTTGGACTCAAAACTTGTACTTAAGTTTTAAGCTGTTTGAAGCGTTTCCATTACTTTGTTTGAAGTCACATCTTGCTTCAACCTCACATTAAGATCACACCAATTAATAAATGAGAAAATGTGTTTGGTTATTTGCCTTTTATCAGCATTGTCACGGAACATTAGAATAATTTTTTTGCACAAGTGAAAGGGTCGGACATATTTCATCCCGGGAAAATAAAAAAAACATAGCGAAGCCGCGGGCTAATATAATAATGTCCAATTGTGTTCGCAAGAGTGTGGCAACAAAGGAACACTTTTTTCTTGCGGTATATATGGACGACAACTTTTTCCACTCGCAATGCACGAATGATTTACAGGGACAGTTCTTGTTTCAAGTTCAGAAGAATGTTCAGATCATCATCAACAGCCTTTCGCATGTCTTCACTGTTGGGGCACAGTCTCCTCCTACTGGGAGAGGGTATAATGGGCCATAATCAATCACGCCGGCCCAGTGCAGATTGGTAGATTTATGTCAGACTAGTGGCCATCTGACAGTCACCGACTTGGCTTAACGACGGCCTTCAATTGAAATGCTTACATCATTCATACTTAATTCATAATAAGGTACCTACATTTTACAAAATAACACACATTATTGTTTGTAATTCGCTAAAATGTTTAGTAGTTTGAATATTCTTGACGCCATTACAGTTGTTAATGTTTACAACGACTATTTGCCTACGAACGAGTATTTATTGTCGCTAAGGTATTGCTTCATTACTCAACCGGTTACGAACAGAATGTTACTAGTAATACGTCATTATCATAAGAACGCTGATGATTTTTAGGGTTCCGTGTACAAAGGGTGCAAAGTATTATCAGCCTACGTCTACAGCTGTAATAGCAGCCAGTAGAAATTTTCACAGAACATCTACGTGCTATTCATGGCCTCTATCATGGCAAATAATAAGATTCTAGAAATCTAAACCCAACAAATGGTTCATCAATCCATTGCATCAGCGTTTTTTGTTCCAGCTGTATCTTAAAAACGGTAAATACGGGTTGCATACTTAAGGAAAATCTAGTAAATCCATAGAATCGACAACCTTGTTCTATTTTTAGGAGGTACAGAACCGTTTGTGCCCGGGTTCAGCTCGCACTTGCTTGGTGTTTAAAGGTAACTATGAAGGCCTAGCTACATTGTCTTGCCTACGCAGACTTCTGACAAACCAATATTTAACGTTGTATGAACCACCCCCGCAGATAATAGGTTAGATAGTGTAATCAAATATATCCTTGGTGTCATTTCTTGTATGACACATTCACGTTGTCTACCTACTGTAGGTAGGTGAAGGTACCTACCTATACTTAATTCTGATTTTAAAAGCGGATAAGGAAGGCCATAAATCACCTACCTGACTAATATTATAAATGCGAAAGTAATGTTTCATGGCGGTACATCATCATCAACCCGTAAACATCCCACTGCAGGGATATAGGCCTTTCCTTGTATAATACGATCCTATAGGATAAAAAGGACTTTGGAGGAGGCCTATGTCGAGAGACATCTGACTGTAAATAATGAGATTGACGAAACCAAAGTGGATAAAGAAAGACACAATATAATAAATATGAACTCGACTAGATGAGATATTTGCTATGATTCTTTATATAAACTGTTATGGTTTCGGGAAGGTCTAAATTATCTAAAAAAAAATCACTTTACGTTCTAATTTCAAATGTTTACATTCTTTCTTAAAAGAGATAATAAAAATTTGAAATTAGAATTTTCCTTAAATTTGCCGTATTTTATGTCATTCATTACTTACCATAATTAGTTCCTTATTAGCGACGCTATCGAATGGTGTGTTTTTTTTTTCAAATTTGTTGATTCCTAGCTAGGATTATCGCTATTAGCTAGCTAGGAATCAACAATGTTTGGTGTAGTGGTTAGAAATTCTGCTGCTATACCAAAAGGCCGCGGGGTCGAATCCCGCTAGGGGCATATGTTTGTATGATGACTACAGACATGTGTTCCCGAGTTATGGATGTTTTTCATTTATATGTGTATTTATTTACAAAAAAAAAGTATTTGTGTAGTTTTTCAACCTTCTGCTATCCACAACACAAGCCTATAGTTGCTTACTGTGGAACTAGATGGCGCTGTGTGTATGTGCAAAGATATTTATTATTATTTATTTATTATTATTGATTTTTCAATAATCCAATGATGCAGTTTTAGTTTTCAACAAAATCGGGCCCGAGACTCCTAAGAATACTTTTCGCTATTCCTCATGTTTTTGGATTTGGCTATATGCACGCCAATTGAAAAAATCACCTTGTGTACTATCTATAGACTACTTTTGGGTCAGTACGGGCCAGGTTTCCTGTAATAAAGGAACTTCCTAGTATAGGCACCGTCTCCACATTATTAACCGTGTACTTATTTATAAGTCTGTATTATTTATAACGTGGTCTGTATTATTGAAATGTGGTGTTGGCGAAGAATGGAAAAATAAGCTCGATGAAAAGAAAAAGCGATGAAGAGGTCCTGCAGATGGTTAATGAGAAGAGAGTGTTTTTGCAGATAATTGAAAACAGAAGAGGAAAGATGTTGGGATAACTTTGTCAAGAACATCATTGAAGGAAAATTGGAGGGGAAGAGGAAGAGAGGAAGCCCTAGAAGAACACATGGTACAAGTAAAGGAAAAAATAAACGCCGTGTCGTCTCAGGAAGTCAAGGAAAAAGCGGAATGTAGAGATTTGTGGAGGAAAGGATTCTACCGACAAGAGCATCGCTCTTAAATTGAAGAGATTATTTATGACATTACCCCTGACCGCTATAGTGTGTAAACCATCTTTTTACTATTCCTATATGCAAATATAATAGATATAATTTGTATCGCACCAATCTCATTTTGTATCGATCGAGATCAATACAAAATCGGATTGGTGAATATTTTTGCAACATTTGCAACATAACCAATCTAACCGCCTCCGTGGTTCAATGTAAACAACATTGGGTTTACGATTTGGAGGTCGCGGGTTCGATCCCCAGCGGGGTACATGTTTAAGTACTCGGTTTGGTTGGTGGTAGGGAATTTTAAATGTCCGCCTGGCTAGCTACCACCATCTTATCTAAATCTGCCGTCAAGCAGCAATGTTAATAGCATTGTTGTGTTCCGATTGTCAGAGATAAGATAGCCAGTCCCCCAAATGTGTTGGGGTTCCGGGTCAGTACGCTTCCACCTTCGACCTCATCTTCACTTAACATCAGGTGGGATTAAGGTCAATTACGAACCCGTTATGCATAAAAAATATATATTTGTATTGCACCAATCTCATTTTGTAACGATCGAGATCAATACAAAATCAGATTGGTGAATATTTTTGCAACATTGTACATGATCCTCAATTTGGCCAGCTACAACATTATTTTCAGAAAGATACATATTTTATACCAGCCAGTGCAGTCATGCAGTGTTGTAGCACCTAGAACAGCACGTGCATTCAACCGTCTCTGATTCACGTAATACCGGCTCATAGGTAAAGGTTGTGAGAACCGTTACAATGTTCCGATTGTACACTCGACGACATATTGTTTTATTTTTAAAGAATGATAGGGTCTGGTGACTCTGCTTTCCTTGAAAGAGTAAGGGATTTTCAGCAATCATAATTCTTAGTCTCAATTTAACTGCCAAAATATCTCCTATGTGTAAGCTGTAGAACCAAAAGTAAGGCGTCTGTAAGTTTGCAGTAAAAGTTTTGTATGATTTTTTTTGTACAATTTGTACAATAAGATTCTTTGTAATTAAACAATCAAACAGTAAATTTTATTCAATGTATACGATACAAAAATATCACTTATTGAATGAAAGCCAACATGTTTTTTTTACATCGCTTCACCACGTGCTATTACATATTACAAAATGTAAACTAAAGCAAAATTTAAGGCAGAAAGGCTAGAAACATCTTTGAGATAGGAGCCGATATAAAAATTTCATCCTACACCAATTCGTCTGCCCTGCTACAGCCACTTCAGCTTACTGGATTCTCATTTTCAATTTGTATGTTTTCTTCTTATGATTCGTCTTAATTGTCGTAGACACTGATATTATAAGGTATAGATATCTCCTAGTGGTCTTTGTAATCTGTGCACGCTGCATATTGGTACTGAAGCTTGCATATTTTGTTGGCAATATATGAGTAAAAGGGATAAGTATCTGGGCGCGTTAGTAAGTAACATATCTACCTCTTTTTCTGTATCATTAGCTATGGGGAATTAATGTTTCAGAAAAATCAATATGCTAGCTTATTTTAGTTCCATTTTCTCGATACGGCCCCTGAAGGTACCTAGACTGAAGGTAGACGGTGCCAGAAGGTAGACGGTGGATCCCAGAATAATTAAAGAAAGAAATAGGATATGCAAGTAGAAAATTAACACTCCCGCAGTAACGTAGGGCAGTCTATTTTCAACATGGCCGCATCAGTGGTATTGTTGATCATGCTAAAGAAATTACAGTTGCAGTAAAGGCGGATATGTAGCTGATTGTACCGATAGAAATGCTTCTGGTATTGTTTCGCCGCATTACGGGCTGATAAATAACAATGGGGAGCAATCATTTCGGTGGTTACGATTAGCACCTTGTAGGTTCAGTGATTTGAAAGCTGTAGGTAAAATACCTAAGTATAGAGGTGGATGTGTTAAGAAATCATATTCGTAATTCGTATTACCTATATAAAATAAACCGCAATTCTCGGTATGAACGGCAATCTCGTCATCGACAATGTTGACGAATGAAAATACGTTAGGTAAATTGCCGGACCAGAAATGAGCCAAACAATCACAAATTTATGATAGCGGTAGGTAAGAGGGTAAGTAGTATATCAAGAATAAGAAACCAAATGAATTGAGATTTCTCGAATATTTGACATGACGATCTCGATAATGAAAATTCATAGTTTTCGGAAAAATGTACTCAGAGGTTGTTATAATATTTTAAATTGAATTCGAATAGTTCACATAATCGACTCTACCTCAAGAAGTAAAAAAGATAACCTTTCGGAGTTATTACTTATTCGTCTGTCTATGAAGAGCCTTTCTTTCTCAGATATCAAGTTGAAACTAATATCAAAAATGGTTTAAAATTTTAATTAAAGTCATATACATAATTGTAAGCATTGTATAAAAGCCTGTAAAAAACAGCTCAACAGTAAAGTGAGAAGTTTGTCAGTTTAAAAAGTTTGTCAATGGTGGTATTCGCCTTGACCACCTTTATTGTGGAACTCGTTTCTCAATTTTGTTAATGCTTATTCCAAATGTAAGAACACGGTGCTAACGGTAAAGTAAATTTACGATGGCCTACACATGTACCAGCTTATTATTCGTCACGACATTTCAGTGTCGGACAAAGCAAATGCGAAAATGATGATAGTGCACGATTCCTCATGTAATTCCATTGACAAAACCAAGAAACTGGCAATTTAAAAACGCTTCCTCGCGGACGTTTGAAGGAAATTGTTGGTCGCTATATTAATTATGCCATTGCAAGCGTAAAAGTAATGAACGACTGTTTGGTGTAGTGGTTAGAAACTCTGACCATTATACCAAAACATAGCGGGTTTGAATCCCGCTAGGGGCATATCTTTGTATGATGTATACAGACATGTGTTCCCGAATTATGGATTTTTCTCATTTATATATGTATTTATTTACAAAAAAAATGTATTTGTGTAGTTTATCAAACATCTGGTATCCATAACACAAGCCTAGATGCTTACTGTGGACCTAGATGGCGCTGTGTATATGTGCAAAGATATTAATTAATTAATTAATTAATTCTTTTTTTATTTAATGAAGTATATTGTATTACATTGTGTTCCAGGCCTATCGTAAACCAGACTTTACAAACGATTAATCGCATAAAATTGTCTAGATTCTTATGTAGTAAAGACTACATAAGATTCATAAAGATGAATCTTGCAAGAATTTATGAAGGTGCTCATTTTCATTTGATTTTGACGACTAAATAAGTTTAAGGTTTAAAATTAAACTAGTAGCACAGAGGTTAGCAGTAAAACGAATGGCAGACATAATTACTTTACAGTTTCTTATATATTTACAGTCAGCAATCGAGACATCATAAAAGTCTCCTAAAAACAACTCATTTTATGACTGATATCTTGGTAATGTCGATATACCATTGATTGGCTGACACCCAAATCTGATGAAGAATTTTTAATATCATGGTAATATAATTACAGAGAAAGAGTCATTTCTGTCGCTTTCGCGGGTTTACTGAAAGGGATCTCTTATAAATACACCTGCACTGGGAAGCATGACAGGCTCGATAAACGTTTATGTCGCGAGATATAATATTTGCCCTGCTCATTCGTTTGCAATATACAACTATCCCACTCTCATGTCCCGTCGCGCGCGACAACAATGTTATGCTACGGGGGCTGTATATATACGTATATACCTACAATAAAGTATTAAAATAAAATAAATATAGGTAAATGAAATAAGTTAAGAAGTGATACCTTATGAAAACAAATACAATGCTCGAGAATACAGACTGGGAATAATTCAGAAAGAAATATTTTCATAAATTAAAAATAGTGTTACATGACTTATATTCCAAGGTTTAAATGTAGAGGTACTTTCATAAGTATGCTGTAACGGTAAATGATTGTAATCATTTCGTGTAGATGTATAATGTTGTACTTACAAGTTGTTCTTTAATAATTAGTAACTTTACATACGTTGCATCATTAAATAAACTTAAAATATAGCTCAAAATCGAAACGTTAGAACTAGGTTTACTTACCTATTCTAACCCTCAACGAAACACGACGGGTGTTACGTGTTTGTCGGCGTTGTATGTGTACGTGTAGTTTTGTCCGAACGTATCTCAGTAAAGCGTGGTTCGATTTGAGTGCGTTTTTGACGAGTTTAGACGAGGGGACAAGCTCTTATCCATGCTTTATGAAAATCGGTTTAGCGGTTTCGAAGATATTTAGCTGTTAACATAGTTTTTTTGGTATATTTCGATGATGTCATAGTTTTTCGGGAATTTTGTAAGTTTTCAATTTATATAGTAATATAAATTGTTAATTTACCACTGACTACTGAATTGGTTCCTCCATATATTGTGTGGAAAACTATCTGAATACAAATGTTGAACCAATACCTTTATACACATTTAAAGAGGGGTTTGATATCTATTTCTGCCTGCGGAGTGTTGCGTAGGACGACGACACGTCGCGAAATTTTTTGTTTCAGCCCTAACTGTATCTTTATACTTTGTATGTCAGCCCTAACTGTATCTTTACACTTTGTATGTCAGTCCTAACTGTATCTTTACACTTTGTATGTCAGCCCTAACTGTATCTTTACACTTTGTATGTCAGCCCTAACTGTATCTTTACACTTTGTATAACAGCCCTAACTGTATCTTTACACTTTGCTTACTAAACTACCTCACACAAACTACTTCAAAATCTATTAATCATAATTTTTTTATTGCGTAATTCAGTTAAATTACATCTCATAATCATTTAAACGAGCCAAGAATGTTATAAATAAGTTAATAATTATCTTGCTACATATTTATTTCATGATTCTCTTGAATATGTATTACCAGACATGTGTACTGAGAGTTTCACTTTCTACGTACTATTGTTTCCAACATTAATATGTAAGACTTATTATTACCGCTCCTTGTCTAAACATGCGTTACTAACTTGATTTGTAGTCTAAGTAGTAAGCAAATAAGCGAAAGTAAAATTATCGAAAGTCGGCATGCACTTTCCCACCTATGTATAATAAAAAGCACGAATCGACGAATCCCTGATCCATCCAGGCATACAGAAACTATTTACACACCCAATTTCTTTCTTTAATTAGTGTGGGGTCCAAGGTAGCAATGTAATCAGTCACGTAGCGCACCGTCTACCATCAGGCGACGTGTCGAGTACCACTGTTGATCCTATCTTATAGGAGTTACAGCGGGAGGAGTGTGCGGAGGCGGGATTGTTGGGGCGCATCCTCCTCTCACTGGGCTCTCTCAGTACCCTCTGGTATGGGCCATATTCCACCACCGAAAACAGGGACCGACTATTTAATGTGCCCTCCGAACCACGGAAACACTGGTATTAAAATGCCACTAGTATCACCTATACAAAGATCATCTAATTGGAAACGTATAGCGAATGCGACTGTGTCACAAATACAGACGTTCCATCGAAATGGTATACCGAATTACACTACCCCGAAAACCGTTTGACCGAAGAACGTTTGATCGAAAGCCGAGTACATTGCAGAGTTTGTTCATCATTAAAACTTTTAATTGAAACCAATTCCACAATGTACTCGTATTTCGATGGAACGTTCATCGGTCAAACGCTTTTCGGGGTAGTGTAATTCGGTATACCATTATACATCCAGGAAAATATGATCTGTAAACTGAAAAGGAGAGTTCATTCCAAACCATTCTAAGTAATAAATATTTAAGTATCAATAAATGAATCGCCAAAAATTGGCTAACCGACGTCAGTAAGGTTCAAACTGTCAAGTGTGTCATCAGATTGAAACCAAATCTATACACGGTGTTACTAAAATACCGTAAAGCTGAAAAGGTTTTAAAGGATCCCTGGTCAAGAATCTATTGACAATATATGAAAACCATAGTACAATATTATCTATGACTTACTGCAAAATTAATTATATTTAATAAAAACATTGAAACATTGTTACGCTTTCATGACGACTATTTAATATTTTTATATAATTATTTTTTCGGTAAGTCATTATATTTTACTATACGGATTTCATATATTGTCAATAGACTCTTGACCAACGGGTCACGGGTTCGAATCCCGCGAGGGATAAATGTTTGTGTGATAAATACGAACATTTATTCCCAAGTCTTGGATGTTTATATAAATATTTATGCATGTTTATCCGTTATCTAGTATACATAGTACAAGCGTTGCTTAGTTTGGGGCTAGATGATGCTGTAAATGTACGAAATATTAAAAAATATATATAATAATATGACACCACCATGGTGATAAACCCTATCAAATTGGTAAACAATTGACGAAAATATGGAAGTCGCTTAAAAATCAAAAACCCGATAATATATTTTGTTAGGATTTTTACTGTAAAATGACACTCCGGGGATCAAGACGAATCTAACGATATCTTGTACTTCAAAATCGGTCAAGCCGATAGCAGGTAATACAGAAATTATATGTACATACACCCGAAAAACATGTATGGAGATACAATGCGTTTCGGATTTGTTTGGAATTTAATATTATTTTTCAAATCTCCCGCTCTTAAGACTTAAACACGAATATCCGCTAAGTTACGCAAACGCAAATGTTATTCACGCTCGAGGAATGCGTTTTGGACAGTACCGGACGACAGGGGGAAATATGCCTAATGACTAACTTAGGTTATATTCTGTGGTGAGTGTTGGCTCACCGGTGTTTTACTCCAACTGGCGTAGAATTTGACACCGGTAAAAGCAAGTGCAATGCGTGTACTTCGTTGGTTATAGACAAATATAGACCAGCATAAAACAATCATTTTATAATACTCAAAATAAAATAAGGGCCAAACAATAAAATTTATTCTATTTTTAATTTACGTGACAAGTCATGGCTATAGCCTTGTTAGATACTGACCGCACAGACGTCTGATTTTGCCACCTCATGATTATGAACTCGCTAGCTCTTAAAAATAGATAATTCCACAACTAAGTTAATAATTACAGAGCGACATAGTCACATTTAGGAGACTAAGCTCTTTAAATATAGATAAAAAAAAAAACGTCGCCAACTATCAAATAATGTGACAAATAGTAACCGTCTTATTCATAAAAATTTACAAACGCTTTATAAGTCTGTTTTTACTGGATTAGCATGCTTCATATTCGGCTACATCGTCACGTTCCATCAGCTAAGATTGTAATCAGACGGCGGCCTTTTGATTTCTTCAGCGTGTCATCAAAAAAAAACACGAAAAAATCAGGAGAGCTTTCAGCTACTATGCAAAATTATTTGGAAAAAGACTATGTTAACAAGTTTTATGATATCCACAATTTTTAAACAAGGTGAAATAAGCCTTATGATACAAAGCTTTTAGGTCGGAAGTCGAAGGTTAGTGCATCTACGGGATCCAATTAACCTCAATGATGATGTTAAGTGAAGGTGAGGCCGGAGGTGGACTCTTATTTGGGGGACTGGCTATGTTATCTCTGACAACCGGACCACAACAATGCTATTAACATTGCTGTTTGGCGGCAGACTTAGATAAAATGGTGGTAGCTAGCCAGGCGGACACAGGCTCTACCACCAACCAAACTAACTACATAACCGTTAACTAGTCGTTAGTCCCTTCCTTTCATTTCAGGCGAGGCAAATATGATCTGAAGAACTGAAAAAAAAGAGTTCATTCCAAACCAGTACCTAATAACAATTTAAGTATTAATAATTGAATCACCAAAAATTGTCTAACAGACTTCAGTAAGGGATTTCTAAATCCCTTTATAACAGGATGCAGTGCAACTCAAATGAAAACCTTACAGTATTCTGTACGTTGCTGCGTAATTATGTTATGATCACTTTGTATTATCAGCATTTATTGCTGTAAATTCCGATTAATTTTATTACGTAAGCAGTTCCACACTCTCTCTTATAGCGCGAGGGTTTTCATAATACGAGTATCTATTAATTAACTAAACATTACCCAACTTCCCTGGTACGTTTGCCGGTACCTACATACTGTAAAGAATTTATTATAATCGGCCGTATGTAGGCCAATATGGAATTAGTTACGGGCTCCTGTTGTCTTTCTGACACTGTTGATATAAACGTCGCTATTGCCTCTTCATTACTCATACGGCTGTATTAATAAATCGATCTTGAAATTGAGATCGCGGCTCAGTCTCAATACAATATTATTTGATCCAGATTCTCAAGCGTCAACTTAAGGTCATTTCAATCTTGAGAACGGTTTATTAATACGGGCCATAGATACATATCGTCACGACCTTTATCCCAAGAGTAGTCAGAGATATCCCAAACATAAACTTGTTCCAACCAAACATTAAAGTTATAGGCTCTTTTAAACGGTGTTCTAACCAAACATTAATAATGTTATAGGCTCCTTGGTAAACAGTGTTCCAACCAAACATTAATAATGTTAGTTATAGGCTCCTTTAAACGGTGTTCCAATCAAACATTAATAATGTTATAGGCTCCTTGTTAAACGGTCTTCCAACCAAACATTAATAATGTTATAGGCTCCTTGTTAAACGGTGTTCCAACCAAACATTAATAATGTTATAGGCTCCTTGTTAAACAGTGTTCCTACCAAACATTAATAATGTTATAGGCTCCTTGTTAAACGGTGTTCCAACCAAACATTAATAATGTTATAGGCTCCTTGTTAAACGGTGTTCCAACCAAACATTAATAATGTTATAGGCTCCTTGTTAAACAGTGTTCCTACCAAACATTAATAATGTTATAGGCTCCTTGTTAAACGGTGTTCCAACCAAACATTAATAATGTTATAGGCTCCTTGTTAAACGGTGTTCCAACCAAACATTAATAATGTTATAGGCTCCTTGTTAAATGGTGTCCCAACAAAATATTAAAGTTATAGGCTACTTGTTACAACATTAACGGTTCATATTTCGAAATATACAGAAAAATACAGACGTGACGTCTAGACGTTTGTTGGTGTAAAGTTTGTTGGTGTAAAGTCCGACGGGTTAATAATCATCATGATCAACCCGTAAACACTGCAGGGATATAGGCGTGCCCTCGTATAATGAGGGAGTATGGGCTATAGTCCACCACGCTGATGCCGGCCCAGTGCGGGTTGGGGCTTCACATGCCTTTGAGTTTTTATTTCTCGGGCATGCAGGTTTCCCCACGATGTTTTCCATCACCGTTTATGAGTAGTCGGATAAATGCACATAAGTAATAAAATTAAATGTAAAAACTCATATATTGGTACATGGCCTGCCTGGAAATCGAACCCGGACCTCCCAAATTGGGAGACCGCGTCTTAGCCGCTGAGCCACCGACGCTCCGGGTTAATAATAATAAATAAATATTACTTCTAATGTAAGGACACTTACAACAATCATCCAGTCCCAAACTGCGCAAAGCTTGTACTACGGAGACTAGATAACGGATAAATATACATAAATATTTATATAAACACCCATGACTCGGCAATAAATGTTCGTATTCATCAAACAAACATTTACCCCTTGCAGGATTCGAACCCGCAATCGTATAGTTGTTAGTTGTATTCTTTTTATTTGCCGGAGAAACCACACTATTAAGAGGTATACGATATGTTGTGGTCACAATTTTTATTACAGCGCATATATACTGTATTCCACCTGAGTCTGAATATATTTTTTTCGCGGGGAATTGCTTTACGCGTACCGGACGGCGAGACGGTTATGTGGGACTCCCCTCCCTAACGGGAGGGATACCCGCTAAAACCCCGCGGCGACCATCTTCGGTAGTAGGGAGGACCTGGGAACGCATAGGCGGTTCCAGGTCCCCCCTCCCCCCGCCCCGCCCCCTCACAAGGAGAGGCCCATTCCCGGAGGGCGTCTAGCGCACCCTCCGTGGGGGGCGCTGTCGTGCCTCAAACCGCGATCAGCGAGCGGTATGAAGCTGTCTGAATACCTAATGGTCTCTATATTCAATCTCTCTCAATATTTTATCATTTTCATTTTACCTTAGGTTTTTCTGAGATCGAGTTTTTTAGAGTTCTTTAGTAAAACTTGGAACCCTATTAGTTCCGTCTATATCTCACAACTGTTTTACTTGCAGACTATAAGTGCTATAAAAATAAGATTAAATGGAGAGTATGGAAATAATATGTTGAAAAAATTGTTTTTCAGATTAGCTCCTATGTAATTTGGGGGTTAATATCTTTTACTCGCATAACCCATCATGTTGCAAAGTTAGATATTTCAAAACTATAGTGGATTTTCTTAAACACTATTTCGATAATAACGAAAGAGATATATGAAGCAAATAAAATAAGTAGTGTTGGTAGGGGAAGACTACGGCGAACGTACAATGATCAAATCAGTGACGGGGAAAGGAAGTCAAGAGGTACCCTAAACCAACGAGCACGTATGAACAACCTCATGAGAGTGAATGAAGCAAAAGTGATGTGTCAGGATAGTAGCAAGTGGAAGTATGTGGTCTCTGCCTACCCCTACGGGAAACAGGCGTGACTTTATGTATTTCGATACTGAAATTCGTTTAAGAAATATTAAACATTAAAGTACTCTGTTAGAGTTATGTGCCTAGTTTGAAAGTTAAAAATATGTCGGAGATAGCGATAGATTAGCGACAGAATGTATAATAGGGACTATCACAGTACGCGGTTTGCTACGGGAAGTGAACCAGGTGGCGCTGGTATCGCCGGAAGCGGCGCGGTGACGTTTTACAGTAATGTTAGATCTGTACAATAATAATGAGAATTCATAATGCTACCGGCCGTCGAAGGAGATGGACCTACACTTAGCGCATCAGCGAGCGTGGGTGACTTTGATTACTTGTTATCTACGTCGAATAGAAGGATTCAGTGAGTCGTTACTTGATAAGCAGCTGATTATGGAATTTGAACAGGAGGGATTATAGACTAGACCGGTTGAATCCCACAGATTGCATGCGAGGGCTAAGTTGGACGGCATGAGGGGTGTGCAATTGTTCACTTTCACCGGTAAGCATCTCAGGTTTCATAATCATAATTGAGTCATTATTTGTGTGCGGGTAAATGGTCTGTTTAAGGTCGGGCCTGTGTTCTATCCGTAGCAGACCATATTATTCACATAAGTAGTAAGTATATTTAACGAAATTGAAAGGAAAATCATCATTGTTATGTAATAGGTTCTAAAAAGTTCATAGAAACTCCATACCAAACAATAAATCGATTGTTATATTCAATTTTGTATTTTAATATGTAAGTAGGTATATTCTGACTACGGAACTCTGCTACTCACGCAACCGGTTTTTATTTAAACTTTGCCACCTTGACAACAGCATGTTAAATCAATCGTAGCTCTTCTGTTTATTTTCCTTTAGTGAAATAAAAAGTGAGCGAAAGTTTATGTCGGAGATGTTGTGAATAAAATGCCGATCTGTATGCCAGGTGTCGAGGTCCGGCGATTGAGCAAAAACTCGCTGACCCACAAATAGCTGGCGAAGCTGGAATTTACTTACAGCGACATTTGAATGAGCCTCGGGTAGGTTGAGTAATTCCTGAGACAAAATTGCGACGAAGACGGTACACAACTTATATTCGCAGCAAATACACAAAGCTATACAATTTGAGACGACCTGTTTGGTGTAGTGGTTAGAAAAAAAAGTATAAGCGTATATACAAGCTTAGTTGCTTAGTGTGGAATTAGATGGCGCTGTGCGTATGTGCAAAGATAAAAATTAGATGGTTTGTTTTTTTTTTACGTTTTGTCGAAGCTTTGCACGATCGGTAGGCTGACCTCTATTTAGCGCAAAGACTGAGCCTTGCTATTCAACGAGGCAATGCCGCCAGCCTACTCGGGACCATTCCGGCCGTGCAAGATCTGAGCCAATTTTTTTTATTTATAAAATTTTTTTATAAAATAATCAGTATTTTATTTAACTTTAATCTTTTGTTTTTAGCTATAATAAGTTTTTATTGACATCTGTAATATATTTGTATCTTATTTTCTTAATAATCTAATCAGATGGTACTGGTATCAGAAGATAAACATAGATTCAGAGACTAGGTTCGTAAAAATCTCTAAGTACATAGACTTACTGTTGTTCAGTTGGTTTTGAGTCACTATTTGGTACGTATGATTTTTACCAGACTGTCTCACGAAGGAGAGTTTTTCGGGTGTATTTATGTACGTAGATTTCTATATTACCTAACTCCTGAAGCTTAAACGGCTTGATCGATTATCCAGTGCTATAAGGTGACGTAAGATAGTGTTATGATACATTTTATGTTAAAAAATCAAACATTATAAGTATTGTTATTTGTTCGGCAATATTAATTACCAATCCATCCGTAGAATATAGGCGTTGATATTATAATGTTAACAATATCTCTATGACGCAGTCGCTAAATATCGCGCCGGAATGCAGCCTATGTGATGTGGCGATTTCAGCAGTTACTTATGTAATAAATATTTCTTCTTACAGTCTCATACACAAAGCCTTATGTTCACTGAGGCCGACATTGAATTAATCATGTATTGTTTCTCCTATCATTGATCAGGCAATACCGATTTCCTTCCTGTAGTGATTGCATACCAAACGTAAGTTACGTGCGCTATCGCAGACCCAATCAAAACTTCCTAACGAAATACCCAACTAGCGTTAATATGGACAAGTTCATATAACATGCACCACCTTTGTATCTAATTTTGTACGATAGTTGTAATAGCCACATAATTTTCATGTATAATTCAGTTTATTTGCCAACTTCTCTACAAGTATCATACAGAACAGGAGTTCTTTGATTTTAAAGGGACATTATGAAATAAAACCGCGTATTATTAACGAATGAAATACTTTGATGCTATTCTAATAAATTAACAATTTATTCGAAAGTTATTGTATTATTCAGAATTAATTTTGTAAATAGATAAAAGGGACTTAATTATTAATAATTAATTTATTAATATTTGACAGCGACAAGTAGAATAAATACTCGTGTGATCAGGTCTTTTACAATTCATTACAAATTTAAATCTCAGATGTATTCCGGAACAATAATTAGTTATGTACCTATATTTTGTGAGTGCGTACTTCATTTTATGTGCCTAAGCCTTTGAAAATGAAAGAGATCAGTCGAGGTTGTCTTGATGCGAGACCAGTGTAATTTCGAGAAAGGGTGGATCGATATTTTTGATTGATGATTATTAATTAAGATTATGCATGCAACCCTTCCTAAAATGTCTACACAAAGAAAATGAAACCCTTAAAACTAAACAAAACTGAAGAGTGAAGTACAAGTTAGAAGCAATAATAACTCGCCGACATTATTTTTAATAAATGCAAATAATAATTATTTTATAGTCTGTGAAATTACGTTATAAAAGCAACACACTTACATCACAGAAAATTTTCTCCGCACCAGTTTCCTGTAACATACAAACATTGTTTAAGTAAGTAAAGTAGTCTGTAGGTATCTAAATATTCTAGAGTAAAAAGAGTAAAAAACAAAGTGATGGTCTTTGTGAAAGCTGACGGTGACAGTCGCGAACGCAACGGTCGTGAACTCAACCACGATTACGTAGGTACGTGGCAATCCTATGCATATCATGAAATTACCGTAAACTACTGTCTCCGATGTAAAGCCTTTGTCACAAAGAATAAGGTACAAAATTTAGTTTCTCGATCGCAATTAGGAACTTTCATGCAAACTTTCGTTGTAGTTACTTATAAAAGAGTTACTCGACATCTGATAGGTTAAATAGGTGAAATTCAGACGTGATTCCTTTTCCATGTCGAATTGATTGGTGATTTGAACGTTACAGATGAAAGTAGATTGGTAGAACCTCAATCACAAATATACCGTGACCTTCAGAACAATTCAACTTATGCAAATACGAGTACAGTCTCTGTTAGGTGCAGGACTTATTAATAGTGTTGCTTTAGTGCGCGGACGAGTAAGCCTGCCAGTACCGGCAAGTGGGTGTGTGGCGTGCCCGTCGATTAACTTGGGAAATCGACTGTAGGTACTGAGAAAGAAAGTCTTCTATTAATCACATCTATAATATAAACGAAAGTTTTACACATCGATAACATACGTATCGCAAGCTATATGCTTAGACAGGGCGATGGGATGGTTAAATAGGTAATAGGACTCATACGTTCTTTATTTGAAATGAGGCATCTTTTCAGAAAGAAGTTACTAAGGGTGAACGCAAATGGGTAGAACTGCTAAACAAATGCACACAAATGTCACTGAAAAATAAATGACCATTTAGTGTCGCACCTCGGACCAAAGCACGTACAGGTTCACTCACTATGTCGAAAATATTATGTATTAATCTAAGTACCCGATGGCTGTCACTATAAGTGCTGAATTAGATGCTGAATTAGATGCCCAAATAATGTCAAGCGAAAATTAGTATTACGTTTCCGCCTTTCGTGAGTTATGGTCGGGCTTTATATACCTACCTACTTACATATTTTTTTTTATTTTAATTTCAGTACATTCACCTGAGAGGATGCGTAGTTTCAGATAAACGGCATTTAAAGGGTCTCATAATTACACCCATCTAACAAGTTACATGTGCGTGGCTAAATTCTTTTACTTGTGTGTTTAAATAACTGACACAGCATCTCTTTTCTAAGAAAGTGGATAATAGAAAACTGTCAAAGGGTCGTGCATAAGATTGGGCAACCCGACCGTATTATAATGCTATGCCGTAGAAGTCACGTCCCGATCACAATCGTACTTAACGAGGCAAGATTATATACCCGCTGCAAGCGGAGCAAGTCAAATTGCAGGCGTCTGCGGCACCTGGCGATTTGTCAAGCCTTATACCCAAGTGAATCACATCGGTCTAGCATACTTTAAATGTATAGGTTATAAATCCAGGTATAGAACGACTAGTATTTTAGTAAAAAATAAATTAGACTAGCAACCGGCCCTGGTTTCGCACGGGTGGATTTCGTTTATATGTGTAATATATTTATCCTGCGGGTACTATTCACTTTATAGAGACGAACGTATTCTATGTCCTCATCCAGGGTATATTTTACCTGTGTACGAAATGTCATCTAAATGTCCAATAAAAAATCCAAACTTAAGAAAGTTTATTATTTATTTATAAATGAGAAATTTATTAATTGGAAGTTGGTTACATTTTAAACCTCTACGACACATATCTGAACAAAGAAGCACGCACTATAGTCGACCACAGCCTTCCTGACTTTGATAATTGGTTTTATATCCATTTTATGATATTTTTGATATTACTATGTGTTCAGACATGGTTTCTTTTTTTATTTTAACGTAAGAAACGTCATATAATTTGCTGAATGTCAATTTCAGTCTACTGGAAATAATAAACGGGCTTATTGCATTTATCTGTCATGTACTCGTAGTATGTCCAAATGACTACCGCTTCGGAAAGGGAAATCATCTGTGGTAAAAGAAGCGGCTCAAGAACCCACAGGATCATTGTTGTCCTTTTTTTAAGTAAAGAGTATACAATTTTATAATTTTAGGAGCTGGTGGAAGTGTTTGTCATTCAGATCGTCTAAGACCTTAGTGTCCCATATTCCAGGTAAGTTTTCACAATATAATTACTGTCTCTTGCCCTCACTCTGATAAACATCTTCCTCTTCGAAAAATTTAATTCAAACAAATCCAAGCTGGATTTAGGGGAAAAGAAAGGAGGAATCATAAATAATTTATAGAATTGCAAAGTGTCATTCATTAAATTACGAGTGCTATTCTACGAATCGTGTTAAAGCGCCCGCAAACGAGTTTCATAATAGCACAGTAACTAATTTATTACGGTAATAATAGACAGCACCAGTGTTATAAGGGCTATTTACATTTGCATACATTACTTTTTCTATGATCCAATTAATTTATAAAAACAAGAAAATAAACTTAGCATGCTTCGTACACGGACCTTGATAATGGACAAGCAGATATTTGCTTTTTTAATACGTACCTACATAAAGTCACGACATTTATCCTAAATGGGGTGGTCAGAAATATCCCAAACATAAGCATTTATGTGTTCCAAACATTAAAAGTTTACTGCTTGAAACAACATGCATGGTTAACCTTTCTAAATATATAATAATGCATATAGGGGGTGAGCCTACCGCCGTTATAACTTGCCAATCTATAGATGTTTTTTGTGGAAATTCCCATAGTCGCCTTTTACGACACTCACGAGAAGAAATGGGTTGGTCTATTCTTTTTCCCTACGGAAACCACAGACCACTTTAATTTGAATTTTGTATTACACAAGCGGATGAAGCATTGACATGATGACAAAGGCATTGTCAATGCAATTTTATTGCAAGGCAAGACATAACTACTGTTTTGAACTTATAATCCAAATATTTAAAATAATATATTCAATTACGCATTTTTTTTTCGGTTCTCTTCAATGTAAGTACAAATATTTTGCCTTTCAATTCACTAATATTCGAAAATCACTAATATTCGCCTAATTCTTAATTGGATTTGATTTTAGTAGTTATCCTAACTTCGGAAGTAGAAAGTAAAATACACGATATACACCATATACCATACACTGACCCAGTACCTTATAATGAAATACACATACTCCTTCCAATGCAACGAACATGATAAACATTAAATCGAACTTCCATGATCTCATTACCGGAGCAACTGTTGCCTATCGTTTATCACAAACAACACGAGCATTGACCATTGTCTAACATAATAAGTAATAATAACCGATAAGTACCCTGTTACTATTTCACCATAAGTTAGTCCAAACCTTCTGTCAAATCTAATTGTAATCCATCATCAACTTGTAAACGCCCCGCTACTACTATCTTGAATCTCAAGTCTCTATACAGGTTGAAATTTAATTCGTGTGATTCCTATTTACTGGTGACTCTTACTACTGATTACGAATAAGTTTCCACTAGGAACCATGGCCGAAATCAGCCGAAAATTACTGGATTTCCATACTAAAGATGGTTTCAGAGTAGTATACTTGGTTTCGAAAATTTTTTGATCGAATTCGACTATGGTTCCTTGGGGAAAGTTGTTCGTCGTGAAGAGTGGTGTCACCAGTAATTAAGAATTACACGAATTAATACCAATTCACCCTATATAGTATGAAACAAAGTTGCTATCCACATCTGAGCGCTTACACACAGTTGTTCTGTTGTAACTAAAGTATGCAGAGTATTTACAGAATTTCTATGCATATTATCTTTATAGAAAGTAATTGACACAAGCGAAGGCGGGGTGGATCGCTAGTATTTAGTTCAAGATGATAATTTTATTTTTAGCTATAAGTTAGGTACCAATCAAGGTTCATTATGATTCATATTGCTTTATAAGATGTAGATGTTATATACCTATTTAAAATAAAAAGATATTTAAGAACATTGATTGCATTTTACAGACCACGGACAGCCTAGTTCTTTAAGGGGTGCAATATTTTTTCTGAGTAAAGGTCACGTAATACGGTCAACCATTAACCGACTAGCGTGTATGAAGCATTTGATGAGAGTGGAAGAAGCTAAAGTAGTATGTCAGGATCATTGCAAACCCGGGAAACAAGCGTGAGCAAGTATGTATGTATATCTATTACAGAACTAACAGCAGTTCATAGGACACCTCCCTGGGGGATTTTCTTAAAATCGGTGCGGTAATATCGGATTACAGTCAAATTTAGAAGACAAAATGATATACCGGAGGAGTTTTTTTTTACGATAAGAAAAAAATAGCACATATTAGGTAAATGAAATAGAAGTTATTGGCACAGGTAGCATTTTTTTTTTAAACCATGATCGACTCACGTCCCGGCCGGAGATTGATATGCGATTGGCGGGATTCCTAGGGTTCCTATAATGCGAAATTTATTTGGAATTCGTATTTTCTACAAGGTTTTTTAATTTATTTAATGTAATTATGTGGAAGAGGCTACAAACGCGACCGTCAAATTACACAATGCTTCATACGATGATGGTTTTGAAAAATAAAAATAAACTACCTATGTTCTTCTATTTCACTGACTAATATGCCCTATTTTTTCCTTACGATAAAAAAAATTATGCGGTATAAGGTTTCCATTTCGTGTATGTCTTTTTTTTTTCTATACAACATATATACTGGAAGATATAATAATATAATGTACTGGGCTTAACATAGGTCTGAGAGATATAACATGTTGGCAAAGTTGTTTCCTTAAAGTAATTTGCCTTGACATACTTGCATTTCTGTTTTGGGTGTGTCTGTCAGCTGGAATCTTAAGTATCGAGTACCTTCTCAACCGAGTTGAGTACCCCGTCATTCCTCTTTCTAGCTTTGACTAGTGGCTGGTGATACGTACTCTGTACTTATCTCTATGTACACTAAATATTTTCGTATTTTTTTGACGTTAAAGGGTGCCGATTAATCTCATGTCCGCTCTCATTTACCTGAATAAAATTACTTGACAATTGGTTGAACTACAGGCAGTAACAGTATAATAAATAAGGAGTACATCTAAAATTTATTATTTTAGCTAACTGCCACACTATAAAGAATTCTTTAATTTAGCAGTATAATAATTACTTAAGTACTTCACGATTCTCCGAAATAATACATTATTTTAACAATTTCACCGATATCTGTAAATAGTACCTAAGTATCTAAATAGTATAATGAGCGTAGGTGGCTCTTTAGGAGGTCCGTGTACGAGACCCAGGCATGCCATGTACATACCAATGAGTTTTTAAATTTAATTTAATTACTTATGTGCATTTATCCGACTGCACATCGCGAGGAAACCTACATTTTGGTACTGTGATATAATTCACAATGAGTAAAATTTTAATTAGAATATATCGCGTAACGTATCAATTTGCAGTTAATTATTGGAAGAATTAACGTCTGGAAGTCATGTTTCCGATTGCAGGTGTTTGGTTCCATATGTGACAACTAGCTCGCCTCGTGATTCACAGCTCGAAAAATTCATTCAATTAACAGTTAGCCCAATGAGTTTATATACACAACAAATTTCATTTTCCGTTACGCGGAATCTGTGTCGCAATGTTGATGTAATTTTTTTTAATTAGATTAATTTCGTGATAGTAAATATTGAATTGTAATGCCCATACTCCCTCATAAACGAGGGAAAGCCTATATCCCTGCAGTGGGATGATTACGGGCTGATGGTGATGATTGTTTCCACACAGTTATGAAGTCCTTTTAGTTTTGACCAAAGATTTCACCCAAAATATCACGTTGTACTTTCTTTCGGTGCAGGATAGTTGGCATCGAGCTAAACATACAATATACATACACTTCCATAGAGAGTGATTTGTGCGGTCGACCGTACAAGCGTGCAAAATAAATCACATTAGTTATCCAGGTAATCTAGGTCAAGAGTATGAACGGTGAGACGTTTTGAGCAATGTGTATGCGCCGTACGCTGCAACCTGTGCTTCGGCTGTTGCAATGTTACGTGAAAATAACCGTTACTGTATTGTAATCACTTAGATCTTAATCGAAGATCTGTCAACTTCACATAAAAAGTGTGTACATGCAATTTTCGATATGACATAAATTAACTGTAAAAATAACTTGGTATTTTAAATTATTTATTGTGACCATGGAAATACTCAAGAGTCTACTTTAGTTATTTGTTATTCAATGCTTTCATTGTGATAAAATTCTCAAAGTAATATTAAATAATCAAGAGTCTACTTTAATTATTTGTTATTCAATGCTTTTATTGTGATAACATTTTCAAAGTAATATTAAATAATCAAGAGTCTATTTTAATTATTTGTCATTCAATGATTTCATTGTGATAAAATTTTCAAAGTAATATTAAATCTTACATTCAAACGCTTCTCAACTTAAAGAGCCTATTAAACATCTTTCTGTCGCTTTGAAATGTCAACTATATGAAAGTGACGGCATGATATTAAAGGAACTCTAAATCTTAAGAACCGTTTGAGTAACAACAGTTCAAAATTGAGTTCAAGTTCAAATTCGTTTGAGTAAAAACTAGTTATTAAAACAAATAGTAAAATGCGGTGAAAGAAAGACAGAAGAGGGACAGAAAATAGTTTAGTATTTCTAAATTTTCGATAAAGACAACTATGTAAAAAAAAGCAAGTCAATTTACAAATGTAATTGTCTTGTCGGCGAATAACTGTGAACTATTTAAACACACGTTCAAATACGAGTAGGTCTTGTGCCCTGAGGGTTCCAAACATTACATCACCTCTGACAACTTTTAAACCAACAAACTGAAATACCTATGTGAGGATGGTACAGCTGTGCCCTTTGTTTGGTCGACTTGGTGGGCTAGCTAGCAGGCACTAGCGTGCCCCAGATTGTGCTTGACCCATTATGTGGTCGACTAAAACGTACATCTTTTGATGAAATAGGTCGCGAATAAAACGAAGAGGGAGATACTGATAAAAACACTGAAATTATATTTATTTGAATTAGGCATTGCGCAGACTATTTTATATAGGTAGGTAGGTACTCCAACGTTGGAGTTGCGAGGATGTTGTGACAACTAGTTATAAATGCAGAATATAATTATAAGAAGGTCTTAATGGGATTGCCATGTTCCTAAAGAACAAAAAACTCCAATTGAAATAGAAAAAAGTATTGTTATGTTTAGCTACTTATATGATTTAATGACATTAAACCGTAAAATTCCACACTTGTCACAAGACATCTTTGATCTGTCACTGTAAACTTTAGTAATACATTTATCAGAAATAGGGCCTTTACACAAGGACAGACAGACTACACCAAACTACCATACGGTTTCCGTTTTTCTAAAATGAAGTAAGGAACCCTAAAAAACTAATAGAACGTGAATTAAACTATAATATGTATACAGCTATCTGTGCCACCGTAGTGAATGGGTAACAACATGGTAGCGTGTTTCACTAAAAGAGCGATAAACATGTGTGTTTATGAAGATAGATTGACAACAAGCAAAAATCACGGGAATTTATTTAACTACTTATTCTTGAATATTGAGTGAGAACTCTTACCTGCTGATTAAACGATAAAAGGCTAGGTAAATAAGTATAAAAGTTATTACATCACGGAACATCTGAAAACGACGAACGTCAAATGTTAGACTCAATCATAATAAATATAACATAAAAGAATAATACATACATAAGATAATATTGTTATTTCCCCTGATTCTAAACCGTTCGAAAATACACACACGCAACGGTTCGACATTTTTTTAAATTTATTGACCAAAATACTTACCTATAACAAAATTTAAAAATTTGATTTGAGTTATATTTCTTTTCATATTAGTTACGTCTCTACTAATGGTATCATAGAAAAACGATAGTGAATCAAAAACTATTATCGGTGGTCCCATAAGCAAATGGGTCTACGGTTAAATTATTTTTTCCATCGTCCCGTCAATGGGACATCCAATTGAACTACGGAAGACGAGGGAATAATTACATCTTATGAATGTCTAGAACTCTTATTAGAGTAAAACAGCTTCAGAATTCCTGTGACCAAAATTTTTCAACTTTTTCAGGTTGTTACACACGGCGCAGATAATATATAATGAAGATTTTTGAGAGTTAGGACACAAGCACTGGCATCTTCATAAATTTCAGTTCTTGTATCAAGGTGCTGTCTACCCCATACATGGACAATGCTGACCACAATTCACTCCTCATCACTTTGTCACAGGCCTTTTCCAAATCCACGAAAGCGCAATAGACTTTTTGGTCTTTTGACAAGAATTTTTCGGCTATGCATCGCAAGGAAAATACCTGATTCATACATCCTGCTTGTAAGTCCCACATTTTTTCATCCATCTCAGCCATTACCCTTCCAATTAACTCTTTCGCAAAACATTTCTTGTCGGCAAATTCGACAATGCTGAGAATGCAGATTTAGTACGGCGCCTAATCTAGTATGTACTTATTATACAGGCCTTGCATAGTTTAGGACTAGGAAATTAGTGTTCCAAATATTTATTATTATTTATTTATTTCAATATCGACTTCTATCAAAATATTTAAAAAAATATCCTTAAAAATTTGCTAAATAGCGTTTCCATTCTTAAATTGAAGTTTCCATTCATGGCTCTTCAATTTAAGACGGTGACTCGGTGGAGTCCTTTCCATATTTCTCTACATTACGTCATTTATTTGACTTCCTGATACGACACGGCATTTACGTTTTCCTTTACTCGTATCATGTGTGTTCTACTAGGTCTTCCTCTCTGTCTCTCCCCTCCACTTTTGGTTAATGTCTAAATGTTTTATTATTATTGGCGATTCGGTGAACATCGTGACTAAATCTGCATGTCTGAGAAGTTCAGAGCAATATGTAAGTCAGATTAGTGTTCTGCCAGAGATATGTCTACAGGCTGATGGTAAGTGGCCATCTAAGATTACTTGCCTAGTGGCCATGGACGTTTGGCATCTATGCCGCTTGCCACAGAGTTGTAATAAAACCAAACCCACATGCAGGGCAGAACGCAACTAGCATGACTCACAATACGCCCTAATATTTATGGGTAGGTACAGTCGGGTTGAAAGTTTTTAATTGTTTTTTTTTTTATATTTCGGACACACCTACACCAATCATCTAGTCCCAAACTAAGCAACTCTTGAACTATGGATATGGATAACCGATAAACATATTTACATAAACATCCATGACTCGGGAATAAATGTTCGTATTCATCACACAAACATTTACCCTTCGCAGGATTCGAACGTTTCACTATCCACTACACCAATCGGTCGTCATTTATTCCAAGTGCAAAGATAATTTCTTTTTTGAAAACCTTTGTATTTAAGTAGGTACCATTTTTTTTAACTACGATTAACCTAACCTAACCTAAGATTAAATAAATATTTGTTTTATGGTCCCTCTATATGACTGACAGATAAGATAATTGTCAATTTGTGTGTGTGTGTGAAGTACTTACAATGTAGGGTGACCACGCACTCAAGTAACAAAAATAGCAGTTATTATTCGGTTAAAGTTACGTGTATTTTATTAATTTAATTATTAATGACACAGTTCATGTCATGTTGGCATAATTACCTTGACCGAGTGTAACCTCATGGGAGTCGCATTAACATAAGAATCTGCCAACAGCCGGATAACATCTCATTCGCACGCACTGTCTCGCAGAAACTAACATCAAATACATTGTAACATACTAAATTAGATTACTCTGTGTCTGGGTGGGACTAAGACACAGCCGTAGACACAAAATTTTGTTATAAATCCGCATAATATCTAAAATTTTTGGTTCTGGCAGAATTAACAGCGTCGGGGGGCCTCCCCGTAACATTATGCTGAGTCAGTTCCATTTCGTTGGCCTGATACAAGGCGCACATAAATTACAAAATTGTCTAGTTTTTTAGTATTCATATTGCTTGTTGTGAATTTTATTTGTGCACCTTGTATAATGATAACTGAATAAAGTTAATCTATTCTATTCTAAACGACCTCTTTGGTGTAGTTGTTAGAAACTCTGCTATACCAAAAATTCGCGTTATACCTAAGTTGCCTATATAAATGAAACTGCTGTACCTACCTATTGGAGTCGTTATTACGATATAATCTGTTTCATTGAATGAACCATTCTAAAGTCAATAAGGCAAAGGGACAAGACAATGTGGTTTGGTATTGAATGTGGTTATGTGATTCACTTGGAAACAATGTCCATTATTTGCCAACTATTCCTACTGCATTCTAACCATACTTGGTTTGGTCTAGATTTATTACATTCCAGTACTAGTGAACTCGAGCATATACCTATTTTGGTAACAAAATTAGCCTTGTCAGTTCTGACTTCCAATAACAGAGAGGGGTAAAATTCGAACTTGAGACGGTTGAATTATAAATAGAATTTCATTTATCTAACGAATAATCGTGTATGTATAGGTACCTATTTCCTTTAAGACTAAGATCGAACTGACACTTAAGATATAGGATCCATATAAAACAGTACCTAGCTTCAGTGGCAACTCAAGTTTGAGATCGCCATATTAATATGAACTGCGTACTAACGTAAATGTGTTTACTGAACTCACTCCAATTTTATTTTTTATTGATTTCATTAACTTCGGTGCAAAATCGGTGTAATTTGGCAACAAGTGAGAAATTAAAAAAAAAGTACCAGCAAAAACACAGGGCCATGAATTTTATTACGCTGTACGTGTAGCTGCAGTGGTAATTAAAAAGTTTATTAGTTCCACATCCGGTAAAAACGGAGTGTACAGGCAATCTGCCGTGTGCACTAGATACCAGCAAAAAGTGACACTCTTGCAAATTGGATTATACTTCCACTTCAGAATGACCTCTGCTGCTAATGTGATGTTAGCTGTGTTCATATTTGTTTATACCATAAGCGTAGAGCATGGGAGGTCTCATTATGATGGTAGAGTAGAAGACCTCGTGGGAAAGTTGCATAAATTGAGACGAGATAGTGTGATAATAATGTTAACGCATTGCCGGCGTTCTGTAAATGACCCGATAAGTGAAGAATGATGGAGACAATACGCCAAGCAACGAAAAATGTACTGATCTTACCCTACTTTCATAATTTGAACTGCAATGTTTGCTTTTCTTGTATGTGCTTTTACAAATTCTTTTTTTTAAGATCGTGAAATTACACAGAGTTTAAAATTTTCAATATGTCTACTAAGTGAGATGATATTATAACGTTTAAATACGTATGCACTGGTATGTAGACTGTTCTAAATTAATCAATAAGGGGGAAATAATATTACTTTTTTTTTTTATGCACAACGGGTTAGTATTTGACCTCAATCACACTTGATGTTAAGTGAAGATGAGGTCGAAGGTGGAAGCGTACTGACCCGGAAACCCCAACACATTTGGGGGACTGGCTATCTTATCTTTGACAACCGGTACACAACAATGCTATTAACATTGCTGCTTGGCGGCAGATTTAGATAAGATGGTGGTAGCTAGCCAGGCGGACATTTAAAATGCCCTACCACCAACCAAACCGAGTACTTAAACATGTACCCCGCTGGGGATCGCACCCGCGGCCTCCGAATCGTAAACCCAATGTTGTTTATATTGAGCCACGGGGGCGGTTACTCTATATACTTATAAAATAAATACGTGGCTTTCATGACTATGTTGAAAAAAAGCGTTGAGATTTTAACCACATGGTCTGTGTAATTGGTATTTTAGTTAGAAATTCTTGTTAATTTTTATTTAGGTGTAGTATATTTTTTGCGATCATCTAATTCCCTTCAATAGCGAATAAGTCCATGCCTCAAAGACTAGCTCTATGTGGACCTTTAACACTTGCTCTACTTTGAACACATCAGACAGTAACGAATTCGTCTCGCGCAGTCGGAAATGCGGAAAGGTTAAGATAGCACCGTTACGTTACGGTAACCGGCAGTTATTATACGAGGTTTATTATTCAGTTAGTCTAACATTGATGCCGTCATCTTTTTGTTTGGCTTGTTTGTGGCAAGTATCCACGTTACCCTAATTCCAGATGTTTTCTCAACCGAAAGATGTCCACTGCTGGACAAAGGCATCCCCCAAAGATCTCCACAACGATCGATCCTGCGCTGCCCGCATCCAGCGGCTTCCCGTGATCTTTATCAAATCGTCAGTCCACCTCGTGGGGGGCTTGCCCACGCTGCGTCTTCCGGTGCGTGGTCGCCACTCGAGAACCTTGCCGCGCCAACAGCCGTTACATCTGCCATTTCATTATTCAGATCAACTAATAGATGATACTAAAGTTGATGTTCGGCTTTCAAAATTTATAGATTCAAGTACCTATTTGGTGTAGTGGTTAGGAATTCTACTGCTATACCAAAAAGTCGCGGGTTCAAATCCCGCTAGGGACATATGTTTATATGATGAATACAGACATGTGTTCCCGAGATATGGATGTTTTTCATTTATATATTTATTTATTGCCAAAAAAAAATATGTATTTGTGTAGTTTATAAACCATCTGGTATCCATAATACAAGCCTAGTTGCTTAGTGTGGAACTAGATGGCGCTGTGTGTATGTGCAAAGATATAAATTATTTACCTAAGTAATGTCAGTAACAAACAATTAAGAGACTTAGGTACACATAGATAATACACAATAAAGACGAGTTGAGATCACGAAGTGTGGCATGATAATATAGGGATTCCCTCAATGAAAAACATCATCTTTTAGTTAAAAACAAATGAAAATTAAATTTGCTGAAATAAAACTAATTACATTTTCCCCCGTCATCAATTAAAACTACTTAATCATAACAATAAATCAAATCATAAGAAATGTCAAAAATTAGGGCTTCGAGGTCGAGGTGTGTTTCCAAGAACACTGGCAGCATTTCCTCGTTGAATGCTACCATTGCGTTGAGCGAGGAAACAGCCAGCTCTTTGGTCACCCGTGACGTCGCCTAGGCGCTTTGATAAATATATACAATATATATACGAATTTAATCAATCACCTTCTATCGCAATAATGAAAGATCACCGGACACATTTACTAACCCTCGGTTTCTATAACAACCTGCAATTGTTTAGATTTTTCAAGCGCAACATAACAGGCCACAGTTGACATGATCGAACACATATAATATGGTCATTCAAGCCTATCACACTGCAATTTGCCTGCCTTAAGCAACATATGTGCTGCGTCTGCGCAAATGCGACTGTAACCGAACCGTTTTCTAACAGTAATAGGTGTAACTGTTCCAAAGTGGACCGATCACCGTTGTAACGTTCGGCGTAACAGGTATCCATAATACCGCAGTGCGATTACGTTATTTTTGTAGCGATTGCAACTCAATTTTGTATTGTATTATGTTTGTGGATCATACGATGAACTCACCAGTGAGAACCGGGTTTAGTTAGGTACCCAAAAGTTTCTTGACATGTATAGTAGATCTCCTGATTGTTAAACCAATGTAAAGTTTAATATTGGCAGTATACATAGTATGAAACACTACTGTATTATACATCATTTGTAAACAAATATATTTACGAAAAATTTATGTATGTAAGACACACTGTAAAATCTTTTAAGAAAAATAGTTACATAACAATATAAATACAAGATATAAAAAGTAATAAGTCATAAGATGCAATATATACGCTTTTATTTTTATAATAATGTGGTTCCAATAGACATTCAAAATTTACCTTGAAATAAATTCAAAACCATCATAACATAACACATAAATGATTTACAAACCGCTATTATAACACTTTGGACTATTTGGATGATAAGCAAGCACGGACATGCTGGACGATATTTAGTCTAATTATACAATGTAATATATTGTTCTTTGTTTTGCCGAATTATAAATGTCTTTCGAGTTTGTTGCTCATTTTTCTCTACTTTGTGAATGAGCAGTAATTATAATATTAAGTTAAAAAATGTAACTTGTTCAAGTGATATGTTTATCCTATGAAATAAATCTTTTGACTACGACTATGTTGAGGTTTAACTACTCAACACAAAAACAACTAATCGTTATTCGAATAACTTCATAATATAGGTATCTACTTATTATAAAATTATAATTCACAGCATGAATAGTAAGCAGATACTTAATGAGAAATGACTGGCAAATCTACGCTATGATGTATAAGATCAACTTATTGATAGCTACTTACAAATTACATGGTTACGCTCGTGAAAGATTTCTCTGTTTGAGTGGGAAACGTTGGAGTACATTGCTAGACGTAAGCCAAGTGGAGATCCACAAACGCGTTTAATGATAACCGGTCTCCTTGATACGCTACACCTCGTTTACGTCATCGCCGTCCGCCGCCTGGAAATGTCAGCGGAAAAGGGAAAACAAAATAACTATGGAGCTCTTACTGGGGTGCATCCCCAAGCGTAACAAATAAATATAAATCAGTGTCCACGGGACTTCTGGAGCTGAATTCTGGTGGGTGGATCTTTTGCTTTACCTATTCATTTAGGGTGCCCTTTTAGGAGGAGACCTCGCCCGGCAGCTGTCGGAGAAATCGGTAGAGACGTACAGTTCCTACCATCCAGAAGCCGATGAATATACAGCCCACGGCGCTCTCCGACAGATTCCATCATCATCTCCCTGCCCTTATTCTACTCTAGGTGGGGTCGGCACAACATGTTTTCCTTTTACTCTCGTCTATCAACCGTTATCTCCGTACTCACCCCTTTCGCAAACATCATCCCTCACGAAGTTTATCCACACCTTCTTCAGTCTTCCTCTGCCTCTGTATCCCTCCACATTCATACCTAGCACTCGTCTCGTTACCTACCTTTCATCCATCCTCATAATGACCCAAACCATGCTAACCTATTACTCCTCAATTTTTCTGTCATTGTTGCCACTTTCAGGCTCTCCGACAGAGTTGTCATTAGATATTCAAATTAACTTAACATATTTAAATAATAAGTACCTAGTGATATTTTTAGAGAAAATGTTCTATTCGGTGGAAATAGTGGAATGATTCAACTGCCATCGCTTTAGGAACCTGTTTCAAAACTAAATGAGATATTTCTCGTGTTTTATTGCCTGCCATTTCGATATTATTATGAATTTGAGAAATTATGAACTTTCTCTTACAATCTAAATTGTACACACCTAGTATTTCGAGTATAACATGATGATGTGGTCGGAGTACCTACTATATTTGAAAATTGCATTTTTATAGAAAGTCGGCCAAATGCGAAGTTTGCGAAGTAACAATATAAAAATTTAAATCTCGGCAAAAATCTAAATAAATAGAATGCTAAAGTCTAGTCTTTTACAAAATATCAAAATGAAAATTAAAAAAGCGCGAAAAAACTGTAATATGAATGAATCGTATCTTACTTGATTGCTGTCATTCGTTTTAAAGTTACAAAATTACCGTGTTTTTAAAACTGATATTGCCACCTGCGGAAATCGGTAATCAGTGAAAACAAATTAAAAAAGAAGTACAATTATAATAAGCCAATGTTAATGTTCATTTAATATTTTCGATAAAGGTGGAATAGTGGCAGAGTTTGCGAAGTAGGTAACTAGCTTGGGGTCGATACAGTCCGTCTATTTCAGACGGCCAAACTGCTAATGCCAAATGCCATAATATAATCTATTACGGAATATTTGAAGCCATTTAGTTTTTTCTTTACTTAAATCTAATGTCATCTATTTGTGTACCCATTATACACACACACTTATTCCGCATACGTCAAGTCGACCATATACGTCTGTAGGTACCTTCAGTAAAGTGACAATACCATACGGAATATAGCGACTTCTTGTGACACGCAAGCTGAGTCATGCATTAAGTATAGAGCTAACATTCTGGAAAATGATATAGGTAGGCACACGTCAACTATTCACAAACAATCATTATTTCGTAACCGACAAAAATGCACTAAGATTCATATTACCGTAAACGTAATAGAGGTCAGTGCCGGTAAAATCCGCTCGCCGAATTTCCTTAAAAAAATAAATTCTTTAATAATTCAGCAGCAGAGCAGGAAGAAATTAATACAGCTTTTCAATAGATAGGTATGATACCAATCGCAGTGGCAACGTGTTCGAAAGTCGAGCGCGCGACTCGAGGCATAAACTCAAAGCACAGCCATCTGAGCACACAGGTGAGAGCAATATAACCTTGATACGACAGAAGAAAGCGCCCGGAACGATAGCGAGACGCCAATTAAATGGAATACGAATAGATGCAGATGTATGGAGAAATCAAGCGGCAACCTCGATACAATTCGTATCCGGAGAAGAGACACAACACAGATTGCAATCGTAAACAATGGAAAACAAAGAGATTGTATTAAAAATATTTTATAAATCCACCGGTTTCCCCTCCGAATCCATCACCGTTTTGTATAAACCAAAAGAGTTGTAACTACTTTTATTACTGGTTAATTAATTTAAAGGTCACTGACTCACTAAGAAAATAATTGCAAATTATTATGTATATATTGTTTCTATTCAATAGTGCATGAGTCATTACGTAATTGTAAAGAATTTATGTAACATTGAAATACTTATTTGTTTTGATTGACTCATTCTTTTAAACACCCTTGACATTTTCTATATACATAAAGTATTCTTGGAGTTTACTACCTTGTGTACTCTTTATTGTTTTTAAGAATATATACTGGGGAGGGATTCCACCCGTATATAGTTAATATACCGAACATTCGCACTAAGGAGTTCGATTCTTCATTCATCATCCGAAGAGCCATATCTTCAAGAACTCCCTTCCGGCGTCAGTCTTTCCTGAATCCTACAACCTTGGGATCTTCAAGAGCAGAGTGAATAGGCATTTGCTGGGATCTCGTGCTTCATCTTCAACCACATCGTCACTTCCCATCAGGTGAGATTCTGGTCAAACGCGAATCCAGTTAATCATAAAAAAAAGTACTGCACTAACGGACCTGGCGATAATTTTTAACCGACGGAAAGCTGGTGTTATGTGCTTGATTGCCTTGTGTGTGTGTGTGTGTGTGTGTGTGTGTGTGTGTGTGTGTGTGTGTGTGTGTGTGTGTGTGTGTGTGTGTGTGTGTGTGTGTGTATCCAGTCTTTGGGCGGACGTATCTCAGTAATGCGTGGTTCAATTTGAGTGTGGTTTTATTTTATATTAAAGACAAAAAAAGGACACAGCTTCTTAATGTCCTCCTTATGTTTGATGAGAATCAGTTAAGCCCGTTTCCAAGATTTAGCTATAAACACAGTTTTTGGTGTATTTCGAGGGCTTTTTATTTTTTTTTTATTTAAGGCTAAACTCGGGAATATGTTCTTCGGCTCTGGTGGAAATCGGTTAATCCGTTTTCAAGATATTTATTTTGGTCTAAATCTAACTGGATATTATAATCTTTTATTTAATCAATATTGTCGGATGGTTTCCAAATTTTCTACTTATAGTTATTATATGACTTGTCCATGTTTCATAACGATATGTGTGGAAGATTGATCACAACGAATCGATTTGGCGCAATACGCAACGCAACACTAACGTGCTGGCAGACATCCTTTATTATTTATGATATTAACGGTATTACCTCATGAATAAAACGGTGAGCAAGTAGACAGCTTCATAAACAAAGTGAACGGTCAAAAAAATTTCCATTATTTTTGCAAAGACCGACACAAGACCGCCACAAACTCAATGACAAAATGTAACAATATTTTGTTGCACGATCTATTCAACGCCAGTAGAGCGAAGATATTTACTTAGCATAATTTAGCAAAGTGATAATAAAAACACGACCGCATCGTTTTCACAGTAGATCGCGTCTTGTTTTTGTAAATCTCTAACGTTAAACGAAACGCATGCGATGAACGTGATTACTTAAAATTTAAATAAATTGATGTTGTTGGAGATTTTAAATACACCAATCAGTGTCTCATTTCAATTGAATATAAACTCCATAATCTGCTATAGATAATTGTGTAGCATCTAAAACTTATAATTTACTTTCCCTATGATATTTATGCACACGCAAGTGTTGTTAAGTAGTAAGCTATTTTTCTAGTATAAATGTAACTCGATATATTATGTTATATTATTTAAGAGAGCCAGAGAAGGAAAAATGCTCGAGTATATCGTAAAATATAATCCGGAAAATTCACCTATACTCGAGTGCGTCGTAGAAGAGACTAGATACAAGATATAGAGATAGATAGAGTCGACTTTCAAGGCGATTAATTATAAATAATCTTTATTATTTAGAGTCTAAATATAAGTAATAGACAAATATAATTTATAAAATTTCATTCATTTCGAAGTGGGGAAGACTAGTACCTACTAGGAGCGTGACAGGCGTTTATGTCGCGCAGATATAAAATTTGTCCTGCTCATTCGTTTGAACGAAATATATAACTATCTCACTAGCATGTCCCGTCGCACGCGATAAACGCTGTCATGCTGGGGGCTGATGACCAGAGGGCGGAGTGTGAGTTTTGTTTCGACTTAACTTTACTACCGCGTTCACGTTTACGTGACGATTTGTATGAAGAAATGTGCAGCGCCTCTAGCGGATAGTTTGCAAAACGATTTTTTTCATAGATACTTTTTGCGTAAACGCGAACGCAATGGTAAAGTCAAAAACGAGACAAAACTCACACTTCGCACACTAAGATAGACTAGTCTAGTTTAGGCATCAATCTCCCACAATTCTGTTGACGTGTAACACATTCTTACTATTGTACCTACATAATTCTGGAGAGAAATGAATGTTATGATTGATTGAATTTAGCAAATTAGAGGGCAATCATAAAGCAGCGGTATATTAGCAAAAATTATTACTTGCACGTCTGTAAGCGACCTAGCTCAATGTCACAGTGAGTGACGTGTGACCGTCATCATATAAAGCCTTGTCCACATATGAATCATTTGCCCGATCCGATTGCATATGTGGACGGGCTATAAGCAATCGTGGTATGCGGTCTGATACGTCGCCGCCGCCCGCTCTGATTCAATACGTGATACGCCCCTATCCATCTCGAGTCGATTTTTGTCCGAACAACAAAGAGATAGGGATAAGCAAAGCTTCAATGAGGACACAGGTGTATGAATTGATACAGAGAAAACCGAGGACTAAAGGAAAACTAGATATGGAGTTTGATACGACACGACGATTCATACGGTGATCGGATCATGCAAAAATATATGTAGACAAGGCTTTACATACAGCACGCACGATTCGACTATATTTAAACCGTACTGCATAACTAATGGACAATGTCAACACTTCCAACAGAGGCCAGATTTTGCAATAGAACACCTATAGGGTTATCGAATAACACCATTCTCTGTGAGTTAAGTGTGAGGTATGCTTCGAATGTAACTTTACTATCGCGTTCACGTTTATTACAATTACGTAAAATACAATTGGGTACATAAGTGTATATCCAGTTCCAGTTCAAACGATAAAGTTTATCGAACACGAAATATATCAAATTACGAATCTCATAGTAGGTACATTTGACAATACAGAAATTAAATACATAAATTTATTTAACCAAAGGTCTTATCTAATGCATCCCACGATCGGAGGGTTGGCCAATACTTTAGTCAAAGAATCAGCCTTGCTATACAGCGAGGCAACGCGGCCAGCATTCCACCAACCAGAGGCTTGGGGCTAGTTTTTTATTTGTGATTTTTTTTTAATAATAAATTGTATATTATTGTTTATAAATATTATAGAAAAATTTAATAACTATTCATTTTATGTTGGAAACTGTAAGACATTCTTTTTTATTATTATTATAATCCGTCCGTTAAAAGGCAGAGCTTGATTCTGTATATAAATCGTCGTGAGCCAACTTATTGTGTGTACAAACTCTTGTGTACTTTGAAATACAGATTATAATTAAGTAGATAATAATTGAAGAAATGGCAATGAAAAAACAAAGAAATGTAATTATTTTCTCAACAAATCTTAGATTTTATATTTAGCATTACAATTAATTAGAAGAATAGAAAAACATTTATTCGATAACTGCAAAGATCTTTATCGTAACGTTGAAATACAATCAGGGTTAGTAGAGCGAGCATTTTAATTGAATCAATACAATTAACCTTATCTACAGCGTGCTAAAAAAATTAACTTCTAATAATAACAGTAAAAATTGAAACAACATTGCGCAATTTAATTTTAACAGTTGTACCTTAGCAGTTGCATTGAACGTGTTTCTGAATCTTTGTATATTTTCAGTTCCCCAGCAGAGTATTTTTTGCCAAGTGCAAATAAAGAATGCTAAGCAACAAAAATAATTACGAGTAAGACTCGAGCCCATGAGGGTTTCGTACATCAATATTGACAATCTTTTTAAACCGACATTCTGAAATATGTAGTCAGCTACTTAGTCGATCTCATGATATTAACTACAAATAATAAAATGTCTCGTAATAATTCCACACTGGGTTTTGAATTAATTTTCGTATTTATTCCTTCACTCATGCGATCTCCCTTCGTGCCAAATTTCAAGATTGTATACAACCGGGAAGTACCTACCCCATAGATTTCGATGATCTGTTAGTGAATAGTAGTTTTAGTACCAAAATACGCTTAGAAAGGCCACTTTTTTTTATTACGTTACTTTTTTTAATTAAAGAAAGAATTTAGAGGTGAAAAGTAGGAAAGAAAGAAAGCCAGCAAATGGGAGTGTAGCTAATGTGACGCAAAAAACCAAAGCGGCTAACCCTACGGGGGAGGGAGTCAAGTGAAGCTCGACTCACTAATTTAATACACCACGGACAGCGCCAGATCGCAGTCGTTCCTCGGGCAGTCGAATAAAAATACAAAGGAACTGTTGTGAAATCATCTTAGTGTTGTATCATACTAATTAAGTTCTTTAAATTAAAAATCTATCCTATAGCATAAAATAAAGGATGTAGGAGGCAGTAGTGATTATAACTAAGTTACAACACGATGAAGTTCTTATCTATCGGATATTTCCTCACCAAATTATCAGCAAACTAGATCTGATCTGAGTTAAGTAACGGAACCCTCTACAGTCCATCTAACGGATATGCCAGCCTTGGCAATCTCGATTAGAGATGGTGTACACTATTGAATCATTTCTATTATATTCTAATATAATAATGTGCCCTTGCCAGATACACATCTTTCCTCATGCATAGTTATATACCTATATGTATTAGAATCTGGCTCTTTAAAAAGCACGGAAGATGAAGCTACAATACAAACCACTTTTGCGTAATCTATTAGGTGACCTTAAGAATGCGATGGCCTATACCTACATTAAAACTAGATTAAATAGTAAATATATACATGTCCAGCTGTAACATTGGTCCTGTTTTTTTTTAATCTTCCAAACCCTATACCTAAAGTTTGACGACCGATTGGTGTAGTGGATAGTGATCCTGTCAGCGAAACCAACGGTTGCGGGTTCGAATCCCGCGACGGGTAAATATTTGTGTGATGAATACGAACAATTATTCCGGAGTCATGGATGTTTATATAATATATTTATATATGTTTATCCGTTATCAAGTATCCATGGTACAACCTTTGCTTAGTTTGGAACTAGATGATTGGTGTAAGTGTCCGAAATATTGATTTATTTATTTATCAGCTCGCTCCTGGCCTTAGATTGGATCGAGTGGCTAGGTGTATTGGATAAAACTGTGTTGACTTTTGAGGCTTTTTCTCATTGATACAACATACACTATAATAGACAGGCTATGCTGAAACACCTGTCAATTGAAGGTTCCACTATGTACAGTAACATTAGCGATAGGTAACCCTTTGTGCTAAATAGAATCCCCGTGCGAGGCTTCGAATATGCGCTCCGATAACTCAGGGAAGAGGCTGTGAGCGCCAGGTCACCATGGCCTTTGGGTCTCTACCTGAAACGGCAAGACGTTTCCTCCGTTTGAGGTTCTCCGCTGATGCGACTGCGGAATCGACTACATTATAGACCTGCCCTTATATTATGTGACTTCATCGGTATCGTCATCGATTACGTTGACCAATGAGAAACCGTCATATTGCCGAGCGAGCGATGAGCCAACCAATCACATGTCAGAACGATGTAATCGATGACGATAATGATGTGTTATTTTGATTGGATGATGATGTGTTATACCAATCGTTGTTGTCGCTCATTCCATAAAAACCATAATTGCAAAATTCAGTCACTGCAGAACGCTCTCGTGGATGCCCCCGCCCGGTGTTGTTGAAAAAGGCCTATCGGCACATAACATGATGCTAGAATACACGAAGTGGAAATCAACTATTTTGACAATGTTAAAAAACTGTGCTTAAATAGTGTCCAAAGGAAAAAATTGTGCCATTATAGTTTAAAAGTTATTCAATATTATAAGTGAGCATTCTGGCGTCACGTGTTCTAGAATCCTCATTCTCATACGCAGGGACTGCTTTACTTGTCTATGATTATAATATATATCCCAAAAAACTGTGCATATTAGTGTCACCGAAATATACAAGTCCCATACATAATTCTTCAAAAACGATTCTAGCATCACGCATACCTATCACCGCTCTAGTCAGTAGTCAAATCATCGGACTACTGATAAAAAAGTCTCAGAAACCAGCCAGTGAACACAATACCTTATTTTATTAAATGGATGAGATAGCACATTGTATTTGTGTTCGTGAGTTTGCGCTTTACCACTTTGCGGCTAGGTATCTGTCAAGTCAGTTGTAAATCGATTTTTAAATTTGTTCGCTCAGAAATTGTACCTCTATCGTAACTGAATCTGTAGATCTGTTAACAAGAAGGTTAAAGAAAGAAAGCTTACCATCAAATACGAAATAAAATGAAAACCACGGGTGAATTAAAAATAAATGAATGTTAATTTTTTTTTGTGACAATTAATCATTTTCACAATTTTCATCATTCTTTTTTGTGACAATTAAACAAAATATTTTTCACATCATTTTTGAGCCAGATTGCTTTCATGCTAAAATTCCTACTAACTAGCAAAAATATGAATATGAAAAAGGGCCAAGTTATGCATGGAAGATTCAGTTAACAATATAATGAAAACTTTAAATTATGCAGATTTCTATCCTTTAGGTACGTAGGTATCTACTTATACCTATGGAATTCATAACCTTACAAGGGTGAAATGCTCTTGTCTTCTTAAATATGTGGAATCTTACTTGTATAGAGGTGCTGCTTTGTAGAGGTGATTACACTAGGTCAGAGAACTAGAGATATTAAATGCATTTAAACCTCAGCAAAATATCAGCACTAAAACGCGTTTATAAACTTAACTGAAGGGGTGCCAAAAGTAACTCGAATATGTTTTGTAAATAATGCAAGGTGTATGCATGACCTGTTTTGCCCTAACTTGACTTTTGCTCTGCCGCCGTGCGCTTAGATAGTCTTTTTTGAAGATCCCCGTAAATAACACACTATTGACAAACTTTTTATGTTAAAAAATTCTTTTCGGATTTTTCCCCTTCAGTTGTGATATGAGAACTCCCTTGACATAAAATTTTAAATTCGTAGGTATACTGATAGTGGCTAAATATTTTGATGGTCAATGAGTCAGTGAATAAGTTAGTCTTTGGAATTCTCTATAATAAAGTTTCTGTCATTACCTCAGCAAAATATTAGCACTAAAATTTTTAACTTAGCTCGAATTGGTACCAAATATAAATTCGTGCAA
The DNA here is from genome assembly GCA_949316235.1 of Oegoconia quadripuncta. NCBI lineage: Eukaryota > Metazoa > Arthropoda > Insecta > Lepidoptera > Autostichidae > Oegoconia > Oegoconia quadripuncta. The sequence goes on along the minus strand of OX438753.1, from coordinate 5,331,608 downwards.
GTGGTGCATAACCGGCCAGTTTTGCGAGAACTTGGCCAGCGCAATACCGTGCGCTTAGCTCTCTTAAAAAACGTGGGAAACTGCATTTAGATACTAATTATGAAATATTTACTTAACGCGTTGTTTATTAAAAATAAAAATGTTGAAGTCAATGGGATGTGGGATGCTAGTTTAAAACCTTTTCGTTTTAAAACGAACACTCTTGGAATGTCTAGTCCTAAGCACTGGCTAATTTAGCGATCTGACAGCCCTAGGCTCACTATGAACAAGGTACGTACATGCGTAGACACAGGAAAGTCCTCATGAGGCCTCTGTCTACGGACACATGCCTCGCGCAATTGTGGGCTGGGGGATGGATGGATGAGAGAGCGCGGGAACGCTGCTTCAGACATACTCTTCATGGTATTTACTGCAATGTCACTTCACTATTCGAATAATAAGAAATAGTTTGGACGAAATGTGTCGTCGTCGTGACGTTACAGCTTTTTAATTAATTTCATGGCGAACCTGCAAAGGGTATCGAATTACCCTAATGCTGTTTCGACACAGCATTACATCGATTGCTCACTTACTGTGTAATTTTGTCCCATTGAACTTGCCTGAACAAATAGATACTACCTACAGTTCAATCGCGACTCCGTCTGCGTGAAATTATTTTTTATTTTTCCGCGGAAAAATTTGTCATCTCTTCACGCACCCTTCAACTATCCTTGTGAAATTTCTTTCATCATTTTAAACCTTCGTAACGACGTGAAAGCAAGATAAACAAACACATTTTCAAATAGTATATTTACTTGTGGCCTCGCCCGCATTGAATTCGTTTATGTGTAATTTGTTTATCCCGTGGGAACTACTTGCTTTATCGAGATAAAAGTATCCTAAGTCCCATTCCAGGGCATATTTTACCTGTTAACCAAATGTCATCCAAAACTAAGTTACTAAACTCAAACACGTTCTTCAAGTTAACGGTTCATTAAACATCATTCTGTCACTTTGACTGTCAACGATACGACAGTGACAGCATAATATGGGCCCTTAAAGTTAAGTAGCTTTTGAGTATTGGTGTAAAGGCATTCGGTTAAGAGTATTTATGTATAATGAGTGTGATTTGGTTGATTTGGCAATCCATATCTAAACCCAGTTTGCCCTTCCTCTTCTTTTCCTACTTTACCCTTTTAATTCGTACTTAAATTAATTAGGTTATACAATAGTTATCATGTAGAGTATCGTTTCCGTAAGGCATCGTGTAACGTACCACTGCAGATCATAGTTTACAGAGGTCCATCTACGTTAGTTTCTGTAAACCCGTTTTACAGAGTGCTATTTTGGTTGAAGATAGATCTATCTATCCTTTGGTGTTGCGGGTGCCCATGGGCGGCGGTGATTGCTTTCCATCAGGTGACCCGCATGCTCGTTTGCCGCCCTCTCATATAAAAAAAAAAAAATTATACTACATTAAAACCATCTTCCCATTTCACACTGAGGAGTCAATGAGATCAAAAATAGTTTTAAGGTATCCCTTATAGGAAGGGGTCTTAGTAATTATAGAATACACCTTGGACGCAACATCACGCAGTGCCTGTTACAACAGGCAGCCACTGAATAAAAAGCAAGGCGTTGGATTTACGTTGCGAGGAGTATTTGTGTATTTATTTATTTTTTATGCACGACGGGTTTGTACTTGACCTCAATCACACCTGATATTAAGTGAAGATGAGGTCGAAGGTGGAAGTCTACTGACCCGGAAAACCCAACACATTTAGGGGACTGGCTATCTTATCTCTGACAACCGGAACACAACAATGCTATTAACATTGCTGTTTGGCGGCAGATTTAGATAAGATGGTGGTAGTTAGCCAGGCGGACATTTAAAATGCCTTACCACAAACCAAACCGAGTACTTAAACATGTACCCTGCTGGGGATCGAACCCGCGATCTCCGAATCGTAAACCCAATGTTGAATACATTGAGTCACGGAGGCGGTATATGGGTTTTGTAAATGAAACTGATAGAGACGGAAACCGATCGAAAGCATGCATAACACATTTCCGGGCGCCATTGCAGCACATTTCTGCAATACACTGTGTTCGCCCTAACCAGGGTATTCCTTCTAAAATTATGCAAATTGTCCATAAAAGCGAAAGCCGGCCTAAATCTGCTTAGCATCGACACTAATTTGCGGTGGATCGTTTGGATAAAAATGTAAAACAATGGCGCCCCGTTCCGTTCCGACGCACTCTTGCGCAGGTCGCGTTGCGGCTAGGAAACTATCCTGTGTTACCACACGCGTGCGTGGGCTATGCATTAGATTTATTGACCGTTGATTAAATTGGGATTACACAAAACAACGGGCCGGTGTAATAAACATTACAAAATTTTTATACCACGCAACGCAGTGCGGGTTGTATGGTTTGAACTTAAATTAATATGTAATGTCATGGTTATGTATGATGATCCTCCTAGGCCATTTTTAATGTGTTTATTTCAACTTCCTAAAACGACGTAATTAAAATAAATCTAAGTTTAATAAACTTATTAAGAGCCCCGTTATAGGGGCAATTTCTAAATGTCGCCCGCGCCGGGACAAAGATCAATATGTAAAAAAATCGCGTCGATTTTACAGCGACAACGCTGTCGTATTTTTACCCGACTGCACCAGGAAGGGTAATGTTTTTCGGGTGTATGTATGTATGAACGTATGTGTGTAAATTTCTATAGGTATGTAAACGTCCTGTAGCCAAACGGCTTGCCCAATTTTGAGTTGAAGGTGTCGTTAGATTCGTCTGGGCCCCCAGAATGTCGTAGGATACAACATGGCATCTGCAAATACAAGATGTGCTGTCCGGTTGTTGGTTTTTAAATATCTGATGAGGCAACATGGGCAAGGAAACTATTCTTGCTTTTTATACGCGCAGGTTGTTCGCCGTAGGCGCAGTGTCGTCCATCAATCTGGTAAGGTTCTACTTTACTGTAGAATTTAATATTTCCGACATCTTCGTCATTATTTCTGTTTGATTGTATTAGTATAGATATTTACATAGTTCCCTTAACAAAACGTAATCAAACAGCACATGACTCTAATAAATGATATCAAGTTACTTAACCAACTTTATTGTCCATTGTTTAACGTTGCATGAAAGAAGGCTGAATGAAGATTGAACACGCACACTCATCTGCCGTCAGCTGACTGTCTAAGGAGTTCGGAACTAATTGTGGGAAAGTAACTGTAAAACAACCGTACCCTGCTTAATTCGGAAATTCGGTTTAATTAGGCCCACTGTAAAGAATCTGTTGGACAATAAAAAGAGAAATAAAAACTGTAAACTTTCGAACACAATGGAGACTTTCGGTCAAAGTTTTTATGAGACTTTGCGGTCTCCAAGTACTTTTGCCAGCTCGGCAGTTCACATTTTAAGATCCTAACAGTAGTATATAAAAATCAAAACGAAATTGAATTTTGAAGATTTCTGGAGGCACGGCAATATCAGCAAGTCGAGCAAGGATAAAAGTGTCTTTCAGTCTTTGCTCGAAGGACACTTCGGTGAAACATTATATCACTGTAAAAAAGAATATTGAAATAGAATTCGATGTTGATTTTTGAATAACCGACTACTCGAGTAATTTACTCGATGAGCGATGATTAAGTTTGCCCTCAGGGAAATTCTCAAAAATGGAAAGAATGATAACCGACCTCAAAAAAGGAGGAGGTTCTCAATTATATAGAGTATTTTTTTTAAAGATTATTACGCAATTTCGTAATTTGTTAACAGAATTTGACGATAATTTTTTGTTTGAAAGGGTTTACCGTTTATAAGAAGAGTGGTCCCATGCTAAAGATCTGATGCTGCACGCCGGAGATAAAGAAAGGACCCTTACTGAAGTAGATTGTTTTGCCAGTGTTTCACGGTTCAATTTTCTAACAGAGTTACCTACGGTACCTACGGTAGTTCTGAGTATCTTCTGGTATTATACGGTACGTTCTATAACTAACTTACTTGTATACCCCGCTAGGAATCGAAACCACCACCTTCGATTCATAAACTCCATGTTGTCTAAATTATGCCACGGAGGCTAGTAAGTAAGAGTAAAAAATCTTTATTTTGCAGGTACAGGGTACACTTAAAATGGTCAGTTTTACATTTTTTAAGCTAATGTCTGTTCAAAAGGCCACTTTCCCCTGAGACGAACAAGCATAAAACTCGTGGGATTGTTGTTTTAAACAGGTTTCGACCTCATCTTAACTTAACATCAGGTGTGACTGAGGTCAAGTACCAACCCGTTGTGCATATAAAAAAAGGGTTTTATATTACAAAAGGTACAATTTATTTCATTATTAGATTGTGAAATAACCTGGTATGCGAACGAGTTGATTACGTCCATGGATTTTTATCATCCAAATGGGCTGATATTTTATAATATGCTTTCATAAGTTAATGTTTTATAGTATCTTAAAATTTTATTGAACGAAAGATTTTGCAAATCAATGGGAGCCTTATTGAAAAAACGTATGCACAGCCCTTTGAGTTAATTACTGATTTTACGGAGTCTGCTTTCATGACCTGCTACAGGCAAAAAGCAAGCAACCGATTTGTTATATACGTATGCTGGTATACTTAAATATAAAATATTTATGTATCAGCTCAACACGTCCAACTTTCCGGATCTACATTAATATTCCAAAGCTTTCGACTAGTCGTTATAATTGACCGATCGACCGTGAAGCAGGTTCCGTTTTAACAAAATTCTCAAATGACAGGTTATGTATGCAGGTACGGAACAATATTGAATAAATTAAATTGTACTTGCCTAGTTCGAATTCCCTTCCCATTTATGAGTCGTTGGACCATGGAGTTGTTTGGTCATGGGTCATGATTAATAACATGAACTAAGTAATAAACTATATAAGTATCTAAAAACCCGACAGCATACTTTGTATTTCACGGGCACCATATAGGATTTTCTACCATAAAATGTATCACATGTCACACTAAGGATCAAGACTAATCGAACGACACCTTGCACTTCAAAATCAGTCAAGCTGTTTAGGCTACAGGAAGTAACATAGAAATCTACATACTTATATATACACTCGAAACCATTACCCTGCTTCTTTTAAAAACAACACATTTTTAAACGAAATTAATTTCCTTTAAACCTCATCTATTTAACTAAGGCGCTGTCAAATATTGTTAGGTCTGTACAATATAACATTAAAATATGGTAATAACGGTGGTAAAAAAAGAATAGACTAGGAATTCTAGTTTCCACACAATCATTTAATCATCATCAACCTATCCATCATCCTCTGTCAGTCATAGGCTCCCAATATAGCACGCGACTAAATCTGATCTTCATTATCGCCCCGTAAACATCCCGCAGGGATATAGGCCTTCCCTCGTATAATGAGAAAGTATGGGCCATAGTCAGCCACGCTGGCCCAATGCGGGTTGGAGACTTCATACCTTTGAATTTTTATTTCTCAGGCATGCAGGTTTCCTCACGATGTTTTTCCACCGTTTTAAGAACAGTCGGAAAAATGTACATAAGTATCTAATTAATCGTAAAAACTCATTGGTACGGTAAATTGGGAGACCGCTGAGCGTAACGTTGTTTTGATTTTATCCTTTCATAATTTTTGCGTCAGCTGCCTTGCGTCGTCGAGTTAACGAGTGGTGGTCCCCACACCACGTTTGCCGAGACGTGACATCCACTACTGCAGAAGTTCTTCCCCATCATTACTTTAACTTGTCAATACTGTGAACTATGCCAGAACACGCTTTCATTTCTAAACTTATCCCTCAGAGAAACTCCATGTATAGGTATCTCTTTTCATACAAGTCATAATAACCATACCATAAAATGATGTAGTGATGATAAATTGTAGATTCGAAATCACACTTCTTTAATTGAAAATTGGATCGTTGTCAATTTCTATAAATGTAAAAAGAAATAACCTTTATGTATTGAATTGAGGGCATATAAGCTAGCTATTCGTTTCTCTATAATCTTTTATAACAAAGAGACTAGCCAAGACAACAAATAAATAAATGTAATGCTAGAGATGATAATAAAATCCGCTTTCTGTATTTCACTCACATAATCCGTTATGCGAAAAGTGTGCTTTGAATTTCGTGGTACAATCAAGACCTCAGAGGAGAGGCAATTTTATTTAGTTTATTTATTGCATAATCTCGAGTCACATGAGAATAATCTACGTGATGGAAGAAACGGCGAGAATACTATTGGAATTAAGAAAATTGCTAGCAATAAAAACGAAAACGTTATAAAATAAATTGGTTTTGTGTATCATAAAGTCGTATAAATTAAATTATTCTTGGAGCATACGTGTGGAATGCTGAAGGCTTCGAATATTCACGGAAGATGATGGCTAATTGACGTCATTACTGCGCTGATGTCAGCCATGGGTACTTTACTATATCATCTTTATCTGCTTCTGGTCATATTTTAAAATCATCTGAGTTAATTATCACTTCATTAATCTCAAATAATGACATCACAAAGCCATTTCATTTCCAAATATTTTTCGTCTTAAATTCACTTTTTTACTGTGAAATCACGTTTAGGTGATTAATAGAAAAATCCTTCAATCTTGAAACCTTCGAGCACAGCCATAAAAACGCGGCAAGAAGCTGAAATATCTAATTGCCGTCGTGCAACATAACTCTGTTATGCAAATTAACAGAAACAATCGCTTGTAACGGCCATCGGACATGGCGGACATAAAGCGAAAATGATCGGCCAATTGGCCTCCGTGGCGAAAAATAATAAATTCCGTGCGACAATGGAGTATTACGCAAGTGCGCGGGCGCACCATTGGCGGCATCGGTCATCGCCTTCACGCGTATCGATGGTTTGTAGGACAAGGTGTGGCCATGAAGCTGGCATGGGACACATGATAATTAGATATAAATTATGCAGCATTTCTGGATTACGTTTAGAATTTCTCGATGTGTAGTAGTATTTATATATCTATTCTCAATAGGTATGTCGTTAGACATTTAAGAATTGTAATCATTGTTCCGTTTATGTCAAATATGAGAAAAACATAATAACAATCTATTGAAAATATGGTAACAGGTTTTATTTTTATCTCATTTTATTCATTTTGTGATTCCACAATATATTAACATTATATTTATAATAAATAAGCCTATAATTCTACAAATTTGTGAGATGTACGTATAAAGTTATTGTTTTATGTTTGAAAATCACTTTTATTTTAGAAATCATTAATTTACGGAACCGTATGTATGACATATTGTAAAAGTCAACTAAATAAACCTAATCTAATCTATTTAGTCTATTTTTTTTTCATTTATTTGGCGCATCCCTTATTGTAACAAATTTATTTTAAAAACCACCATTCAATGAGTTATGAGTGAATTTTAATTTGAAGTTAAAAATGTCATGTTTTCAGGTGAGATAACCTTTTATGCTCAATTTTGCATTGACAACATTGTAATAAATTTTAAAGATTTTGACGAAAATCACATTCATCTTTTCTTCTATAAGGAACCTCTCCTGTGCAATAAATGTTATTATCATCCAATGTATTGTTGCTGTTTGTGTATTTGTTGTTCCTCCTTTCACAGAGTTACGCAGCATCAGAATGATTCATTTTTTGGACAAGAATAGTTGAAGGGTTGGAGTTTTATTCCACGAATATAAAACAAGCGTTTCCGCGGACAGAAGCTAGTGTTAGTTATAATATAAAGTAATGGCATATGGAACTGACGCAACATTATTATTATTAATTTGCTATGACCATTAGGAAATAAAATAAACGGCAAAGTAGTCTTCCTTGTCACGACTCATACTTAATGTACGCAGAACTTATATTTTGAATGTAGTTTTATTTTAGAATAACCTTCATAAAGATCTTTACACGCCCTCTTTTATCTCAAGACAGGTTTTAATAATCGCTATTTTCATAGCTCCAATTAGAATTTACGACAGAACAATTTATTGTCGATTATTTAAGCTAACTGTTACTAATAAATGTAGCCTATAATTTACAATACATGCTGCGTATTCGCGTCATGCTTGGTGGAATATAGAATTACTACAAAGCCAAAACCACGAGTTATTCCAATAATTCCTTTCAATGCACATCAAATTACATCCTGTCAAAGTCTGGACGCACACAGAACACCGTCAGTCGTTAAACAATTACCACTAAAATAAAAAAAAATAAAAAGAATTTAAGACCACGCCAATATTTTAAACGACCTGAGGATAATACCCTACGTTTTGGTTACCTATTAAAACAATTCTTCAATTTAAGAGCTATGCTCTTGTCGGTGGAGTAACGACTATGTCTCTCTACTTTCCGCCCTCGATTTAAAAACCATTAGGGAGCTAATATTATTTTATTTGTTGTCGATATAAGTATAATCAAACCGAACAGCTTTCACTAATAGTCTTCTGGTATACGGCAGTGCTATACAGACGGGATGGTAGACAAATAAATACAGTGAAACAATTCGATTAAATATATTTATAACTAGATTTCCGCCCGCAGCTTCGCCTGCATGGAACAACTTTATCGCGGAAATCTTACGGGAACTACGCTCTTTACCGTGATAAAAAATATCCTATGTCTTAATCCAGGGTATATTCTTCCTATATACCAAATTTCGTACAAATTCGTTTATCCGTTCCGCCGTGACTGTGTTATAATAAAATGTTAAACAAACATATAATATTAGTTAGATGGTTAGCAGTGACCACGGAAATAATTAAATTTGATTCATTTACGAGTATAACTAATATTTGGAAAGGACTTTCTGGATTCGTTACTCAATTGAAATGAGTCGCTTAAGTTTTGTTACACACACATTCTCACATAAGACAAGAATCAACCCGTCTCTTCCCGTGGGTGTAGGCTCGCCCCCTGTCACTTGTGCATTCCTGTATATGTCTTAAGGTGAAACATGGATGTTGTGGATACAGGTCGTGAAGTTATGTATATATTCTCAATATTGCAAAGTAATTCCGCTCATAATAGCTAGCCATACGAATATCCACTAATGAGACTCTAACAATAACTTAAGCAGCTTCGTAAGCAGGCCATTGACTCAAGCTTTTGTTGCGTGTCAGAATTAGTCGCCGCGAAGCTAGCAGTCACGACAACAAAGTCACGACACTCGCCTACTTATTTATGACACCGATACATCATCAATCCTTTCCTATTAAATAAGTACAAAAGTCACGAATGCATTTCCACACAAAAGAAAATGCGTATCTATGTATTAGATAAAAAACTAAAGATGGGAACTCTTCAATATGCACAGTCGGCATCACAGTTCTTCATACAGCGTCACAGTTTTATATATGACTAGCTTTTCGCCCGCCGCTTGGAATAACTTTATCGAGCAAATATCCGGCGGGAACTACTGACATTATCGGGATAAAAAGTATCCTATGTCTTAATCCAGGTCATATTCTCCCTATATACCAAATTTCAACCATATCCGTTCATCCGTTTCGCGGTGATTGAGCCGACTATCGGTTTGGACGTGTATTGAATGTTCAAATGAAACTATGGCTCCTACGCTCAGACTATCGGATCCGACTATCGGAAGGAAAAATATGACGTATATTCCCAGGCTTAGTCGTTTATTTTCTTGGGGGTTTCTAAATTTTCAAATTATATTATTTCTATATGCACACTGCCGATTACTGCGAGATTCCATGACCGATTTGCGTCAATCTTTTATTATTGAAACGAGTATAGCGGTTACATGTTTTTCTTGAATAAAAATCAACTCTTTCACTCGGCTATTGTTTAATACGAGGAAAATTAAAGGGAGATAAAAGATAAACCATGAAAATCGCTATTATAAAACAAAATGTGTAAGATACTGCTAAACGTAACGAATGGGCCGCTTCGATCGTACGGAAACAGACTCATTCGGCGTCGTCGCGTTTTTGTTGCACGGTGGTGACGTAGGCCGCGGTATACGAGCTTACTTCTACTTAAAATTTCATCAAGATGTTATAACTTTGCGCTTATAGTGAGACGGGAAAGTAATCGGTGAACGGTTTACATGTATACGTAGAGCTCATGTAGTAAGGAATTTTACACTTTTTGGCAATCCAATTTTATTCTGTTCACCGCCTGTTTCTTCAGTAGGCGTCGTGTCCAAGGAGAGAGCCTCTATTTATCCTGGCTTTTACAGGAGTTACAGTGGACAAATGCGGGCGGAGTATTTAGAAACTATTTATTGTCCAGAGTCGTTCCCTTGTATTTTTAACCCTCGATGAAAAATGACGGTTGTTATGTTTCACGGCGTTCTGCGTGTGTGTGCGTCCAGCCTTTGTCCGGATGAATCTCAGAAATGCGTGGTCCCATAAAGTGCAGTTTTTTCTATATTTAAGACTAAACGAGATATTTAGCTATTAACACAACTTTTTGGTGTATTTGAATGAAATCATAGTTCTGTCGTAAATACATTATGTATTATCTGTCGTAAATACATTACGTCTTCGAAATTGCAAAGACGCGTGTCAAATCGCATTCCGCTGCGTATGCGCAATGACGTAATAATGTGTCGTTTGAAAATGACAGAGTAACAACTGTTTCTATGTGGGTGGTGACCGGTTGTTGTATTTACTATCTCATTCTGTGGTCTCGACCCAGGGGACAATTTACGGACACTTGAGATTTATTGTGCTTTACTGAATATCAATTAAGCGTCAGTGGCTAAGCGGTTAAGACGCGGTCTCCCAATTTAAGAGATCCGGGGTCGATTCCCAGGCAGTCCAATGTACCACTGAGTTTTTAAATTTAATTTAATTACTTATGTGCATTTATCCGACTGCTCTTAAACGGCGAAGGAAAACATCGTGAGGAAGCCTGCATGCCTGAGAAATCAAAATTCAAGTGCCCACCCGCATTGGGCCAGCGAGGTGGACTACGGCCCATACTCCCTCATATACGTGGGAAGTATACATATATACATATCCCTGCAGTGGAATGTTTACAGGCTGATGATGATGATTCATTAATATACATATAAATCTTAGTACCCCGAAAGACTACAAGCCTTGTTTTCTATAAAATAATTTTCAGTTCGGGTTCTTTAACCAGGATGGTTTTGATGCTTATCAAGTCCCGTGTATTGTTAGTTACGTAAATGGATTTTTTTGAATATTGGGAGTAATTTAATTAATTATAGCAAGCAAAACTGTAGCTTCCCAAAATAATAATGTATTCATCATATCCAATATCCAATTAACTATATGTGTAAACTATGTAAGTAATAGTAACTATAATCTGTGACGTAAACATCTGTCGCATTTTACCTCATTGTTTTTCTTTTCGGGAAAGAAATGTGAACCGAAAAACAATTGAGTTCTGAACACATTCTTACCAAAGCGTGTCAAAAGTCAATGCTTCACGATTATAACGATACCAGCAATTTTAACGTCGTAAGATAAGTGTAGAGATTACTTATATATTTACTCTGTGGTAGAGAGTAAAGAAGCAATTTGTAAATTTTTCGTTCATAAGTATACATTATACGAAAGTAAAAGATGTAATGACTGTTTTTTGTACCTAAGAACCGTTAACATAATCGTGATGCCGCCTACGAACTAAGCTGATGAGTTTACATGTGTGTCCTTTATGTGTCGTAGGGAGAGATTGGATTCTGTTGTGCTTTCCTTAAACAAAAACAAGTTTTAGTCTGGTAACTATCGCGTGTTATTGTTCCAGGACGAAAGGGATAGCACTACTTTAAAAGGTTTTAGTTTAATTCGGTTTAGAGAAGTCTCATGAGAATCGACACCAATATTCTTATATTGATTTTGGATAAAGAACCGGCGAAGTTGGTAAAACATTGACTTCAGATATGGAACAACTTTGGCAATAATCTTCATCAAACAAAAAATAATCATCAAAATCGGATAACAATTGATGACGATATCGCGTAACAAACATACAAAAAATACAGTTGATTTGACTCCTGCTTTCATTCTTTTTTTGGTGGCAACTGAAAAGCAGCAACACTTCTGAGTCCTTACCCATTCATCACAATACTATAATATCCCATTCTCATGTATGCTTATAGGTTTTAGTGATGAATAAATTATTATATTATTAATTATTTATAATTGTCTTGACTTCATTTCTGCGACATTTCGAAAACGTGAAGATCAAAAACAATACGATGACTTGAATGAATTTACGATGACTTCGGTAGAATATATCGTAATAAAAATCACAGTTCAACCCAAATCATGCGTGTAAATACCACAACATAAGTACCTTATTGTTAATAGGACAGGCTCGGGCGCATTTACACAATATTTGCCTGAGATATGACCGTAATTGGGGTCAGAACACACACTGATTTCATGTCTCCAAACAATAAACTAGCTCACGAGAGTAAATTATGTGACACACGGTTTACACTGTGCGTAACTCTAACTTTATCATCTAGATTATTTTAACACAAATTTCTGGGAAATTCCTCTAAATAGCTATATAATCGACCTAACCTGTACATTAATGTCTCCACTCTTTAATGAGCGAAAGAAAAGCCGAAGTTAATTAAACACATTATACATGAAGTGTAAGCCCGCAGCACCCCAAAAAAAATTTTGCGCGTTGTAATTTTTTTTCCCTTCACATTATTAATTATAATTTTATAATTCGCACAAAACGGGCAAGGCATTGTGCATGTGTATATCATTTGTGCTGTATGTTTTCGCCACGTGAAAAGAATAGACCAACACGTCTCGTCCCGTGGTTGTCGTGAATAGCTACTAGTGACTCGACCAAAAAATATCAATGGATTTCACGTTATAACAGCGGTGAGCTCACCCCCCGTTACGTGTGCATTTCTGTATATTTCGAAAATAGCCCAGGGAAAATACTGTTTGACCTCGGAAAAACGAATAACCGCGATTTTCTTGAAACATTTAGTAAAGTGTTGTAAATGTAGTAACAATTGCTAAAGTTTAAGCATTTTTAAGAAAAGCAAGTACTAAGAAAGTAACTAAATAAGCTAAAGTTTAAAATGTGTTTCTTTAAAAAAAATGCTCAATTGATGGGTATTTCTTTAAATTCAAAACATTTAGGGGAATTATCGTCACAAAAATATTAGTTCTCATTTTTATTTCTTAAGCAATGCAGCTCGACGACATTTTCTGTTAAAATACATGCATGCCTAACTATAACATGCTTAGTTTTTTATGCATCAATAAGTTGACTGTGTTTAACAAAAGTCTACCTAATTAAATATCAGTTAGCATTTATTGTTATTAAGATACAAATTAAAAATAGGGTTTTCTAAAAAAATCTAGACTAAGCGCTCGTTTTTTAGGCTTAATTATTCAAAATTACATCTCTAATATACCTCTATAAGATAGCAATTATATAAGTCGGTTCTGAATTATGTCTACCTAAGCTAATTTTTTACCGTATTTTTCCTGGGCTAAAAGTGAAGCGTGGCGTGGATATTGTTTCACGCATTAAAATTTTAATTTTGATCACCCCATTTGGGATAAAATCACGGCGTTATGTATAGCATTTGTGAATATTCTGAACAACATAGTGCATGCAAGATGTGCTTCACGTAATTTCCTTGCAGTTCTTTTTAACTATGACTTCACACCGGTTTTTACCACGAAGAAGTTCGCGATGGACGGTCTAGCTAACTTTATGGTTGCATGGAGTTCCAGGAATGTTTCCGTCCACGCAACGTTCAGTAACTTTGCGGAATGATGAATTGATGATGTCCGTAGCGAATTGGTTAGACTGAGGTCGGCTGTGCACAGCACATTTCGATCCATACGACGTGCTTCGGACCGCAGACTATGGATACTTAAAATATTTCTTCCAAGATAGTAAATACTACTTTTTATTTTGTATGTGCGTGGGTCTAAAATAACTACCTAGTATAGACTGAAAGAAGTGAATGTTAGGATCTCAGATCGTTAGTAAATATGATTTAAATAAAAAATAAAAATAAAAAGATATTTATTCATCCATTTAAAAAAATTATACTACATGATCATTAATTATAGTAAATTTTCTATCTTAGTGGACAAATAGGTTGGAGCCTCGGTAAAATAGCTGTTTCTCAGTCTCCACCTCGTGCATTCACTGATAACAGAACGCATAACACGTCAGAAGTTGTTGCACACTACAATACTATTGGCTCCAAGCTATGTGCAAGCAAGGATTATATGACAAAAACTTAGGAGAAAAAATAAATAAATAATTATACAATAATTGGCGAAATACACCTACAATTCCTATACAATTAGAAAGTCAATCTCACTAACAAAATCTAAAAAAATAGAACTGGCTGGCACGTCATACTTCGGTATCACAGAGGCTCAGTTACTGGAAGACTTCTGTTTGCATAAAAGCCATTCCTTATATTTTCTATTAAATGTGCCAAATAGAAGAAATTATTTGCCAAATAGAAGATATAACGGTCTACAAAAAGTCTTACCTCTACGTCTTCTGCGCTGCCCTAAATAACTTCATCGTTATTTATGGGACTTTCATATTTCGGTGAGACTATTTATGCACATTTTTTCGGATATAAATAATAACTTTAGGTAAAGCAGTCTCTGTGTATGAGAATAAGGATTCCAGCAACACGTGACGCCAGAATGTCACTTAAAGTATTGAATAACTCTTAAACTACAGTGGCACAATTTTTTTCTTTTGGGGCACTATTTGACACTATTTCACACCGCCTCCGTGGCTCAATGTAAACGAATTTACGATTCGGAGGTCGCGGGTTCGATACCCACGGTTTGGTTGGTGGTAGGGCATTTTAAAATGTCCGCCTAGCTAGCTACCACCATCTTATCTAAATCTGCCGCCAAATACCAATGTTAATAGCCTTGTTGTGTTCCGGTTGTCAGAGATAAGATAGCCAGTCCCCCAAATGTATTGGGGTTTCCGGGTCAGTACGCTTCCACCTTCGGCCTCATCTTCACTTAACATCAGGTGTGATTGAGGTCAAGTAAGATCCCGTCGTGCATAAAAAAAAATTCAGCACAGTTTTTTGAGATTGTCAAAATATGTTGCTGAATTCAACTTTGCGTATTCTAGCTTCGCGTACGGTTAAAATCGACTTCGATTAATGCTTACAAGAATTAATTGAGCAAACAAAGTGCAATTTGCTATAAATGATTTTAAATTCGTAATGGACGAAATGTTAAATTACTTCAACCTAAATAACTACCGACCAATGAGTTTAATTAATGAATTGAATGATAGATATCATCAAGCAGTAAAGCGTTAAATGAAGATTTATGCGCAAAAATTTGAACATCGAATCATCCACTGCTAACTACCTTTGGTTTTAACCAAAGTTTACAATCTTTAGATTTTTATGAAAATAGGTAGGTAGGTTCAAGTTTAATTGAAAATTATCTATCACATGGTGACTTGATAGATGTAAAGTAAAATACTACTAAATCCAAGCAAAACCCTTCAAAGAATATCATAAAAATTAAGCCGTTGCCTGTTTTTTTCTGACTGCGCCGAAGCCAAAAAAGGAGGAATATTTACTAACTAGCTTTCCGCTCGCGGCTTCGCCTGTGTGGAATAACGTTATCGCGTAAATTTGTTTATCCCGCGGTAACTACTCACTTTATCGGGATAAAAAATATTCTATGTATCCAGGATGTTTTTGTATCCAGGAGATTTGGATGAAATTTGATTGGTAGACTGATTAGGACCTGGATTAACATATAGGCTACTTTATATCCCGGAAAAGTGACGGGTTCCTGTAGGATTGATATTATTAGTGGAATTGATTTCGAGTCCTAAAGTGACGCATTTGGTAATAGAACGAATTCTACGCGAACGAAGTCGATCTACTCCAATATGTTCAACTATCTGTTCAACCAGTTGAACATATTGGATGACTTTTCTCCAATTCTTTTAACTTCAAAACGTAGTCTTTGGACTGAAAATTGCAATAAGTTCAATCACAATATTTTTATGAATAAAATAGGGTTCAATAAAAAATAAGCATTCCCACCGTGCATTTTAAAATAATTCATTCGAAAATAATTCATTCGCAGCGTCATGATATTACGAGTAGCGAGGGGAAAACTTCTTCCCTCCGATGTAAGTATAAAGTAATGGTACTACGCGGGTAACAGCTAGTGATTATAAAACTCCTCCGCCTCCGCCTCCGCCTCCGCCTCCTCCGTGCCTCCGTTTACGACATTGGGTTTACGTTTCGGAGGTCGCGGGTTCGATCCCCAGCGGGGTACATATTTAGGACTCGGTTTGGTGGGTGGTAGGGCATACTAAATGTCCGCCTGGCTAGCTACCACCATCTTATCTAAATTTGATGATGTTAACCGGAGATAAAGGAAACGTTCGCGGACTTCGTTAGCGTGGAACATTTCATCAAAATCGGTTAAGCAAAATATTTTACCTAATGTAATACAGGTTCTAATCTGTCTACGAATCAAATTTCTTCGAAACCGGTACAACCGTTTAGGCGTGATGAGGTAACAAACACACACACGCACTTTCGCATAATATTAATGTGATAGTAAGATTTTTAGAAGTTCAATTATTCTTTAATAATATATTCAAACAGAAAACAGGATTTAATTTATTTTACTCAGTTTTAGTCTACAAGAATATTTTATCTCGTATTTCGTTTCGCAACTAATGTCACACCTAGGAATTTATAATGTATTAACATAATTCGAGATAAAGGATCTCATATTTTATCATTTTATATTCTCTTTCATGCTAGCTGCCCTACTTAACTTACTGTATGTATATTCCAACATATTGTAAATTATCATCACACGTTACGCTCTGGAGGTCGAACAACTAGACTTAATTAGGCTTTACAAGAAGCTTGTATAGATGGAAACAGACCGTAAGCTTTGGACTCAAAATATCCGAATTTTAAGTGGATGTAATTAACTTTTTTCAAGGTTAGACGAGTTGTAATTAACTGATAAATGATATTTCAGTTTTTATGAAATTAATGCACAAAGAAATATAAGACAATTACATAGTTATCGTTCTCCAGTAGTTAATTAAGTAATGAATTGCTTATACTACAAAGGCGAAAGGCGAGTATAAGTCCAAGTTTTACTAAAGCTATTTGGATACAACCTGTCTCTCGATGTTATTTAACAATAAAACTTCTATTGTGTCTGGTGTAATGTCCATTTGTTTTTTAACCATCTAAATCTTTTTTTTTTAGGGGCAATTCCAATTAAATTGTAGGTAAATAAAACTGTGGTAGTCGATGTGTAAAGCGACAGTCAACAATATAATTATTTCCAAATACCCTAACTTTTATTTTCATATTAACCCCCATCTATTTTGAATATACAAGACATGAACGTTTTTCCATACATGTATTATCCTTCATGTCAAGGTACGATTACAACCGATTCTCGGTTAAATTTTGTAGTACACGGAGGTGGAATGGAATGCATTTAACATTTTCCTTTAGGAAGGTACATAAAAAGATTATCGTTGGAGCCTCAGTGGTATTGGCATTCAAGCCAGTCCGGTCTGCTGCCTTCAGAGACGCTGACTCATCAGTACGTCCTGAGAGTTCATTCACATCAATTGTTTCACTTCTTTTTTATTCGGTTAGGACACCGTGCAGAAGATGGACATAATTCACGAATATCAGCACTACATTTGTGTCTCAAAAGGTTTTTTTCTCGTTCGCATAAGCAAAATCGCTCACTCTTTAGTTAGTGTAGTGGTTAGATTGGCCGTGTTCATATTATTAGGAAGTTATGCAGTGTGAAATAATATGTAGTGGCAAAGCTTGAAAAAGGTATTCCTAAATATTTGGGTCTATGGAGACGAGGAATAACTGATGAGATGGTTAATGAAGGAGATATACGAGGCGAATGTGAACGCCAGTGTTTGGAGGGAAAGACCACTATGCGTACCATGATCAACTCTTAAAGAAAGGCCAAGCCAGTACCCTAAAGCTACGAGCGTCTATGAGCAATTATATGAGAGGAAATGAAGCGAAAGCGTGTATCAGGATAATAGCAAGAGAAATCCTGTGATCTCTGCCTAGCCCTCTTGACTTTTATTAACCCACGTCCACATAAAGGGTAATTTATTTACATGATTTTATATCTATTTTCATATGGTTTACTTAACTATGTATATGGCAAGGTATTGATACTTAAGACATTACTTTAAGCCCCTTGTACGTGTAGTTTAACTATAATCTATGTTTTTTTTATATATTTACGTTCCTCATCTTACCTGTGTAGCAAGTTCTTCAATTTATCTATTCCTTAAACCCTTGATTAACGCCATATAATGTTAGACTACCAGTGCCAGAATTATCAAGTTGAATTTAGTGCAACAGGCAGCACATCGCAGAACGTTTTTAAATATGCTGTGGAGTGAACATCGCGTAAGAGGAAGCCATAGATGGGCAATCAATTTTGCATTTCTTCTGATTTGCTAAACACCAAAACTCGAAAACAATTAAATGAATGAAAATGTTGACAAATTAAAAAACAATGGAAATTATGCTCTTACCTTATAACCCGTCCCAAGAAAGTATTCTAATTCTAAAAAGCAGTAGAAACCCGGCTTATCAAAAATTAATCCCCCAAGAATGAGTCTGCGCATCTGAGGACTGGGCGTAATTGGAACAACCTGTGTCCCAGCAGCGCAAACGTTTCATACCACTCCAACTACAATGTCACTCGTTATAAAATAGGGGTGATATCATTGTCTAGCTTCTACCTTGTATATATATGTTGCCGACAATAAATTCGAAATTCCACGCATCTCGTAGTCACAGGCCGTGACTAAATCTTGACGACTTTTAAAGTTACTGGGTTAGTTTTAAACGTAATTTCTCTAATTTTCCTCACTGTCTACACGAAACGTAAAGTTTTAATAGATTTAAATTGTGCAAAGTTAATTAAAAACATGGTTAGGGTGTCGTTAAGAGGGCAATGAGCATAAAAACTTAATGCAAAGGTGTGAATTTTTTAAATTATTTGTGCCCAGGCTCTGCACTCTGATCAGATCACAAATATTAAAACTTTTGTGATATGTTAGAAGCAGGTAGGAACATCGTAAATTTGTAAATTTCACGCTCGACTTGATTAACACTTAATTTGACCTTACACAGACGATGATCATTATGGTTAAATGGTCAAACCTTCTTTAACCGAAACCGTAAACTTTTTGTGAACCGTGAGGGTTTTTTCATCTGATGTTCGGTCATTAGCTAGAATTTCATAAATATTTTTATAAATGCAGGTTTCACATTCAAGTTATAAGAAAAAGAAATACTTTCTGGTTGCTAAGTAAAGCAGAAAACACAAATAATTTATCTAACAAAAGCCTCTAACACCTACACAAATACCACAACTTGTTCCAGTGTCAACTTACTTGATAACACCGGACAACGGGACTCCGGATGCAGCACTTAAAACCAACACTACAAAACACTTCACTCAACTAAACGACACTCTAAAACACCCAAGCATTCGTTGTATTCGGTTTTTAAATACAGTTTAATTTCATATTTCGATTATTTTCGATCGTTTCGTTGGAGTTTCAATTTGGTGTGGAGTTGTTATTCTTTCGCTGCACGGTTGGACTTTAGCGATCGTACGGAGACTGACTGAGTCAGTGACACTGCGCAGGTACCCACCTCTCTTTCTACAACAAACACAATTCATACGATAGAGAGAGACCATCAGTTTTCGTCAAGTATGGATACAAACGAGGCTCTATATTTATTATTGTCTCGCTATTAGAAGTGGTTCTGTGGTATGTTCGTTAAGGACAGAGATAGAAGTTAGCCTTAGTGGTTCACAGTAGATATGAATGGCAACAGGGGCAAGTAGAAAATATAATGGCAAAATCAGGCTTTCGTCGTTAAGGTGAAGATCCTCTAACGGTAGGGAATCGAATGGTAATTACTTCGGTCGGTCACAAAGAAAGAGCTCTGTAATGCAGGTTGTGGGGAAGAATAGATTGTAGTCACTGACCTGTTTTAATATAACGATCTCAGGATTAAGATGAACTTAAATTACCTAACACTAGAGATACTGTTGCGTATTTAAAAGGTTTCAAGTTTTAGAGTGAGATTCGATCTCAATCTTGAGATCGCTTTATTAATATGACCCTTAGTCTTTCATGAGAGTGGCGTTTAACGGCGACTAAGAAATTATAAGTAACTGTACGTACAGAAGTTATAGGTAGCAGTGTGGTGTCAGAGTCATTCATGCGGAACATTCAAAAAATCACTACCCGCCATGGCGTTGAGGCGATGAAATTCGGAGATTTACGTACAGCAGTGGACATCTATATTAAAAAAAAAAAATTGTAGGTACACAGGGCAGATACTACTACCATAGGCAGTTTTTTTTTTTTTTTTATTAAAAACCGGTTTCGCGTTTGGCTACAATCTCACCTGATGGAAAGTGACGATGTAGCCGAAGATGTATCACGCGCACCCAGTAAATGCCTATTCACTCTAGACTTGAAGATCCCAAGGTTGTAAGTGTCGGGAAAAACCGACGCGGGCAGTGAGTTCCATACCTTAGCAGTCCGCATTATAAATGACGAAGCAAAGAGCTTAGTGCGGATGTTCGGTACGTTGACAACATATGGATGGAAACCCCCCCCGCGCCTGGTTGTCCGAAGATGGAAAGGGGACGGTGGAATAAGATCATGCAATTCCATCGCACACTCCCCGAAATGTATCCTGTAAAACACTGAAAGGCAAGCGACCCTACGGCGGTGTTCAAGGCTTTGCAATTTGCCGGTGACCGTTGAGTCATCGCCTATGAGTCTTATGGCGCGTCGTTCCACAGAATCGAGTGCAGCCAGTTGGTACTTGGCTGATCCGTCCCAGAGGTGACAGCAGTATTCCATGCACGAGCGGATCTGAGCTTGGTAAAGCTCCAGCAGCTGCTTTGGTGTGAAAGTTTACTAAGAATCAACGCCCAGAGAAGAACAAAAAAACACAAAGGTTGCTTTGAATGGATTACTCAATTCCGATCGGTGTTTACTGCTTCTACGAGAGTTTGCGTGCGTGAGAGTTTTTTTTTTATTATTATTTATTTATTTATTTTCAAGGATGTACTGTAACGAAAAGATTAAAATTTTAACTTATAGCGACACAACAGGTCTCAGTTGGTAAATCGCACAACGACATCTCGTTTCGGTAAAAGAAAAATGTAGGCGTAGATGCTGGCTCCACAAAATAACAAATATGTGAAGAACAATAATATGTTCGATTTTCTTTAATTACCAATCTTAAACCAGCAGTGGGTATGTACAAGCATATATAGGTTATTATATATTAGTCTCTTGGTGCTTGAATGTGTATGGGTGATTATTGTATTTCTGAAGAATGATATGATGTCGGAGCACTTCGCCTTAACCGCCTTTCTAACCTCACTCAACGCATTATTAACCATCCCATTTAGTAGGATACAGTACAAAATCGCTTAACAGTACAGTGATCTAAAAATTTTGTACAATTAAGAACCTGAAGTTAGTTGCACATAAGTTTGGCAACGTCGCAAAAATTAAAGTTAACTTTGAAGTTAACTGCGTTTGTTAGTTTGCAGCTGAGTTGTCGAAGGGAGGGTGTATCGCTTGGAGATGTGTTTGTTTATATTTTTCAAGAGTTTTTGACGTTTTTGAATTGTTAAGTCGGTGAAAATTGGGGGAAAGATGATTGGAAGCGATTACACGTTGGAGTTATGTAATGTTTTCCACTCTGGACAGGTATGTATGTTTCATATACTATCCGTGTAACCCAGGTATAAGTAGGTACACAAAGGTACTATGTGTATTTGTCCCTGGGTAAACTATAACATACTACCTGGGTAAAGTATCAATTATGTATACAATAAGTGCAAAAGATTTCACATTACTATTAACTTAATTATGAAATGTCGACTTACGAAACAGATTTTTGAGATAGACAAATAAGTAGTCGGTTTAGTCTATAGCGAACTTGTTTTAAATTACACACAACGTGGAACCGAGTTCCAATTTCTACCAACTCACTAAGAGAATTCTATACTAGTTCGGGGTGTGCTTCTTTTATCTATTATATATATTATATACTGATGGTACGAGATGGTGGCACATGAACGAGGAAGGGAATCTTACAGGCTCTTTTAATGAATATACTAATTTAGGTCCAGCGTTTAGTCTCGGACATTTGAATTGGATATTACTTATAAGTGATGGTGAGTCCCAAGAAAAGAGAGTAGAGACACCTAAGAAACGTACTAGAAAAATACCCATTTATTAAATAAGACTTGACGTCCCTTAGCTCGTTGATGTCTTTTCTATGAAAATAAGAAAATAAATCCTTAACCTTGAAAAAATATTATGTTTTAGCAGGTTTTTACAGGTGTAATAATTGAGAGGCTGAAATAATTAATATGAGGATCGATATTCAATTATGTCCGCTTCACAGTCTAATAAATATATAAGACGATAAATTTCATGCCTATGGCTTACCTATATAGGTACCTATTTACACATAATTAAAAGTTACTTGTTATTATGAAAATTGAAAATGGTCTAATCGGAGAGCGCGCAGGAAGCAATCGTGACGCAGTCACATTCGCTATTCGTTTGTTTTGTTCTCACGAGTACATTCCAATACACATGATGATGAGGGCCTGAAGATGGAGCCGGAAGATTGCCATTGGAACTTACTAATGAAAATTACTGAGATAGTCGAGTTGGGGCTCATTTGTTTTGTTATCATGAGTACGTTCCAATACCATGTGCATTGGAACTTACTCATGATGACGAGGGTTCTAAGATGGAGCTGGAAGATTGCTATTGGAATTCCCTAGTTTGCCTTGGCTTGATGGATCTTGATCCCCAACATGTAAATTAGCCTAAATATTACAAAATTAATACCGAAATATCAACCTCAACCCACGTCAAATTGTAGTAGAGGCGCAAGCAGATTCCAGAGTCGTTATGAATATCGTCCCATGAATTATAACATAATAATAATATTGGTGTCGATTCGGATGTACACCAACTAAACTAAACTAAAACCAATTTTAAAGTAGTACTGTCTCTTTCTCCCTGGAACAGTACGATGCGACGGCACCACTCCAAAACTAGTTTTAGTTTAGTTGGTGTACATCCGAATCGATACCAATACCACAAGTATGTCATTCTTTGATCAGGTGGAGCCAGGTAGTTTCTTCCAGCGGTTCACGGGCGGAGTGAAAACCGGTGTCATCCTCAAAGACGTCTCCTTCACCACACACAGTGGGGAGGTTACAGCGATATTGGGATCCAAAGGTAACTGGTTTTTTCAGTCTCCGTTTCAATTATACATACATATGTTTAGGGAGTCGTGTCAAGCTCCAATTCAGTCAAGTTCAAGTTCTACGTCGCGCGCCACAAACGATGTCATGCTACGCAGGCTGAACGCGCTTGGCAACGTTGTATTGAGACAAATGAAAGAAAAAATTCGATAGACTGAATTGGAGCTTGACACGACGAATGAGAGCGGGATAGTTATATTTCGTCCAAGTAATGAGCAGGACAAATATTTTCGTGGCTGACGTGCATAAAAAAGATATTAAAGACTACAACTAAGAGTTCCTTATGAACAAGTGGGAAACCTCGGCCTCATCGAACTTCAAACTAATGTAAGATATGGTACATATAATGTAAGATATACTGGTCGATATCTCAGGCGACAAGAGCGCTGGCAGCTACCTCTCTCAACGCATTAGTATTGCGATACAGAGAGGAATGCTGCCAGCCTCCTAGGTACGATGCCACATGGCTCTGAACCAGATGATTTTTTTTATTTACAGGTAATTTTTTATAATTCTAATTTTTTTATTTACAGGTTTGTTAATTTAGTATTTTTTGTAATTTGTATATAAACCGATTTTTGTCATTATTTAGAGTTTAGACATGGATCAATGCTTATGTATTCTAATCTAATAAATCACTATGTAAGATAAAACATTTTCACATAATGAAAATCAATTTAGTCAATTTGAAATAGTAGTAGGTACCTATGATTTATGCATTTGTCCGTCAGCCTTACCTATCTACCTACGTCCAAACTATCACCGATTCGGAAAGAAAAGAGGCAAACCCTGTGGTCCTATGTGATTTTGGCAGCTATTGCCGTTGGCAGTAATCAGAGTACTTTCGACATGAGCTATTTGCATTTCTCACACCTTCAAAAACCGCAACTGCTGGCACCACCTTGAGCTGTTTGTGTTTTATTCCATAAAAATTATAAATGTCCAGGAAGCGGCAAGCGAGCACTGCTTGATGTGATCGCCCGCCGCGTGCCCTCCAAGGGCCACATACTCCTGGAGGGCGTGCCCCTCGACAAGGAGCAGTTCAGAAGCACCTGCTCCCTGGTGCGGCATTCCACGAGGTTACTGCCCGGCCTCAGCGTGCAGCAGACCCTGGCGCTGTCGCTTACTAAGGTATCTGGATTTTTGATAGCCCAGCGTAGCTGCCTCGACACCCGCACCCTAGTGCGGCAGTGAAATACACTGCCTAGATTCTGCGTGCAGCAGACAACTGGATTGTAGAATGCCCGCCGCGTACCCTAGCTCTGCGAGCTATGTACCTTTTTTTTACGCGGGGAAATGCGTTGTGCATACCGCTTGTCTGGGGGACGGCGAGACAGTTATATGGGAGGTACCTTTATGCCATCCCCTATGGTTAAAGTTCATCACCTAGGCCAGCAGCCTGTATACGTACCGTACGATATCACGGGTGGCAAAGTGTTTTATAAGTAAAGCACGTAAAGCATTTATGTGTATGAGAATTTTCTAACATTTTTAAATTATTATTCTTCCAGATTTCCGGATATCTTAAATCTTCGAAAGTGAAGCAAGTGATGGCTGATTTAGCTCTATCACAGGTGAGTAGCGAATAATCTTCTATCTGTTTTAATTTAACCTTTTGAACGCCACGTCATGTCACGAAAGTGATGCATCCATACGCCGCCATGTACATGACATTTTAGAATAATTTTAGGGATTACAATATGATCAACCAATACTTGAAATTTAGACTAACTTAAAATTAAAATATATATTTAAATTTTAAGATGAAACGAAAGAAAAGAAGTAATGTCACTTTTGGTATAAAATAATGAAAAGTAAGTTTATTACCGCTTAAAACTCGAAAAATTACATGTCGTACATGGCACGATTTCCCGTTGACTTTGACGTTCAAAAGGTATTATAATAAATAATTCGTATACTACATTGCAGTTACAATAATAAGTTAATGTGCAGGTTGCTAACAAATGTGTCACAAACTTAACGAAAAGCGAATATCGAAGACTCGTGATTGGGGTTCAACTAATCAGAGATCCAAGTAAGTGTATTTAATTATCTTAAATAGTAGGAATTGGGTGGGTCAAAGAGCCAGAGGGTTTATCCCGCATGGTATTCCATACAAACTTTAAAGTTCTATTTTTCCGAAATGAATAAGCCATACATACTTATAAAAGTAGAGAACATTTTCGAGAAAGAGTATTGAAACTACCTAAGTCCTTCCGTGCCTGTTTTCAAAAAGAGGTTAAAAAAGCACTGTCTTTCTCAATAAGTAATTAGTATGAGTTTGAGTAGGCATTAATTATTGGATTCATTTATGTATTTCTATAGGTTATTTATATGTATTTATTTGTTTGTAATATTTTAAGTAGTTTATTATTAAATGTAAAAGTTTCATAATTATCTATTATTAACCGCGTATATAATTTTTTGGTTCCACATTTCTAACCTCCAGTAGGGTTGGTGGAAGAGATCTCTTTTGAGATAAGATCATCTTTGTACACATTTTCTAACTGTAACCTGTTTGTATTTCTTGTGCAATAAAGAATAAAGAAACTAAACAGGAACGATTTTAAGTTTTCCAAACTAACAAAAAAAATGCAATATGTTCTTGTAAATTCGATATTTAGAAAATGTTTACACTAACTTTTAAGATCTATGTATTCTGCTTAAACGTATATATAAAGTTTCATTAGAATCCGTTTCGGAAAATTTGGACTCGAAAGTCTATATGGAATGACGTGTGGGATAACAAGAACAGATGGCTGATGGAAGAGAAGAAAGTGAAAAACGTAATCACACTCGTACAATATTTACCTACCAAGAATTCTCTCAGATTAGGTACTATTTTAACTTTAGAATAAAATTCTGATAAAAATGTTAACTTTTAGTTTGAAGCCATACTCTTTTCAAAATTAACATCTGTTGACGACACTCGCCACAATAAACGAAGAGGTGCCGAATACGGCGGGTACGAAGAGGCGCGACGATACGAGCGGGACGAACACACACTGCTCACTTGAATGAGCGAAGCCGGGGCACAAACACTATACAGGATGCACACAAAGAAAACTAAAACTTTCTTCTTATTATTTATTCTTCACTGTTTATATAAGACTGAGCGCACTGTAACTGGTAAAATAAGACTGGCTAACTGCACGCAGGCAGCTTTCCTATATGCAAAGGGTTGGCACCCAACTAGTATCTCAATTGGGCAGATTGATATTTACAATGTCTCTCTCTAACATTAAGTTACAAAGTGGGTAGTCTAACTAAACATTTTCTACGTCTACCCCAACTCAAACTATTCAACATACAATGTAGGTAGTTATACAAATCAAATTCTACAACTACCTTATCCCAAAACGATTCAAAACATAATAAGGGTAATCAAAGAAAGTAATATAATTAATAACAAAATTACCCACATAACACTTAACAATTATTGCGCTGCCCAACAACATCTATTAGAGTATATTAAACAGCTAACATAATCTTATGTTTCTTCCAGTAATACTCCTACTAGACGAGCCGACATGGGACCTCGATCCTCTAAATACATACCTGGTGATCTCCATACTATCCAATGCAGCCAAAAAGTACGGGACTGCTATTATTCTCACTATGGAAAAACCTAGATCAGGTAATGTTTTTCATTTACCCCTGCTACATATTTTTTATGCATAATGTCATCACGGGTTGACAAAATGACAGAAAATTGGGGAAATGTTTCTTAATATTAGTTTCTTAAAAATCAACCAAAATAGAAAGTAACTTCGCGATATTTTTCTATCAAGATAATAACGGTTATGTTTTTGTCCTCAAACAGTTCACTACACGTATAATTTTTTTATTACAAACTGATAGTAATAACTTAATAGCTACCACAGAATAACTAATTTACTAAATGAAATTTGTTTTAAAATTTGTGGATTCCTTTCCGTCATCCTTTATACCCGCCTCCGTAGGTCAATGTAAAAACATAGGGTTCACGAATCGGAGGTCGCAGGCGATCTCCAGCGGTGTACATGTTTAATACTTCGGTTTGGTTGATGGTAGGACATTTCAAATGTCCGCCTGGCTAGCTACCACCATCTAGTCTAATTCTGACGCCAAAACAGCAATGTTGATAAGATAAGATGTTTATTTACCAAAAAGGACCATACATAATTATACATTTGCTGTAACATCCACACTAGGCTTAGCCTGTAGTGTATACCAAAACTTCAATAATAGAGAAACAATTTCACTCATTATATTTTATAAGTAATATCTGTTAAATTAGCCTTAGGGAAATAGACACGCATGCAGAGTATTAAGGGGGTAGAACTAGTCGATGTACTAGCATGTTTAAATCTTATAGATTGCGCGTGTATGTAGATGCGTGTGAGTGTGTATGTGGGTGTAATAGCATTGTTGTATTCCGGCTGTCAGAGATAAGCCAGTTCTCCAAATAAGTTGGGATTTCCGGGTCAGTACGCTTCCACCTTCGGTCTCATTTTCACTTAACATCAGCCCTTAGATTATGTAAATTCATCGGTATCGTCATAGATTACGTTGACCAATAAGAAACTGTCAAATTGCCGAGCGAACAATGAGCCAACCAATCACATGTCAGAACGAAACCGATGACGAAACGATGAAATTATGTAATAGAACCCCTGCTGTGATTGAGCTCAAGTGCTAACCTGTTGTGCATAAAAAATAAATCTTAAACCAACTCGTGGTTTTATGAAATCTTGACCCCACTTCCTACTACTTCTGCTGGTGTGTAATAATTCTCGTAGACACAGGAATCTGCGGCGACCGTAGGTAGGTAGGTAGGTAGGTACAGTTATTTGCTGTATTTCAAAAGAAACACCTGCTCAATGTGTTGAGACTAATAAATCTAATTACCTAATGGTCCTTTCATTAAAAAACAAACCTAAATTCGTGCTACCTTTTAAAACAAAATATTAACACAGTTGTATTGTTGTATTTGTAACGTAAAACAATACATAATGTTAATGATCTATATATGTGTCAGTGGTTTACAATGTTGTGTATACTTGATGCTAGAATTCACACAGCGGAATTTAGCTATTTTAACAACGTCAAAAAACTGTGCCGAAATAGTGCCCAAAGGAAAAAAATTGTTGTTTGTGAGTGGTTAAAAATTCTGACCGCTTTACCAAGAGGTCGCGGGGTTCGAATCCTGCTAGGGACGTATGTTTGTATGATGAATACAGACATGTGTTCCCGAGTTATGGATGTTTTTCATTTATATATGTATTTATTTACAAAAAAAATGTATGTGTACTTTATCAACCATCTGGTATCCACAACACAAGCCTAGGTACTTACTGTGGATCTAGATGGCGCAGTGTGTATGAGCAAAGAATACTGTAGTTATAGAGTTATTCAATATTATAAGCATTCTGACGTGAAGTGTTGCTAGAATCTCATACGCAGAGGCTGCTTAACCTATGATTATATTTATATCCCAAAAAATTGTGCATAAATAGTGCTACCGAAATATACAAGCCCAATAAATAGTACTTCAAAAACAACGAAGTTATTTAGATATTTTTCTGAAAAGGGGGCAGCGTAGACGACGGACTTGATTGAAGTCTTCGAACATGGTTCAAGGTCTTCCATCGATTCTGCCATGACCTTTTATCACATCTTTAGGTTCCATTCATAGTTTCGGATTTAGTCATACTTACGATCATCATCATCCTTACACAACCGCACTGTTGGGCAGAGGGCCTGGTAAACACAATCCACCACGCAGGCCCAGTGCATAGGCCACCGAATCGACTGACTAAGACTAAATAATGACTGCCAGCAATTGAAAACAACAGGAACCGTAAAATGTCCTCCGAAGCACAGAAACACTCGTAGTAAAGTGCTACTAGTATTATGTCCTTACCTATGAAATTGGCGTTTTGTATGAAGAATTTCATTAAGACTGTTTTCTCCATACAAACATTTTTGATTTGTTTTTTGGGAACGGCAAATCCAAATTTAGCTAAACTTTGTGTGTATTATCGGATAACGTTAAGTATAGGCAGCGTTAATTTTTAAAAGTAACCGTTTTATAAAAGTTTCAGCGAATCTAAGAAATGATTATGGGAAGCACATGAAAAGAGCTCTGTTCATTTTTTTTTTATTATGTGATTTAGCCCAGAAATTAAAAAGTATTTCATGTGAAACCTTGAAATAATATTCCATTTTCCAAATAAAAAACAAATTTGGATATAGCTATGAAAATCGCAGGAATTGGTACATATGATTAACGAAGAAAAAAACTCCAATTTCATAGGTAAAGACCCAATATCTTAGTCACCCGCGACTGACCGCGCCAGACATTGCTTAACCTGGTTAATCTAAATCGAATAGCAAATGCAACTGCGCCACAAATGGTTCTATACCTTCATTTCCATCTCCAAAACTAACCATGTATGAAAACATATACATGGCTACTATAAATTTCTCGTCATCTATTCCGTTCTAGATGTGTTCCCGTTCTTGGATCGCGTGGTGTACCTCTGCCTCGGTGACGTAGTTTACGCCGGCCCCACCAGGAATCTCCTGGACTACTTCGGGAGCATCGGCTTTCCTTGCCCACAGCTAGAGAATCCGTTGATGTACTACCGTAAGTTTTACAGCTTATAATATTGGAAATTGTATGAAAGAAAGCTAATGACCCGCATTCATCACTCTTGAGTGTATTTTGATATAATCATTTTGAATCTTGTTTATCCCATAGTATGCTTGTCAACCGTCGACCGCAGATCTCGCGAACGCTTTATAGAGTCCAACCATCAGATCGCTGCATTAGTTGAGAAATTCAAACTGGAGGGTCAGGGGCTCATGCAGGGCAATCTGAATGAGCACAGTCGCATAATCAACCCGAACAAGTTGCAGCTTAACTACGGGAAACCCGGCGGATTCAAAGTCATCTGGATGTTGTATTTGTAAGTACCTTTATTCTGATCGAAGAATCTGCCAGAATATGGCAAGAGTGAGATTATTATGGTTCATATAAACGTATTAGCACTAAATTCTTCTTCATTTCAGGAGGATGTTGGCATCCATCTTCAATTTGAAAAAGAATGGAATAAAACAATTGTTTATGAGACTCTTCACTCTCCCCTTGTACTTCTTAATATTATGGATTTTCTACAACGAAGCAAAGGTAAGATTGACAAAATAGTGTATCTTCATCCGAAAGACCGAACAGTCCTTCGAGCAGCGTAAACGAATTGACCATCCACGATTTCCCTGCTGTAGGCTGCCCGCCCACGGCCGATAATTGGTGACCGATTTTTTGTAGAAAAAAAAATGGAACGTGCTGATTGCAATATTTCAACGCCCACGTCCTACAAAAGGATTGATGAAAAAATAGGACGATTATCGGTCCTACAAAAAGTCGTGGGCGGGCACACACAATTGAATAATACGATAAGAGTAACCTAAGCAAAGGGAATAGCTCATTTCGTCGCAGAAGAAGTTGCTAGATTTAATATTGTTAAAATATTGTGTTCTATACCATTAACAGGACTATCAAAGGGCCTTCATCACGAAGAGTGGACTCATATTTAACGCCATGATCGGAACGTACTTCATTAGCATAATGAATACGATTTGTCTGTGTAAGTTTCCTACGAATATTCTTATCATTGGATTACACCCGGCTTACTTTAGTTGAATATTTTTTTTAACCCAATTACAGATGGTCCATACAGAACTCGCTACTATCAAGAATCTCAAGAAGGTCTATACAGCGGCGCCAGTTTGCTATTGTCCTGGAATTTGGTGTCTCTACCATTTTCTGTCATCAGCACCTTCGGTTCGGCTGCGATCATTTATCCGTAAGTTTTTATCTGTTGCCATAATTTATTGTGTATCCATCATACTAGACATTACACATTTAATATATTATTGATTTCCCACGAAACAGGAATCCCTTGCAGTAATTCTAATTAATTTATTTGGTTTGATTGGTTAGGAACGACCTGATTGGTGTAGTGGTTAGAAACTCTGCTGCTATACCAGTCGCGGGTTCGAATCCCGCTAGGGGCATATATTTGTATGATGAATACAGACATGTGTGTTCCCGAGTTATGGATGTTTTTCATTTATATGTATATGTATTTATTTACAAAAAAAAGTTGTGTAATTTATCAACCATCTGGTATCTATAATACAAGCCTAGTTGCTTAGTGTGGCACTAGATGGCGCTGTGTGTATGTGGAAAGATATTATTTATAGTCTTTAGACATAGACATATATTTATTTAAGGCTAATATGTGATTTTAACATTCAAATGGAACTATTTCTTATAGGATCCTTTCAGACATAACCGAAAGCTTGGATTACATCTACTTCTCCCTGGTTTTGTGGTCTTGTTACTTGTACGCCGAGCAGCAGGCGATAGCTGTAATGATGCTCGTGAAAAATGGTCTGATAGCTGCCATGGTCAACATTTACATCACCTGTGTCTATGTTATGTTGGCTAGTGGTGTACTTAGGTGAGTCATTGTCAAGTAATACCTAAATAATTATTCATAAATCCCAGTGGTCTATGAACTTTACTGTTGTGCTGAAAGTTGGAGCTTCTAGTTCTGGTACGAACGAAGTGTGCCTATGTGGTGGCTCAAAGGGCGTCTGTTTGACATTATATTTATATTCATCTAATAAAATTTGCAGATTCAATTCAAATTAAAAACGTAATCCAAATATGTGCGTCCAGAAAGTATGGATGGGCGTTGGAAAAAGAAAATTATTGTTAGAAAAGTCCTGAGTAGAATATTTCAATGTTTATACTTTTACTTGTTTTTTTCTGGTGTTAACCCTAGGTTTATAAATTACGGATTGTGTGACGTGACGGTGAAGCTGTATAGATGCGACTCTGTGGTCATTATCACAGATCCTGCTCAATTTACGTACAATATGTTAATTTTACTATATGTTTACTTTTATATTTAAGACGACCTGTTTGGTGTAGTGGTTAGCAACTCTGACTGCTATACCAAAAGGTTGCGGGTTCGAATCGCGCTAGGGGCATGTTTGTGTGATAATTACGGACATGTGTACCCGAGTTATGGATGTTTTTCATTCATAATAAAATAAAACGCATTTATGTAGTATATCACCCATCTAGTATTCACAACACAAGCCTATAGTTGCTTACTGTGGAACTAGATGGCGCTGTGTGTACGTCTAAGGATTATCGACCTGTTTGGTGTAGTGGTTAACAACTCTGACCATTATACCAAAAGGTTGCGGGTTCGAATCCCGCTAGGGGCATATGTTTGTGTGATGAATACGGACATGTGTACCCGAGTTATGGATGTTTTCATTTATAATATGTATTTATTTACAAAAAAAAATGTATTTATGTAGTATATCAATCATCTGGTATCCACAACACAAGCATATAGTTGCTTACTGTGGAACTAGATGGCGCTGTGTGTATGTCTAAGGGTATTTATTATTATTTATTATTATTATTTATTTATATATTTCTCATGTAAGTAAATATTTAATTTTTAGTGAAAAATGAAGGCCTTTAAACCTTAACTTATTTCAGGTCATACAAAGGCTTCGAAGAGTGGCTCTACTACATAACTTACATTACCCATACCAGATACGCGTCTATCTTCCTCCACCGCAACGTGTTCAAGCAACCAACATTCAACATCCTCCCTTACAGTGATATTGAGAACTGCACATCCATCACCAATCTCATACAAACCTCGTCCAATTTAAATACAAACTCAAATTCCAATTGCCGGTATGCCAGTGGCAAAGCTTTCTTGACAGAACGTTTCACTTCTAAAAACTTCGTTGGAGATATCTACCAATCTGGTGACTTCAACTTGGATTTCAATTTGGGTATATCTTTTGCATTCTCTGTGGGTATAATGGTGTTAAATAAATTCTTATACCTAATGCCTTTACCAAGCTATATCACGGATAAGTTTAGAGAGTAATTTTAAGTGAATATTGTTATAGATATTAACAAAAGCCGTCCGTTTTTAGTTATTAGAAGAACGATATAATATATAAGTTTAAAATCATTATTGATGTTTCATTTTGATCTATTCAGACATGTTAGAGATTCAGCGAAAGAACTTTAAAAAGCGACATTTTGAATTTGTAAGGATTTTAATTTATTTTACAAGATTGACTATTTCACGTTGCCTATTTCACTGCCAATCATCAATGGCCGCATTGGTGTTTAAGTGTGGTCACGCGTTCGAAATTTAAATATGATAGACATTAATATGTCTGTCACTTTCACACTTATAAGCGAGTGCAAAAGTGACTAACCTATGAATGTCTAGCGACGTTAAAATCTCGAGTGAACGAGTTTCATTCAGAAACTAGGGTTCAAGCCTGAATACTATAAAACTACTCAACTTTAAAGGTCTCATTAAATATCACACTGTCACTTTTATATCGTTGGCATTCAAAACGACAGCACGACGTTTAAAAAAATATTCAGCGATCGGTTTTAGCGATAGCGTGAAATAAAAAAGCTTTTCGCCATATTTTAATTATAAATCTATCAGGATTTTTATAATCTTAAAACTTTTTCTTTTGGTGTTTTATTTCCATTTCATTTCCTGATTCGAAAGACCTTGAGCACACTAAAAAAGCAGATTATGTCTCTTTCTAACCTAACCAACACTCATTGTCAAACATCAATGGTAATGAACTTCATGTCAAACCTAATAGCAAGGCAGCAAATATGAAATTCAGCCAATGACGAAGTTCACTGTCAAAGAAATTAGACAATATCTTCCTAAGTAATGATTGTCGAAAAAGTATATTTCCGGTGTTAAAATAAGCTGAAAAACGCGAAAAAATGAATAATATTCTAATTTAGCGCCGCCATCGAAACAAATCCCTACAAAATCATGTAAAAACTTTGCCAATAGGCTCTAGTAACATCATAATATATAGAAAAATGCCACCTCCATTGAATGTTACTTTCGTTGTGACTGCCTGAAGTGGTACTTTGCATTTGCAGATAAATGGTATATGCATCATTAGTTTCAAGAGACACCCAACATCAACAAAAAATAAATAAAATCATCAACATAAAAGTCCCTCACTTTTATTTTACTTAACACTGATTTCACTTAAATTTAGACTTATCAATAAAACCAGAGTCCATTACTTCTTTCCACTCAACTTATTGTGAAGTCCCCTATTACTTTTGGGTATGTGTAAATAACGGAACTGTTGGATTGTATTTCATTATCGTTATCTGTTTGAACACAAGCAGCGGGTCCATCTTCTGTAATAGAATGTATAAAAACAATGAAAATCATACTTATCTGGCCTCGCTCTTAAAATTATTTTATATTGCACAAGATCCAAAAATTATCACTATCCATCAGGTTAGGTTAAGATTCAATGTGTGGCTGACTCAATCACTGGGGAGAGAGAACAAAAAATTAGTTATGGTAAAGAAAATTTTGGTGAAAATGTATTTGAGATTAAATTACTTTTCATGAGGATCAAATATAATTGACATTGTTGCAATTATTTATTTTCGAGGGATTAAATACCGTCCTAAATTTACAATGACATAATATTTTTTTTTTATAAATTACTTATAAATTTATTACACAATTATTTTTTAGCTTTAGACTCAAATAAATATGCATTATTAGTATTAAATGTTTTGTTGTGTGGTACTTTTGGTGTGTAATAAGACCTCTTACCTCCATAGAGGATAATTTTGTTCATTTTGTTGATTGTAACCTGAAAAATAAAGGTTATTTCCATTTAACATCTCCAGAAACTGTAAATCATCAGTGGCGTGCCCTCCATACAGGCAGAAAGGCAGTGCCTACCCTAGCAAATTATAATCTTTCCTCGAAATGTATTGTAAGTTGTGTAACAGTTGTGAGGATTATAAGAGTAAGTTATTATTTTGGAGTTGTATTTTTCGCATTTCATAGCAAATTGTATCATTTTGTCTACCCTATGACAGAACGCTGGGCACGCCAATGCCAATCATCATGGTAATATTTATCATCTGCCTGTAAACTTTACACTACAACTTCGTTCAAATTAATTCCATCCAGGTCCAGGGTAGCACATTTATATTGTAGCCTAAATTCAATGGTAACATAATACATTTCATCACAAACTGTCATATTCGCCTATAAAGTTCATTCATTAATCATTATCACTGCAATTAGCAGTGATAATTTAATATATGAATATATTAAGTCACACATCTACATCATTGTTGTCGGGCTAGCCTTCAACAGTGGTAGGATGTGGTAGCTATCTTGTTATTAGAGCAACTTATCATTACTCAATTACAATTTGAAGTTATAGCAACATTCAACAAAAAAGGTTTTCGGTAAATCATTAGTTTTGTGAATAAATACCTTTCAATTGTTTGTTCAAGGCGCATGAAGTTAAGTCGGTTTTATTTTGAAATAGGCATGAGCGATTTTGCCAAACTCAATTTCTGTTTACTAACAAAATGCGCCAATTAAACTTATTTCACCATAAAGAGACCATTGGCCATCAAAGAATTACAGTGGTAGTTCCAAAACAATCATACTACCATACGAAGAATATATATACCTATAATTTATGCAATAATAAACAACTTTAGAGTTTGTTTAATAAAATTTAACTGTACACTTACAGGGGATAACACCATCTCGCGATATTTCTTTAAGTACGTTTTCAAAGGTTCGACGTAATTGTCAAAGCCTAGTGTATTCAGTGCAAAGAGAACATCTTCACCATTGATTGTTTTCCGTTTCTCCACTTGGCAACGGTCACTTGCTTCACTTGTGACAAACGATATGAATTCTGATATGCATTCTTGTACACACTCTCTTGCATCTTTTGCAATCTGAAACCATTAATAGAAAGTAACATAAAAAAAATTGCTTCAAATGGGGGTTTTGTTATTTATATGCAAGAGTTAGACACATCGCCATAACTTTATTGGCCATTTATTTTGTGAACAACAATCTCTGTAGAATCTAACAGAGAATTTACTAATACAAAGTATTGTTGCATATATGTACAGCGCCATCTAGTTCCACACTTAGCAACTAGGCTTGTATTATGGATACCAGATGATTGATAAACTACACAAATTGTAAGTAAATACGCCTGCGCGTATTTCGTTTATACATCTGTAATTTATTTATCTTGCTGAATCTTCTACTCACTTTATTGGGATAAAAAGTGTTCTGTTCCAGGGCATATTCTACCCTTGCACTAAAATTTAATTAAAATCCGATCTTCAATTTCGCCGTATTTGTATAACAAACATCTTACTACACTTAATTTATAATACAAGAAAACATTTTCATAATTTTTAATATAAATTTTTAGCAAGTAAATGGTGTCGAATCTGCAGTGGCCTCTTAAATTTAAATTTAGAGTGTTCTAATCCGATTTACTATTCTACGGTGCATCTCTAAAATTTTGATGTTTCTAAAATTTGAAGTTTAGTCTAAATCAATTCAATTTAGGTTTTAGAGATCAAAGTCTATTCCAAAAAGCCATCTAAGACTTATTATTAGCAAAATTTGGTCGTCATCTAAAATAATCATGTTTAAAATTAGGTTTTTCCAGATTTATTGGACTATCTACAGCCTAAAAAGTGTGAACTTTATTTATAAGTTTTTTGTAGGGGTACAAAAGACTTTCCTAACATCTTTTATTTTGAATTTAAGGCCGCAGTGAAAAATAATGCCTAACCTATAATTTTTAAAAATATTTCTTTTTAAGGTAGGATTTTATTCTAGTAACTATTAAATATCATTGTATTTTAACTCCATCTTTGATTGTAATTTAAAACCTAAAATTATTATGATAGAAGAGAAGTTTTTTAAAAATGTTGCTATTTTCTCATTGTCGATAAAGACACGTAATTAACCAAATCCTGTACTTACAAATAGGCAAATTTGGAGTCAAAAATAAAAGCCAACTTGAATTATAAAATGCAGTAAAGGAATTCCATACATTATATCATTGATTAACAAACATTTAAAAAAACCTGAGGATCTATTACGTAAGTCAAACGATGAGTCCATCGTAAACGATTATTATGTTCTTATTCTTTTGTTATTGCAAAAAAATATTATTTCAAAAACGTGTTTTACGTTTATTAGTTAAGCTACTGCTCCTACTAATAATTTGTAGAACAAATACCTTTTCCAAAAAGTGAATATTTCGACAAATAACCTACTATTATAAAATTATTTTTATTACATGATGATGTATGAGTCATGTAGATGATCGAAGCATGTATCAAACAATATTTTTAATGGTTCCTACGTAATTTTCCAGAAATTTCTCCGAAATGATAATTAAAGAAGTACAATATTGTTTCATGTAAAATGTTGTTTAATGTTTTACTTTAACTTAAAAACTTGTTGTTCTTATTACGTAAAAAATGTAGTAACACGATTAGCAATAAAATACTATGGGTTATTTTACAAATTTTATTGGCCTTGATTCCCCGATAAAGTCCCGATTTGAATTATTCCTCACTCTCTATTTTCCCACAAATCGAGGAATTTTTTCGTAATTGGCAGCACTGCATGTACAAATTTGGTAGGTTACAAATTATGTAATGCAAAAATAGAGTGAGATAACGTTATTCTATGGGACTGCCATACAAAAATTGTAAAAGTCCCTGTAAAAACTTTAGATTTAAAAAAAAAAAAAAAAAACGTTATTCTGCGTATAAGGGCATCCCTTTCTATTGCGCTCTTTAGCCAAAGGTGTTAACGAAAAAAGTACACAATAGCGACGTCTAGTGTCGAGTAGCAACACTTTTGGACAATTCCAATATCATACATTCATTGTATACGAGTGTCAAACGACGACATATGTAATGCAGTAACTTTTATACGAGTGGTCGATGATTGTCAACGATGGCCGATGGCCGATTGAAACGTTTAAATTTACGTAATAGGCCCTCTGTTCTGAAGAAAAATATCTGATCTTGACTATGGCAACCAATTCTAAGTTTAGCGATAGGTGTATTTCAGAATAGCACATTTTAGGAAATGAATTTAAAATTAGAGATTTTCTACATTTAGGTTAGTTTAGCGATTGCACACCAGAATCGACACCAATGTTCTGAAAAGAAAGTAGTCTATAATTACTATTACTCAGCACAGTCTCCATGCTCATGTTATATAAATAGTTAAATACATACACAGTGCTAAAATACATAGTCCGCACTAAACATCTCTGTACTATGGATATACCACATAATAAAGTGGGAATACTACTGATAATGTCCTCTCAGCTGAGTTACACTAACCAAAGACTCACCTTTCCATTCTCTGGGATGGCTTTTTTCATAATCTTAGCAATATTGGCAATTGGAAGGAACCTATCCTGCTCTCTTAGTGGCACATTCTTGCCTCCACAGTTGGAGTCAGAATTGTTCTCCTCTTGTTCTAAGTGAAATTAAAATACAACACAATAAATTTTATTGTACACCAAATAAAAGTAACAATTTATGATCAAAGAGTTGTATAACTGATTAAGAAAGACTCAGAAATTTACAATACAATACAAATACAGTTTATTGCACAGCAGAAAAGAAAATACAAAAAGGGATTTATTGCTATTGTGTGTAAGGTGTAAGTGTTAAGGTATTGGAATAAAAATAATTCTCTAGCATGCATTTGGGATAAAGGTCCATGATGTTGTATATTTGTAAACTTTTTAATCAATTGCAACTGACGGTGTAACCATCTGCCATAATTCGTATGCTTCACTCTGTTTGTGGTGCTGTGTGCAAGGTTGTATGTGAACCATTTTAATAAATGTGTCTTGTAGGATATCATACATAATGGTGTCGATTTGGATGTACACCAACTAAACTAAAACCAGTTTTAAAATAGTATTGTCTCTTTCTCTGTGAAACAGTACCATGCGACGGCACCACTCTAAAGTTGGTTTTAGTTTAGTTGGTGTATATCCGAATCAACACCATTATCAGCTATCAATAACTTGCCATTAATCAATCACTCATTGTGTAGAATATGGAATAATTGTTGACCAACTGGATCAACAGTGTACCATCAGGTTCAAAAGCGCCAAAACAATTTTGCCAAAATGTTTTGGAGTTCTAAGAGAAAGTACATTCCAACTCACAAGAGTTGGAATATACTACACAAGTAGTATAATAAACTGCATAATAACAGAACGGATACTAAATATAAATGGAAAGGTATTTGTAATAATCCTGATTGTGTATTGGACGGTGCTTATGACTTTTGCGCACCCTTAGCGACACTGATCAATCCATCAAGTAAAGTGTTTTGCTATTAACCTATTGCTAGAGTTTTCGTGTTAGAATTTCCTGTCCCTTTTCTCACTGCCCTATTAACTACACAATCCAGTCTAGAATTGTCATTCGCATCAATCAGTCATGAAAGTACTTACCTAGAACATCGTCTGAATTCACAACGTAGGTCTCTTCATCGACGAGATATCCATTGTCTAATCTCACCAAATCATTTCCAAGATCGTCACTATCCATGTTGTTTAATGAATTGCTCACAGGCCTCACTCTTTTCTGTGAGTTTGATACGCAAATTATGCGACACGTATGTGAATTAAAGTGAAGCAGTCAAAGTTACGTACTAAAAGCAAGACACAATTCTACCTCTTCTATACAATACAGACACAAGAGGTGGTCTGTGTTCCACGCTATCTAATTTTAAAAAACAATAATAAAATCATTGATTATGTACTCCATTACTCATTACCTACATAGGTACCTAATATGTACGGTGGGGTACACTCGGTTAATAGTTACTATACTCTTTGGGGTACACACACAACCTGCCTATGTAAAAGTAGACAGGGATTACTTACTCTATGATGTAGGGATATAAAGTACTCTGTGATGTAGGCAATGATGTAGGGCTACTCTGTGCCTCTATAATCCTACTTTTTAGTTTTAATTCATTGCTCTCCGAATAGGCAAAGGAACCTAAGCTCATACAGCCAGTTATTTGTACTAACAAACCTCTTCAAGGCTTTTGTAGATCAAAAACGGAAGATGAAGATGAAGATGAAGAATTACACATAATTGTAATAGGGTTTCTAAGATCGTTATATTTCCATTCAAATGCCGCACAGTTTAAGTGCCACCGCAAAAACCGGCTATGTTAGCCATCTTCGAGCGCACCAGCGATTAGGAGTCAAAGTGGTCGCCATCACTGAAATCGGTCGGAAGCATCATCATATAAACGCATAAGTGCATTTCTAAACTGCATGGAAAACATATCTACCTAATATGTTAGGGCACAAACAAATCAATACTTTTCTACTTTTCCAGGTGATTTGACAAAATATGCGAATTTTTGGCGTGTTATATCGGCCCTCTGACCAAGTTTCCTTCGTCTGAGTATCGGCCGGACCTGGTAAATCTACTACAATTTTTTAGCTATATTAAAAAAAAAACTATTGATGAATCTACTTGCAGTACCTACCACTACCACTTGCCTGCCTTTCGATAATATTGTTTGGAAAATTGCATATTTTGTGATTTATTTATACATGATTTACATTTACAATAAAGATTTTAAGAATCCTAAAGGAATTCTTAGGACCATGAACAAGTTTACTTGTACGTGAGTGAAGTGGAGTGCAATAATAAAGTTATTTTCATTTTGGCGATTTGGGTCATTTGACAACAAACCCTGGGGCTTGTATTTGGGCGATAGCTTACTCCTGGTAAAACAACCAGGATGGGGGTCCCGAAGTTCTTTAGATATACAAGCGAGAGGTATCCTTGTCTGAATGAGCTGGTGAAGCAATATCAGGTTTGTATTGATGTTTTGTTTTATTGATTGGTTAGGTATCTTCAGTCAGACATACGTTATGATGTCTGTTAGTATAGGAAATCTTGTCGTCTGGTAGGTTCCAAAGGTTGGAAGAAATCCCTGTATGGGATAACTCCGCCGTTGTATTCAAAATCTGTGTCCATGTAAAACTAATGTAAGTATTGCCTTTTTGTACAATAAAGCGTTTACAATCATTAAAAAAATACAACCAAATACACTGTGACATAGACATACCCGCAGTAATGTTGCTTATCTATAATAATAAATTGATAACCTCCTCCTTTTTTGAAGTCGGCTAAAAACTGGATGTAAAATCATTATTACAGACAGAATTATGTGTGTGCTAAATATTTCTACAGAATGATGATATTTCCACGGACCGAGCAGTCAATTCAAGTACCCACTTGAATTGACTGCCTTTTGGCCGCAGGTTCAAGTTTCGCTAGACCCAGTAAAGACCTAACACAATTAATAAACTTCAGCGATTTCAAAGACTATCGTGCTCTGTGATCTCAGCGTACATAGGGCGGAGCGTCAATCTACATAAACAAAATTTTTGGACCTATTTTCAGCCCTCTACTGAAAGAAAGAATTATTATTTTTTCTTTCTTTCTTTCAGTTATTAAATTATCAAATCCGAGCTAAGAGCATAATTTAATGAGAAATAAACATTTTTTTATTATAATTATCACTAATTTATATAAAATGTCAATTTAACGCAACTTCAATTCATTTTTTTTTGTAAGAACGAAATCGATTCTACCAAATTGTTGGTTATTGGGTGCGACGGAACTGCTATGAACACTGGCTGGAAAAGTGGAGTGATTAGTTTTGTATTGAAATTTGTCAGTTCACGTGAACGAACTACCCCTTCGATATTCCTTTAATAAATTAGATTGAGCAACCAGTGGGCCTCAACTTTAAACTAGAAAACTGTAATGATCTCCAAGTCACTGCAAACATGCCTATTTCCAAAATATTCTCAAAATAAACTGAAAATAGTCTGTTTAGATCAAAAATATTTATACCGAATGTGTCTAGCATCAATCAACTACCTTTTGGCTGCAGGTTCAATTTTCGCTAGACCCAGTACAGAACTAAGCACCACAATTAATAAACTGTAGCTATTTCAAAGACTTGTGTGCTCTGCGATCTCAGGGTGCATGCGGCGCACTACAAAGTCAAGGATGCTTTATTTTTTTTAATCTAAAGTTTTACAAAAGGGTTTTTATATTTCGTTATTAATTGTGAAATAGCCTGGCATGCGAACAATCTGATTATGTTCCAGGGATGATTATCATCTAAATCAGTGGTGGGCAAAGTACGGCCCGTCGGCCGGCTCCGGCCCGCGAAAGTTATTAATCCGGCCCGCATACGGTACTTCCAAATAAATGGTTATGGCCTGCAATCATTATATTTTAATGGTCCAGCAGAATAATGTAAAATAATCAGGAACCAACAAGACTAGCCCGTAGTTCATATCGCTGTGATTGAGCAACAAACAAATAAACAAACAAACGTCCAAACTTTCACTTTTATAATATTATTTAGATGATTAAAAGATTCCAAAACAAAATAAATTTTTACTATAATTCTGACCCTCTGAAATTTCTTAAACAATCTGGCCCTCTATGAAGAAAGTTTGCCCACCACTGATCTAAATAGTCTGATATTTTATAATGTGCTTATTTATTAACAGGAACCTTATTGAAAAAGTATACATAACCCTTTGAATGAATTACTGACTTTGCGGAGGCGACTTATGTGACCTGCTAGTTTATCTTTATTTCTTGTATTGACATTATATTTATCACGATTTTTCCTAAATAATGCTATATTTATTTTGACAATATATTAGATTTTCAAAAATGTATGTGCCATAAAGGTTAGAATGTTTGTTATACTCCTTAAATATATCTTTAAGTGACACAGTCGGTCTCAATTGATAAATTGCGCTAACTATTTGCCTTTGTGAAGTCATTGGTGTCTCGCTAGAATTAGTTTTAAATAGATTAAGTCAGTAAGAGGTACAATGGGACTGATGTATGAAAGTCCCTAAATCAAAATTAGGAAAAAAAGGAGGACCCCATCGTATTTTGGCGTCAAATAATGCCCAAAAATACAGTAGAATTCACGAGATCTAAGGTAGCATTTTTTATCATTACATTTGTGGGCACCACCCTGACATTGGGTAGTACAAATTTCACACATTTAGTTTTTTTTCTTATTAAGTAACAAATTATTTGCCGTAAACCATTCTACTATTTCAGAATAGCATTGTTCACATAATCATAGCTTTATTTTTGTCTATTTACTTTAATACAGAGTTATCATCTGCAAACAATACTATTTCATGTTTAATATCCTTTATAAGGTTAGGCAAATCATTTATATAGACCAAAAATAAAAATTGCCTGAGTGTGGAACCTGTGGGACGCCCATGCAGACTGTGGACCCTGACGATGTGTTGCCTCTGATATTAACCCTTTGAACTCTGCCACACATATAAGAGTTCAAAAGGTCCATAGTACGGCCTGTTACACCATAATGACGTAATTTCCTGATTAAGTTGTCATGGTGAACGCAATCAAATGCCTTGGACAAGTCACAGAATATTCCAATTGAATCCCGAGAATCTTTCCAAGCTTCAAAAATTTGTTGTAACAGCTCGACATCCGCGTCGATTGTGGAGCGGCCCCTAGTAAAACCGAATTGTTTATGTGACATAAAATCGTTACT
This sequence comes from Oegoconia quadripuncta, assembly GCA_949316235.1. NCBI lineage: Eukaryota > Metazoa > Arthropoda > Insecta > Lepidoptera > Autostichidae > Oegoconia > Oegoconia quadripuncta. The sequence goes on along the minus strand of OX438753.1, from coordinate 5,287,661 downwards.
ATAAAAATAAGCCGATAATTGACTTACTATTCAAAAAATTCAAAATTGCACCTGCATGCGGAGTTATGATCATTGCTGCGTCGCTATTAAGGGAGCGCTGGAGCCGACATAATATGCGTATCTACGGTCTGCTACTGCACTCGCACCAGCCTGACATCAAAAACACCCTTAATATTAGAATACTGAATTAAAAAGTAATTGGCTGATAATTTTCAGATTCCAGATTTTGATAACATGTACCTAGACATGAATGGTATCATTCACAACTGCTCGCATCCAGATGATTCCAATCCTCACTTCCGTATCACAGAGCAGAAGATATTCGAGGACATATTCCACTACATCAGTATCCTGTTCCAAATCATCAAGCCTAAGAAGCTGTTCTTTATGGCTATTGATGGTGTTGCACCGAGGGCTAAGATGAACCAACAGAGAGGAAGGAGGTACTGTAATATCGTCAAGAGCAGGAAATAGTATAAAATTTGCAATTATTAGTTAATTAATCATTATAGTCCATTATCAAGCACTTGAATCAAATAAAACTTTAAATAATTTAAAATTAGCCAAGATATAACTATTACTTCATCTCTTGCATAAAATATCTTGTTAGAACATGCATTAATAAGCACTTAGTGTAGGGACACCCCTGCAGAAGGTTCGGCAAAGTTCGCCGACAATTCGGCGGCTGAACTATCGGTCGTAGTATTCGGTTGGCAGACACACCAAACGCGCAATTACGCGCGGCTAGTTCAGCGCGATACACGACGGAAAATACGTGGCGTCGTCGTCTTCTGTGTTGGTGTGGTCACTAAAAGAGACGAAAGACACTTGTACTGAAAGAGAGATTGATAGATAGATAGATAAATCGTTTATTTGTATCTCCAGTCACACACATACCATAAGAGATTAGTCATTGCTTCACGGGAACGCGACGTTGTTGCTCTTCGCTTTGACAGCGCGCACTGAACGTTCAACTACGCTGACCGAACGTGCGGTCGCGTAACGCGTCGCGTGATGTGTTGCTTGCTATGCAAAATACATTGACGACGTTTTCGCGAAAACAGTCGCTAGACTAAAGGTTCAACACTACGCTGAATGCAGCGTATTTTGGACTGATGTGTCATAGGTTACGTACGAAACACTGCGAGAGTATTCAGCCGAATTCTCGGCGCCCGTACCTTCCGCAGGTGTGTCGCTACACTTAGCTCTCGGTTAGGTACATGTACTTGTTTTACTACTAGATATTTTAATTTCAAGATATTTGTTCATAAAAAAGCATATACAGGGTTACAGGAAAAGTCGTGCTAGATCCGTTAAGGGCGTGGAGTACCCATCATTTCTGACTTATTTCACTATAAAACACCCTACCCTAAACTTAACCCTTTTCGAGATATTCGACTTTTAATTTTTTTATTGAAAATTGCCGATTTTAGGCCACTAAATTTAATTTTGTTTATTTTGTGTGTCTTATTATTATTGTTGATGATTAAGTGGACTGTATGTTTTAACAATAAGCGACAAGGGCGGAGTTTTAATTTAATACAACGAATTGCTTGGAGAAAGGCAACTCACCAGGGTGCTTGATCCCTCCAACGAAGATCTCCACAGGGGTGGAAGGTACCTTCAGCTCTCTCTTTGAAGGCCAGCTGGACTTACCTCGAGATCGCCTATGTTACCTTTCTCCTGGGAGATTGTATGGGTTCGAAGCTAGGGTTGAGCAGCCTTCAGCAGCAATTCGTAGCGAAAGCTGGTCACGACAGTTACTTTTTGGAAAGAACTTCTACGAAAATCGACAAGCTGTGTGTCCGCTGTGGTGAAAACCGCCGATTCACTCTCGCGATTCACTCTTTTTTATATTTTACCCTATTTTAAAGGTAAGTTGGGTGTTGCCAACTTCGAACCATTATCCTATATGGAATACAAAGTATTTTCAAAATTATCGAAAAGCGACTACTTAAACTCTAAGTTTTGCGTATTAACTAACGTAAGTACCTAAAAAAAACGAAAATTTAAATTGTTTATTAATGAGAAATAGGTAGAGGACATAATTTTACGATAGGCCGTTTATATATGCCAGACGCCGTCCTAACCGTGACTACTCGACAGATCCCGTCAGCTCCCGGATGTAGCGCAACTATACGTCCCATACTCCACTTCAGAGGACTACACTGCTCGTTAACAATAAGAACCAGAGTTCCAATCGCTATCTCAGCATGATCCTTATTCCATTTCGCCCTGTGTTGCAGCGTATGGATATACTCCACGTGCCATTTGCGCCAAAAATCCTGGTGCATTTTCTGAATTAACTTCCAGCGGTGAAGAACACTAATGTTCAGATCGACAAAGTTTTCCTCCGGAAGAATCGACAGGGGTTCTAAAGTCAGAAAATGACCAGGTGTGAGCACCGAGAAATCATTAACGTCGGAGCTGAGCGAAGTGAGGGGCCGCGAATTTAATAGTGCCTCTATCTGTACGAGAACAGAGTAAAACTCTTCGAAAGTTAGTCTTTGTTTACCGATAACGCGAGCAAGGTGAGTTTTAACCGACTTAATCCCTGCCTCAGCCAACCCGTTAAAGTGGGGACTACCCGGTGGGTTAAATGAAAATTTAATTTGTTGCGACTGCGACGCATTTTTTAACAAATTTTCTAAATAATTGCTGGCACCAACAAAGCTTCTGCCCTGATCCGAAATTATTTGACTGCATCGACCGCGCCGCACAATAAACCTTTTCAGGGCAGCTAAAAATGCTTCCGTCGATAATTCGGACGCCAGCTCTATATGCACAGCCTTCGTGCTGGTGCAAACGAAAACGCAGATATAGCCCTTGTACGTTTTCACGCCACGTCCACGGCCTAAAGCTATGTCGAAAGGTACGCCGTAGTCGACGGCGACGATCGAGAAAGGTTTGATCTCAGCAATACGATAAGGGGGCAGATTACCCATAAGCGGAGCTGGAGATGGTTTTGGGTTCGCACGAAAACATTTCACACAAGATGAGATCACTGCTCTAATGGCTCGTTTGCGAGAAAGTATCCAGAATGTCTGGGCCAGTAAATTGTGAAGAGTCTGCAGTCCAGGATGCATGAACCTCTGATGGTAATCACTGATGATCAAGGATGTAAGCTGGTGATCTCGAGGAAGCAACAACGGGTGCTTTGTGTCGCAGGTCATGCAACTTTGAGCAAGGCGACCGCCCACCCTCAACAAACCATGTTTATCCAAAAACGGACATAATTTTCGAAAAGGTTTCGATAACGAGCCACGAGCATCTTTCTTAAGAGCACGAATCTCCGACGCAAAAACACATTTAAATAACATTTAAATAAAACCCTAGACTGTTATACCTCGTTAGATAGCTGATGAAACGTAGATATTTTAAAACACATCTGCCGAACAACTGCCATAATATTTTTTTTAGATATCCCTTAGAGAAATATAAACTTTGTATTTTGTTTTTTTAATTACTTAACTTTCACTAGTCTACTACGGCGTATTCAATTAACTTATGTACTATTTTAATGATTGACGTCCTAAATCATGTTATTACATATGTAAAAATGCAATAATAATAATAATAAGACACACAAAATAAACAAAATTAAATTTAGTAGCCTAAAAATCGGCAATTTTCAATAAAAAAATTAAAAGTCGAATATCTCGAAAAGGGTTAAGTTTAGGGTAGGGTGTTTCATAGTGAAATAAGTCAGAAGTGATGGGTACTCCACGCCCTTAACGGATCTAGCACGACTTTTCCTGTAACCCTGTATATATAAACAGCATACCGGCGGGTGACGGGTCTGACGTTCCGGCTACTGATCAAGAGACAGGAACCTCCTCACAATACGGCTGTCTCGTGTCCAGAATTACTGCCTTCTGTATCTGACGATTAGTAGTCTGATTATTATATGATACTACAGCCACTCGACTGTCATAGACTTCAACCATATATTATATCCTTTCTGGGGAACAGATTTTTTGTTAGTGCACAACGGGTTAGCACTTTACCTGTACTCTCACTTTACACTAAGTGAAGATGAGGCCGGAGGTGGAAGCGTACTGACACGGAAACCCCATTTTATTTGGGGGACTGGCTATCTTATCTCTGACAACCGGAACACACGGCAGACTTAGATATGATCATAGCCAGGTGGACATTTAAAAAGCTCTACCACCAACCAAACCGAGTACTAAACATGTACCTCACTGGGAATCGAACCCGCGACCTCCGATTCGTAAACCCTCTGTTGTTTACATTGAGCCACGGATGCAGTTAACATACATAGATATTAATTACACATGTAGTCTGCTAAAATAGTAACCCTTCTTGGCTTTAGAAGTAAACGTGTTTATTATATACAGTATCTCTGGAAATATAAATTCAATAGTTCAGTCTCACACCAAATCCGTCGTGAGTTATACTACCTTAATTACTAATTTTAACCGTACAACCAATAATAAGCAATACACATTTATAACCTGTGACATTTCTCCTACAGATTCAGATCTGCCAGGGAAGCGGAAAAACTAGAAGAGGATGCGAAGGCAAAAGGTAAATTATTATCAATTATATTGTTGGATATTTATTTTGTGGCGCAGTGTGGTTTCGGCACTCAAATAGAATAGAACCAACCCGTCTCTTTCTGTTGGTGTCCTAAAAGGCAACTAAGGGACTTTCCACCAAAAACATCTAAAGTTTTTCACATGTGCACTTCTGTATATCTCATAAGTTAAACCGTGGATGTTTCAATCATTAAACTTTTAATATTTGGAACACCCAAACACTTGTTTGGGATATTTCTGATCACCCCACTTGAGATAAAGGTCTTGACGTTATGTATATACCTATGTATGATTTCACTAAATGCCAAGTCTCGTTGTAGTGTGTCTCTTATCGCGCACCTGCATCAGTCATGCAAATTGGTCTGTACATACATCGAGTTTGTAAGGTACAGTAGGGTATTACCAGGAGTTCACATGACGTATGTGATGCGGAATACATAAAGTGGAATTCATCTAATTTGATAATGTCAAAAAACTCTGCATAAATAGTGCCCAAAGGAAAACAGTTAAAAAGGGACAGCTTTATGTAACTTTTATAGCGGCATCTCTTTCTAACTATGCTCAAGCGCAGATCTACGCTTGAGCAACATTCTGAAATACGGGCCTTATAGGCTTACTGTATAGGCTCGTCAAGTTGATGAGATGATCTGGTTTCTTATTTTTTTTTTAATTAAGGTTCAATTTATATTGGGGCTATAGCCTTACATGGCATGAAAGAGAGCAATGTGTTTTTTTTTTTCATTTATCTCAACTTAGATGGCTAAATCGAATATTTGTAAATCCAATCACACATAGTACCACCAAAATTAAAAATAGATTACAACTTTAGAAATGATATCGGGATACACTAGCTAGAGTATTTGTGTGCAGACATACAAACGGATCATAGCATAGCAAAGCTGTGATTTTCAGCTACAAGATACTGGTACAAAAGGAAAAACCAAACTACTGTGTTTTTTACCTTTGCAATAATCTCCACTTTGACAGAGACCCTACAGAATGACTCCAATGTTTGGTATTTTAATGAGTACGTTTTCAAGCCGAAAATATGCTATACAAATGTTTATATCAGGCTATCTTGTTTATAATAATGATAAAAAGTATGTTTGCTTTGTGTACTTCAACAATAACTACGTACGATACAATGAGTACATGATTGGTTATTTATTACCTATCTTGTGCAATAATTTTGTATCATTAGCATAATATCAGATATTATTATTAATTTGGTAGATAGTATTACTAACAGGTTGTTGAAAAATTGTTAAGATACCTACAATTTGTATTGATGTTACAGTAGTCGTTTCTTATCAGGGCTATATCAAACTATTAAATAATTTTCATCATCCTTTCAGCTGTCTTCTGCTGAACCTCCCTCAAGGATTTTCCTTTTGAATGGTCCCATGCCATTTGCCATCATTTAATAATAATTGGTTATCACCAGGTGAAGTGCTGCCAACAGAGAAGCGATTTGACAGCAACTGCATCACACCGGGAACAGTATTCATGGCCCGTCTGCATGAGCAGCTGAGGTTCTTCGTCAAGGAGAAAATGTCCACAGATCCGCTGTGGAAAAAAGTCAAAGTTATACTCTCCGGACACGAAGTGAGTGTTGACCTAATGAACTAGAGCCAAAACGAAGTGTGAGATATTTCAGTCTAAAGCCAGGTCTTCTGCAACGTGATTGTATGGTTTTTCGCTAGCAAAAACGAGCGAACAAGTTATCCGAAGCGGACGGGAAACATCCCCGCGTTCGCCTGCTGGAGGGGGCTATTTTTCATTTCATCGCTGCTTGCGAACATTGAGAGCGGCTTGTTTGTATCGTATTTTCAGATTAAGCAGAAATTTGTTTGTTTCTGTTTAAAAGTCGCAAGAGACTGCAATGTTTTGCTAACATGTTAAGCAAACAACTTTGTTAGTTTGTTTTGTTATTTTTTGGAGGACTAGACTCGCCTTGAAAATACCCAAAGACCAAGCCGAGGTCTATAGGTTGGTTTGAAACTGTCAAGTTACCACAAGTCTGATAATATTCACCTGGTCTAGTGGGGGACGAATTTATGAACTGAAGACGTAAGGTTGTTGATTCAATTAAATTTATTTATGTGATACACAGGTACATACACTATATTAATTCTGTGACAAATTGATAATTTGAATCTATGGTAGGTAAGCATAGATTCAAATTATCAATATTACTATACAATGTCAATTATTAAAGGGTACAAAATTGCAAAATATAATTGAAATATGCAAATTAAAATGACATGTTGACAATTAGTATTAATTTACTTAAGAAAATATAATTATGAATTATTTAGAATTAATTACCATCAGCACAAATAAGATAAAGAGTAAAATAATGCATAGGTAAGTACGATTGCGCATTTAAAATAGGTTAATACTCGGAAACAATCATGCTGATTTGCCATAATAAGAAAACTTTAATGGGACGATGGGTTTTTCTGTTAAAAATTTTAAGCATCTTAATGATTTATCTCATCCCTACAGACGCCTGGCGAAGGCGAGCATAAAATAATGGACTACATCCGATGGGCGAGATCTGAGCCTGACTATGACCCCAACACGCGCCATTGTCTGTATGGACTGGATGCTGATCTCATCATGTTGGGAATGTGCACCCATGAGCCGCACTTCGCTCTGCTGAGAGAGGAGGTATTTCATATTCAGATGGAGATAGCTATTTTTGGGTGAGGCAACTGGCGGAGAGTTGAATTTTCGGTGATTATTGCAATACATGTGGAACTGAATCAGATCGTTTCTCCCCGTAGGTGTCGTAGAAGTCGGCTAATGAACTAGTTTTACATCAAAAAAATTTAAAGACTTACACGTTTTAACGGCGATTTCGCGGCGGCTCACCCCTTGTTACATTATGTGTTAGAAGTATTGATCTTTTCATATTTGGAAAACCAAAGTGGTTTATTGGATAACTTTGAACTTCCCATTTGGAATAAAGATCATGACAGTATTTATATAGTGTGTAATTCAATGCATAGTCTAGAATATGCTTTATTACAGAAGTGTCTTGGAATATTGCAGTGTCATATCGCCATCGCATTACGCTACCTATTCCTTGTTCTTGGAACACATACAAAAACGCTTTCATGATTTTGCTTAACATCGATCTTTCGCTGTAGGAAGAGCCAAAAAGGAAGAAACTTACCTGAGTAAGTTGCGACATTTCAAGATTGAATCATGCTTTGAAATCTTATTGATGCCATGTTTATGTTATTTCAACACAAAATAGATTGCTCTCGGTTACTCTAATTCTTCTAACTGCAGTCACTCCACTTAGTGCTCCGCTTACAACTGCTGCGTTCTTGATCCCCAATTCCAAGGCTAAGCCGAATTTTAAATAGTTTCAGTGACAGGGGGTGGACGTACAATCCAATCATCCTAAAAGTAACACATGGGCTAAAGTGCCGCGGCATCGATATCTATTAGAAACTATTCGCATTACAACAACCACGAAACCAACTACTCTAGCTACTCACAGAGCAAACTGTTTACACATATAGGAGTATAGATACCATCCATAAGCATCCGCTACTGAGATGTGTAGCAAAATTTCGTCCACATTGTTAATAGACGTCGTAGTATAGTGGACAGTAGCATCAGTCATTAAAACAAAGTTGGGCAAGTTCAAACCTCAGTAGATGCTGCAGCAGAACTGACGAAATTTTCTTACTCATTCATATGTGACATATTATTATTGATTTGGTTTGAGTGTTCATATTGTATGAATACTTTCTAATTGATGGTGCTAAAGTGCTTCGGTCCATACGGTCCATATAATACTTTTAGGGAGATTCGACTGTACATTGCGATAACTTTGGTACATTCTACAAATTAGCTTATAAAGGTTTATTAACACCAGCCCCCGCAGAATGACGGGCGCGATAAACGTTTGTCGCGCGAGATAACGTTTGTCCTGCTCACTCTCTTGGACGAAATATATGTTTATCCCACTCTCACTCCTACGTCACGAGCGACAAACGCTGTAATGCTACGCAGGCAGGTTGACTAGTGCATGGTGTAACATAATATTGGGTCTTTGCCTATAAAATTGGAGTTTTTTTCTTCTTCGTTAATCATATGTATCAATTCCTGCGATTTTCAAAGCTATATCCAAATTTCTTTTTTATTTGGAAAATGGAATATTATTTCAAGGGGTCACGTGAAATATTTTTTAATTACTGGGCTAAATTACATAATTTGAACAGAGCTCTTTTCATGTCCTTCCCATAATCATTTCTTAGATCCGCTGAAACTTTTATAAAGCGGTTACTTTTAAAAATTAACGCTGCCTAAATTTAACTTAATGTTATCCGATAATACACACAAAGATTAGCTAAATTTGGATTTGCCGTTCCCAAAAAATTATCGAAAATGTTTGTATGGAGAAAACAGTCTTAATCAAATTCTTCATACAAAACGCCAATTTCATGGGTAAACCTAATACTTACTGATCAAACACATTGAAAACAGTGTCTGTCTGTAAGATTGTTTTGGTAAACCTAAATAAATTTAAAAAATTACACAAATATTCAGCTGGTTATCCCAAGATTAGTTTTGGGCTACTGGTTGTTGAACAAAAACCGTCCTTAAGTTTGACTAGAAACGTTTGTCTAATTTCCAGGTGAAATTCGGCAAAACAACCCAACGAACGACCAGCCCAGAAGAAACAAACTTCTACCTCCTCCACCTGTCTCTGCTCAGAGAGTATTTAGAGCAAGAATTCATAGCTATAAAGGACAAGCTCCCGTTCGATTACGATATAGAGAAGGTAGTAGACGACTGGGTCCTGATGGGGTTCCTAGTGGGCAATGATTTTATACCAAACCTGCCAAATATGAATATAAGCAACGACGCGTTGCCAGTATTGTATAACACGTATATGACGGTACTTCCTACTTTAGATGGTGAGTAATTTGAACTATCACAGAAACGTTACAAGTATTTATGAGTTTGGAAACTGTATAAATAAAGAAAATTTGCTCCTAACGAAATTTTATTAATCTATATCCACATCATCTCCATTGAATTATGATTTCCTAGTAGTTTCTGAGTGGTTGCAATGGTCATTGACCTCCAAGCACGGTTTCCCTACAAATACTGCCTGCTAATACCTGTCCGGTTAAATAAAAACTCCAAAAAGAAATTTTAATTTACCTTTACCGGCCGGAAACGCATCTGTGACCCTTCTGTGTCCATGGGCGGCGGTGATTGCTTTCCATAAGGTGACCCGCATGCTCATTTGCCGCCCTCTCATTTAAAAGAATCCCTTTTTGTCTTCAAGCTAACTTCTGCCAATTTGACTCCTCCCCCAAATTTTTTGGCTGTGACCGCTCCTGATTGCCACTTACATTCCAGGGTATATTAACGAGGCCGGCGATTTAAATCTAAGGCGGTTCGAAGTGTTCATGCAGGAGCTCGCCAAGTTAGATAAGGAAAAATTCCAAGACACATATGCTGACTTGAAATACTTCGAGGCGAAGACTGGCAGGCGACCTAATGCACAGGAGAGACGAGAGGTCATAATAATATTATAATAACTTTATTTTGTTTTAACATTTTTAGCATTTACATAAAGATATAAAACAAAAAGAAAGTAATTAATATCTTCACAGTATTGTACCGGATGATTTTTTTTTTAGCGTAAGGAAAAAATAGGGTCATATTAGGTAAGTCAAATGGAAGTTATTGGCATAGGTAGTTTTTTTTTTTCCAAAACAATTACGCGCCTCGGCCTGAGATTGATATGCGACTGGCGGCATTTGTGGAGTTCCTATAATGCGTAATTAATTAATTTAACGCGACCGTCAAATGACACAATTAACGCTTTAATCGATGATAGTTTGAAAAAAGAAAATTAAACTACCTATGCCAATACCTTCCATTTCACTTACCTAATATACTTTATTTTTTCCTTACGGTAAAAAAACTCATGCGGTATTACAAATAACATAAAAATTACCCATCCAAGATAAACTTAGGTTTGACAGGACTCACTGACCTCATGTTAAGTGTGTCAAGTAGGGTAGTTAACAAATAACAGATTTTATAGATCTGTATGGAAAGTCTTTGAATGCGTATCATTTGAGCAATCCGACGCGATAAGAAGAAAAAAGTGGTAACAGCCATTTCTAATTGTATCGCACTTACCACGAAACGTGATTGCGGTGTGGTAGTAACGTTTATTAATTTTATATAGGTTATTTAGGCCCGTGTTAATAAACAGTTTTCAAGATTGACATGGCCTCAAGTTGACGCTTGAGAATCTGTTGCATATTAAAACAGCATCAGAAAAAATGGTCTTGAGACCGAGACGCGATCTCAATCTCAAAAACGATTTATTAATACGGACCCTAAACTCAGGTGTCAGGTTAAGTGCTAACCCGTTGTGCATAAAAAGAAATTAACTTATTATAGTAAAATATGGAACAGATTATTTATTTTACTGGTGGCTGCTTTGTTTCAGTATAAACCGAATAATGACGAAACTTTCAATATTAACATAGAAAATATAAAAGCGAACAAGCCCGATGACGAGTTGCAAGCGCTCATAAACGCAACGCATGATATGGTACGTATTTACTACTACCCACTTTACATGTTTACTAGGAAAATTATTATATTTGATAGTTTTAAGTATGTTATTCCTTCGATGGGACACGTTAAATAGTTGTTAAGCCAAGTCGGTGAGCAAGGGGCGGCTTAAAAACACTGGGTGTCAGGCTGACATAAATCCACTAATCCGCACTGGGCCCACGTGGTGATTTATGGCCCATACCCTTTCCCAGTGAATGAGGCTGTGCCCCAATAGTGGGGGCGTGGAAAGGCTGCTGATGCCGATGAAGTAATTAGTTTATATGAGTATTTTATAGGACCCTGTAAGTCATATACTTAAATGAATTTTGTTTAAAAATAAATTTATAGACATAATTTTTTTTTTTTATGGTTAACTGGATACGCATTTGACCACAATCTCACCTGATGGGAAGTGATGATGTGGATAGAAATGTAATGTACATTAGAATTCTATGTTTTTACTTATAATTAATTGTTGATTATTGTAATATATAGAAACTGTGATGGGATCATATCGAGATAAATGTTTGATTTTTCAGTTCATTGATGAAATGGAGAACGATAGCGACGACGATTATGAGGAAATAAGTGATGGTAATTATATATTTATAGTGTTCCGCCCGCTGAGTTTCAGTTTGTAATTTCGCGTTTATAGCGCCTGTCATGCTACTAGTGCTGATGTAATTATAAATTGAAAATTTTTAAAACCCAGAAGGAAATTATTATTATATCATTCAAATAAACCAAACTAACTGTGTTACACTCTTAATTCTTAGATAGCGATTCAGAAACGATTTCCATCAAATATGGCAAAGACCCAGGTATATAATCTAAGGCAAAGACCTATCGCACACACAATGGCACCCGTCGCTTTTCGTGTGGGGTTACAAATACGTCGTAAATGTTAATTTTTTTTTTCGTTTTATTCACTCCTCTCGGAGAAAGCAAAGGGATCTAAGTCCATACAGCCATGTCTTATTTCTTCAGTTTATAAGTCAGTCTCAGTCAAAACAAGTAATTCGTCGTATACTTGGCGTATACAGAGTTTAGTCACGGTCAAGTCATTCTTCAGTAAAGTGGCAGAATGCTTTACAAAAGATTTTGCCGGCTTCTTGTGGGAACCCGAAAGCTCCGTAACGCACAAGTACAAGTGAAGGGAAGTGTAAATACTTGCCTTCACTTGTACACCATCACTAACTTTTGCTGCACAATATTCTGCCATTAAGCTTCAAAAGTCAGAATACACAAATTATAAGAATTATAAAGAAAAATGCAACTTCACTCGCCGAGATCCCGCCAAAAAGCCTATTCATTCTGAATGAATGATTCTTGATCTGTATTACTGTGACTTACTGTATGTCTGTCTCCGTTGTCAGTAATGAGTGTAACACAGTGTATCGTCGATAACTGGAAAATACGATAATGTACAATCTCTGCTTATATGCTAATCAAGAACATAGTCCGTCTCTGTAACAAACTTTCATATTTTTTATATTAGTTATATATAGGATGGGATACTTATGTGCCCTTCTCGATGTATCCGTGATCTGACAAACGCTTTGTGAACCTTTGTGTTCGAGGCTCTGGGGGTCTACTCTCTAATGAAAATAGCTTCGGACGGCCGTAACTTCGGACATTTTCTTGTGCTAAGAATCCTTTATTTGCATAACTTCAGACGTTCCTTGCGTCGAGTACTAACTTGTGATGTCCAACTATATATAACAAACGTAAAATAATGACGATTGGTTAATAATCGACACAGCCAACTGTAAAAGAAAAATTCCGAATTTACTGCCGTCTGAAGCTATTTTCGTTAGAGAGCAGACCCCCTGTAGTGACTACTACAGGCTATTTAACCTAAGAGGCGTGTATAACAATTCGTCACTCCGTATTGCATTCAGACTGATTGCCATAAATATTCTATTACAGAGGAGGCAAACATAGAAATGGAATTCAAACTACACAAGAAGGACTATTACATGAACAAATTAGATTATTCGAAGGTCACCGAGTAAGTAAAAATTAACCTCTTCCTTCAATTTTTTTGTGATTTTCAATTCATTGGATTTGTCTAAGTCATCGAGTAAATTATGTTAAACTCTCTTCCAGATCATTCCAGGGTAGTCAGCATCAAGATATTATTAACAGCCAAGATGGTCAAATGTATCTTAGTAGTGTATTTTTATTGTAGGGCTATATTACCAAGGTTAATTAATTTTTACCCGACCTTGCTAGAACGGAGAGTAATGTTTTTACAAATAATTTCTCTTGGATGCGAAGATTCATTTAACCACCTTGACTAAAGACATTTGTTTAATAGAAATCCTAGAATCTTGCACGAAGGAAATTCTCATTGTAACTGTAAAGAAATTGGCGGAAAATCATTAATTTTTAATTCTATGTCGAATTATTACGTGACAATGTTAATTTTTTTATGCGGCCGGATAAAATAAATACCAGAAGAATTTCAAAGGAAACATGTGTTGGTGGTCCACATAGTAATATTGATTTCTTACTGATAAGGTATTTAGTACTTTTGTGCAACAATAAATTATTGTCATGGAATTCTCCGTGTGTGACCCGAGTCGCCCTTGGCCGGTTTTAAAAAAATGCTACAAATAAAATCTCATTTACAATATAACTTTTTTCCAAATTTAAAATTCAGTAGCACTACAGTCTGGCAGAGTTAAGAATAAATCTGCCGATCTGTATAAATTGTCAATCTCATAAAGTGTTTACGAGCTTGGGGTACTCAGGTATCACTTCCAGCCCTCAAATACTAATACACAAAATATCGAGAATTTTAAAAAGTTGTTGCTCTGGCAGCCCTAAGATCGTAAGGCATCTTTTATAGTCCAATCAAGAAGGATTTTCTTTGTAAGGGGATTTTGACAAATACCTCGGTTGGTGTAATTTTGCAGTGTGATAATGTATATATATATATATATATATATATATAGGTTACGATATTTACGTTGGACGAATAATGCAGTGCTCGATAAATTTGTTTTTGAATTATTTGGCAATTCAAACTCAGTAAATGTTCGTTACGGTTTATCGCAGCGAGGTGCTAGCGGATCAAGCGGAGGGATACGTGCGTGCGATCCAGTGGAACCTGTGGTACTACTACAAGGGATGCCCGTCCTGGTGCTGGTACTATCCACACCACTACGCGCCTTACATCTCGGATGTGAAGGGCTTTGTAGATCTTAAGATTGAATTCGAGCTTGGGGACCCATTTAAGCCTTTTGAGCAGGTGAGGAGAATTTTGTCAAGTTTCTTCTGACTGGTAAGAAGTGCGGAATTTAGTTTTTACTCAGAAGAAAAATCTAAATTCCGCACTCTTACTCAATTTGGAATGTAACGAGATACCGTTCGGTATGAAACGGTCATGACATTTGTAATGTTATGCCGTTTCCTCGAGCAATACACGTATTAGTGGCTGGTGGGGTATTAAAGTTTTCCGAATATCTGATGATGGTCGCGGGAAGTCGCTGGATGCAGACGGCTTCTAACCGGTCGCTCTGGAAATCTATGGATATATAGGCCATGTTCACTCACTTAGAATTGTGAGGACAGTATGCTCAGGAGTAGAATTTTTTTATATAATACGGTATGCTGTTTACTTATTCATCGAAATCAGCTTGCTATTTGAGTGGAAGACGATTTAAACTAAAGCAAGATCGGTTTTTCATGTAAACGAAGGTTACTGACTTGTCGGTGCAGTGTCTGTAATAGCTGCTTGCTTCATCACAACGATATAATGCAGTCTCCATCTTCATATCTGTCAGTTGCAGTTGTGTGTTTAATACCTAAACCGACAAATGGTACGGCACTGATAAATCAAGAACGAAGTGGGGTTTAGATTCGTGTAGTAAGGTGAGAGAAGTACTTGGCATTATCACAACGTTTTGCTTCCTGTCTTGATGTCGATTCCTATGGCTCATACGTAAAATTTAATCTAGGCTAGTATAAGGACGATGTGGCCTTTTAGTGTCGTTTTTTTAGTGTAGTCCTTACAAAATAGCATCTACTATAATACAAATAACTTTTTCCTTGCAGTTGTTGGCGGTTCTGCCGGCGGCCAGTAGGAACTTACTCCCGGCGCCTTTCCACGCGCTAATGACCGACGAGGAGTCGCCCATAGTGCATTATTACCCAGTGAATTTTGAGACAGATCTCAACGGGAAACGCAACGATTGGGAGGCCGTGGTACTCATACCGTTCATAGATGAGGTGAATAATAAGACTTCTTTTTTTATGTTGACACAGAATTACGACCAGGGCAATGTACTATATATTTTATTGAAAAGAATCCTCGTGACACAATTCCATACAGAATTACATCAATTCAAATGTAGTATGATTCGAACACGTTCAAGTCGGCCATGCGGCGCAGTCAGCCGAATTATATTAGAACTATCAGTCATGTAATGAATGAAGCAGATGGCGCTAGTGAAGTTATAGGTTCATTAATTTCTGTACAATGTTTTTTATATTATTATTGCATATTACCACGCAGATTTAATTTAAGGTGTCAAACAATTGTACTTAGATGATGGCTATATTTTAAGAGTGAATTCCGAACAGGTTAATCTGCTCTCGGCAATGGCGCCGTGTTACCAGCGACTGACTGAAGAAGAACACAAGCGGAATTCGCACGGGCCAATGCTCGTTTACAATTGGACGCCAGGCAGTCAAGGTATTGTACAGTCAACTAGACACCAAAGCCATCCAAAGTACGAAGTTTACGCTCACATCCACATACATCAGTAGTATATAAAGTCCACTGCTCAACATGGCTCTCCCATAGCCCGTTTTGCATCGCTTTCCATGGGAGGATCTGCCTAAATCGCTCTCATTGGCAATCGGGTGGGTGATCGCAGATTTGTTGGGAGCTCCGTACCAATGATGCCTTACACGATACCCATGGGAAGAGCTGGTTCGGTCATATCTGTTCTGTCAGGCTCACGGTTGCTTCCGTCAGCTTCTTTCACGCGGTTCATATAGAAGACACAAATCCTGTGAGTGGGCCACAGGACATGTTACCTGTTCTCAATTTTACAGTCGCAGTAACGGTAATGTGTCAACCACAATCATAGCGGTCAGCCTCTTTAAATTTCTGTTATTTCCGAGACAAGTTTTTCCGAAATACAAAAGTGAAAATAAATAATATGTAGTTATAAACACTAAAATAACATACTAGACCCTCATTTCCAAGCCTAATCTATCGGACTCGTTAAAACAAATCATATGAGCCCAAACTCGAGGAGTTTACTAATAGTTTCTGAAGAATTCCACCATCCATCTACTGGCTCCATCAGAGCCTCGACACCAAGTGCAATATGTTGGACTAGTGAAAACGAATCGTATGAGCCCAAACTCGAGGGGTTTACTAGTAGTATCCTATGAAGAGTTCCACCATCCACCACCTGTCATCCGAACTATAATGATTCCCATTTACAGTGGGAAGACTTGATGCATAAGTTTCACTGTACTGTTGTTATACGGGTTTAGAGTTATCAAATTATATATTAGTATAAGTATGTTGTCATAATTGCATATGACTGTGGTGAGTGGTACGGCTTGACTATGGTGCAAGCTGCAGTAGGTTTATTCCACTATATTCACCTGGGTGATATCACCTGGGTGAACAAAGTGGAATTTTTGGTGTCCTCATATCACCTCGGAATTATTTCACCTAGGTGAATGTATAGTAGAATGGACAGGTGGAATCAACAAGATCACTTGTATTTCGCACAACTCTAAAGCAGAACCATAGAGTAATAACACTGCAGAACGGAGAATGTAAACATATTTACCCGGCCGGCCATCTCATCTGTGGTGTTCCAATTCAAATTCCCGAAGATGTTGCAGAGTATTTATAAATGGATGAGCATTGGTTATCTGTGGTGGTGACAATAAGATCCGTGTTGCGATAGAATTAGTTACCAAAGGTCAGTGAGATGGATGATGAGCCGGATGGATCAGCGTGCAAGCAAGGTGTATGTGGCAGGTCCGGCCGTGGCCCCGGAGTACTTCGCGCCGATAGCGTCGTGCCACGCGGCCGAGCGCTCCGTGTGGCGCCACGAGCTGGCCGTGGCCCCGGCGCAGCTGCGGCGCGGCATGCTGCCCAACGCGCGCCGCGACCAGCTGTTCCCGGGCTTCCCCACGCTGCGGCACCTCGCCTACCAGGTCAGTGGCCCCGGCGCAGCTGCGGCGCGGCATGCTGCCCAACGCGCGCCGCGACCAGCTGTTCCCGGGCTTCCCCACGCTGCGGCACCTCGCCTACCAGGTCAGTGGCCCCGGCGCAGCTGCGGCGCGGCATGCTGCCCAACGCGCGCCGCGACCAGCTGTTCCCGGGCTTCCCCACGCTGCGGCACCTCGCCTACCAGGTCAGTGGCCCCGGCGCAGCTGCGGCGCGGCATGCTGCCCAACGCGCGCCGCGACCAGCTGTTCCCGGGCTTCCCCACGCTGCGGCACCTCGCCTACCAGGTCAGTGGCCCCGGCGCAGCTGCGGCGCGGCATGCTGCCCAACGCGCGCCGCGACCAGCTGTTCCCGGGCTTCCCCACGCTGCGGCACCTCGCCTACCAGGTCAGTGGCCCCGGCGCAGCTGCGGCGCGGCATGCTGCCCAACGCGCGCCGCGACCAGCTGTTCCCGGGCTTCCCCACGCTGCGGCACCTCGCCTACCAGGTCAGTGGCCCCGGCGCAGCTGCGGCGCGGCATGCTGCCCAACGCGCGCCGCGACCAGCTGTTCCCGGGCTTCCCCACGCTGCGGCACCTCGCCTACCAGGTCAGTGGCCCCGGCGCAGCTGCGGCGCGGCATGCTGCCCAACGCGCGCCGCGACCAGCTGTTCCCGGGCTTCCCCACGCTGCGGCACCTCGCCTACCAGGTCAGTGGCCCCGGCGCAGCTGCGGCGCGGCATGCTGCCCAACGCGCGCCGCGACCAGCTGTTCCCGGGCTTCCCCACGCTGCGGCACCTCGCCTACCAGGTCAGTGGCCCCGGCGCAGCTGCGGCGCGGCATGCTGCCCAACGCGCGCCGCGACCAGCTTCTAGTGGCTTCCCCCACGCTTCTAACACGAAATAAGATACCAACTGACCAAATTACTTCTGAATGATACTAAATCCACTGATATAACTTGTCGTTTCCACAGACTAGTCTAAAGAAGTGCAAGGTGAAAGTGTTCGACCAGCCGTCGCGCAACGAAAACATGATAGTGGAACTGATTAACCAGCAGACCATAGATCCACCTTTGGAGCAGACGGCCTCCGAGTTTTTGGGGAAGGTCGTGTGGGTCGGGTGGCCGCATCTGACCAGGGCCAAGTATGTACAAACAATCCCGGCTCCAATCACTAGCCTAGGTATACACCAATCTGGGTGATATTGGTGACAGTGAGATACTGTGGATTTGTGTCAGATTAGTGATCACCGAACACTCTGTGTTTTAGTAGTAGACCACTGTCCTAGCTTAACGATAACCTTCAATTAATGTTGTATTAACCGTAATTGAAAATGAACCCCTAAAAACTTAACGTAATAATATCATCTAGGTGAACAAAGCAACTGTGTTAAAGGTGTTTCTTCGAAATAGGTGAACCGATTACTATAAAATCTGCTCGACACCGTCTCACAAACATCAGCTTTCTAAAGTAAATAAGCAAGAACCTGCTCTCCGTGTACAAAGTTTAGTTTAAATGTGCCTCAGTTACTTCCACATTTTCGAACAAAATGGAAGTCATTTAAGAATATTTTTATTTAACCAAGTTTTAGTTACAAATTTAGTTAAAAAATTATTCTATAGTAATGTTTTATTGTGTTATGGATGTTTTTATTTATATTTACAATAAAATGTATTTGTGTAGTCTATCAACCATCTAGTAACCAGCTTGTATTAAAGCGTAGTTGCTTAGTGTGGAACTAGATAGCGCTCTGCATATGTGCAAAGATATTTATTATTATTTACTTATTGAGATAACCAACAGTTCCACAATATATATTATTTTGACATATACTTTGATATATTGCTCATTATAAAATAAATTATTTTGTATTTATACATAGCCCGCAACTGTAGAATATTGCGCATGAATCGATCTGTTCTGAAATTGGTCTACAACCAACACTATATTGTAATTTTTGTATTGTGCAAATGTGACTACTGTGAATTGTTTTTTTTTATGCACAAAGGGTTGGTATTTTGCCTCAATCACACTTCCTCACACTTCACATGTCTTTGAATTTTTATTTCTCAGGCATGTAGGTTTCCTTACGATGTTTTCCTTCACCGTTTAGGAGCAGTCTTATAAATGCACATAAGTAATTAAATTAAATTTAAAAACTCATTGGTACATGGACCGCCTGGGAATCGAACCAGAACCTCCCAAATCGGGAGACCGCGTCTTAACCGCTGAGCCCCCGACGCTCCTCTGAATTTGTTTATTATTTATTGTGTAACTTGCATTATTATTTTTCTATATATTCAGGGTGATATCGGTGTCTAACGAGAAGATGCGGCTACACCACGTGGATAAGGAGAACAATAACGCGAATGGACCGACCTACACCACCGAAAGCAACTTTGGGAGCCTACACCGGCAATGGATATCCGAGCGGTCTACTATCATTGAGCAGTGAGTTTATTTTAAACTTTTAGAAAAGACTATTAACAAAATTTGTAACCTATTGTGATTTTTCAAGGTCATTTGTCCTGTTTCAATGACCTTGCGTTAAGTTTCAAGCGGGGTGGAGCAGAGTAATAAGATCACTTGTATTTCGCATCCAGGGTTCCAGTAGACATTCAAAATTTGATTTGACGGCCAATTGGTGTAGTGGATAGTGACCTTGTCAGCGAAACCAACAGTTACGGGTTCGAATCCCGCGAGGGATAAATGTTTGTGTGATGATTACGAACATTTATTCCCGAGTCATGGATGTTTATATAAATATTTATGTGTGTTATGTATTTAGGTCTGTAAATTTGTTTTTTATTTGGAAAGTGGAATATTATTTCAAGGTTTCACATGACATATTTTTTAATTTCTGGGCTAAATCACATAATAAAAAAAATTTGAACAGACCTCTTTTCATGTGTTTCCCATAATCATTTCTTAGATTCGCTGAAACTTTTATAAAGCGGTTACTTTTAAAAATTAACGATGCCTATACTTAACTTAATGTTATCCGATAATATACACAAAGTTTAGCTAAATTTGGATTTGCCGTTCCCAAAAAAAAATCAAAAATGTTTGTATGGAGAAAACAGTCTTAATGAAATTCTTCATACAAAACGCTAATTTCATAGGTAAGGACCTAATATTAATTTGTTGTTATTAGTAAGGACCTGTAATTGGCTTACTGTTGTTACATATATTTTTAAGTTATTGTAAATGCTGTTGGTCATCCAAATATATGAAAATAAAATAAGAAAGTGTCCGAAATTTTATATTTACCTTTCAATTAATTCAAAACCACCATAATAAGAAATTATGTACAGCTATTATTATGTTTCTCACTATTTTTTTTATATAAATTTATGATCATGTTTAATAGCGGTACTGAGTTATTAATCCCTAATCCAATGTGTTACTTAAAATGGCCTTATTATATTTCTTTTTCAGCAATATGAATCGTCTGGGAATAGAACTAGGAGAAGTGAAGGTTATATTGCACGCTGTTAATCTGAAAGGTAACTACAAGGAAAATTTTTACTATTGTTAACGCTTATCAAACTGAAACGTTCATTCAACCAAGTCGTTATTAAATTTCATATAAATGTCGTGAGTATGCACTTAAAAATAGATCCGTTGTGTATTGTGCACCAACAGGCGACATCACTACTAATATTATAAATGCGAAAGGTTATGTGTGTATGTACGCATGTTTGTTACTTCTTCACGCCTATACGGTTGGACGGATTTGGATGAAATTTGGTTATTAGACAGATTAAGACCTATATTAACATTACGCAATTTTTTTTACAGACTGGTATTTATGAAATGCCTATGTTAATATAGGCTAATTTTTTTGCTGACCCGATTTTGATAAAATCTTCCACGCGGACGAAGTCGCGGGCGGAAAGCTAGTCAAAAAATAATTTGGGATTTTTGGTGTCGTCCCAGGATCTTTTATTTATCATGTCATTTGTGTCCACTTTATTTTTTCCTGCACAGGTTACAAGTACATAGTACAGGACAATGTCCAAATGGTACTAGAGCCCGAATGGTGCTCGATACCGTGCGGCTACGCGCTTCAGGCGACAGTGAAGGACGTCAGTGCACACATAGTGCAGGAGGCTGGGAAGTTTTCGACGCCGCAAGAGGCATATCCGACGGGCGACCATGTCTACTTGTTGACCCAGGGACAGTACTATGGAAGTTTGGCCACGGTCAGTTGTAAATCACATTATAAGGTTTTTACCCGACTGTTTCAGGAAAAAGGTTTTTGGATGTTATATATTTAGATTTCTGTGTTGGCCTCTAGTCTAAACGTCTTGACCGATATTGAAGTTATAGGTGTCGTTAAATTCGTCTTGATCCCCAGAGGTCACAAGATTAATTAATGTTAAAGAATTAAACATGGTGCCCGCAAATTACGAAATGGCGTCTGTTTCGAAGCATTCCAGCGAATGGCTTATAAACAACACAGAATCAACAGAATTGTTACAAATTCTTTTACAAAATACTATGACTAAACTTATAGCAATTTAGGATTCTTATTATGTTGCTAACAATGGTTATCGTTTCAATTTAACGAATATTAGAATATTTTTTTTGTATTTTTAATTCCTTTTAAACCGGATGAGTTTTCCTTTTATTTACATTTCTTTTTTTGCGTATTCATTAGTCGCACATGTGTCGTAAGTATACGTACTTACGCGTACGTGTATCTGATATTCGCGCTGATAAGGTTTCTAATTGTGATTGTGTATGCCATGTTTTAAATGGAATACTTTAGCATTTCGAACTGTATTGCCCATTCACAAAATTGTCTCCTAATGCCCACTATACATGTGCAGATACTGGAAGCTGATTGCTCTCGCGGCGGCCGTATCAAGGTGTCCGTTACCGACCGGATCGAACCCACACCCGTCGTGCAAACAACAGCCAGCCCCTACCGCACCGCCCACCAAGCCGCCGCCTCCTGTGGTACGTGCTTTTAATACTATAATTCATATATCATGAAAACAAAAGTTAAGTGATAACTTGAACAAACGGGCCCCGGACTTCTCCGTATGTATTTAATATTTACGATACTTCTTCAAGTATCGTAAATATTACATTACATACATACATATGCTCATGCCTGTTTCCCGTTGGGGTAGGCGGCCACCATTGATTTCCACTTGCAACGATCCTGACATACTACTTTTGTTTCTTCCACTCTCATCAAAGACTTCATACACGCTCGTCGGTTAGTGATTGGCCGCACCTGACCTTTTGTGTGTACGTCAGGCACTCGATTGACGTACGTCCTTCTTTGTCGACCTTTACCGGCACTACGTCATCTTGCACGTCACACCTTTCTCTAATTACACAATTTTTTAATCTATTATTCAAAGTCACTCAACACATATAGTTATTTTATGTGAAGTGCAATTGGCATCCATCGGGCGATAAGATATTCGTAAGGCGCTCGATTCTGCCTATTGAAAATCTATTAGAGGATTCAATGAACGCGTTCATGAAAATCGGCATATTTTACGGCGTTTAATTAATAATAGATTTCGTTGCCTTAGGCCCCTAAGGCAACTTGAAATTCTACGGAATTTCTGAATCCCGGAATCTATAGAGGTTTGGTCGGTTTTTTGTCGGAGCTTTTAATTAAGCTTTACAATAAATGGTAAAACATTAGCTCCGTTTTTTTTGAGTGAACACCCATAAAAATATCTCACGAGCCGCCTCTGCTCCGAAGCCTTTTCGTTGCACTCACCCTCGACAGGGACAGAATGCACATTATACTTAGTGTACGTAGCACTAAGATCTTTACACAAACGCTTCTTTTCCGTAGACGTCATTTCGCTGGTGTGTTTGCCAATCGGAGTGTTAAATTCAGTACTCAAAGCACACACTGTTTTAAAAGCGATGTCACTATAACTCGTACTAATTTTCAAAGAGAACATGATTTCTCTTATTTTTATTTTATAAACATAATGCCCTAATATGTTATATGTACTTTTTATTAACCTTTAGGCGGACGCTGGCACCGATCGGTGCAAAAAAACTTTTATACCGACAACACTCGCGGACACCGATCGGTGCCAACGGACACCCGACTTTCAACTCTCAATTGTAATGATTATAGAGTTCCAATTCCTTTGGACTGTGTTTGAACTTGTTCTCTATTAAATTCCGCATCCAATAATGTGCGCCATGTCATGTTAGCTATGATATTTAGTCTGTATTTGCGAAAATATTTTTTTTCTCTTTGGGTGGGAGTATAGGCATAGAATTCCAACTACTGTTTTTTATTAGAACAGGCTTAGGAACCTGCCATAGAGCTTCCAATTCTCATAACAATTTATTGAATTACCCGTTTTTTTAAGAAAAACATGAAATAAATCTGTACTTTCCGTAAAAATACCAATTATATCGTGGATATAGGTATACCTACATATTACAACTCGTAACATTTTTCTGATTTTTTGTATTATAGCTGTAGTAGTGTTCATTCATTATATCCATACATAATATATTCCCGTAGCTATTGCTTTTCACAGATTACAAATACACCCAGTAGAAGAGTATCTATAAACGTTTTTAACACCGCAGGTATTTTCGAAAATTTGACAGGCGCGCCGAGATACTTGACCCGCGGAAAAGAAAAAAGGAAAGAGAGGACAGAGAGGTACACGATTGCGCACTACTAGATTTAAATCTGAGTGAACTCTGCGAAAGCGCCCGCGCGCTCAAGAGTCGGTTCCCTGCGTAATTCTTATTTATCCGTCGAACTGTGGTACGATTTTTGATAGGACACGAATGGAAAGATTTTTTTTTAAGTTATTCTCCTACAATGTAGGAAGGCAAAGGGATCTGAGCCCATACAGCCTAGTCTTATGTAGTATTCCTTAGTATTCTTCAGTAAAGTGACAGAATGCTTCACATAAGACTTTAGCGGCTTCTTGTGGGAACCCGGAAGGTTCGTGACGTACTTTAATTTACACTTTCCTTCACTTGTACACCATCGCTGATTTTTGCTGTACAATATTCTGCCGTTGTTAAACTTCATAACTCAGAAGGCACAAATTATAAGAATTATAAACAAAAATGCAACTTCACTCTCCGAGATCCATCTAAAAAGCCCATTCATTATGAATGAGTGATTCTTGATCTTATATTACTGTGACTTACTGCATGTCTGTCTCCATTGGCAGTAAAGAGTGTAACATCCTAACATCGTCGATAACTGGAAAATACGATAATGTACAATCTCTGCTTATATGTTAATGATGCCAAGAAGAAGATTTATGGATCCTAGATAACGGATAAACACTCGGGAATAAACATCCATGACTCGGGAATAAATGTTCGTATTCATCACACAAACATTTAGCCCTAGCGGGATCCGAACCCGCCACCGTTGGTTTCGCTGATAGAGTCACTATCCACTACACCAATCGGTCGTGTACTGTATTACTAATTATTATCGTTGTGCAATGTGCTTAGTGATACATAAATTATCTGTCTACCCCTAAACACAGGTATATCGGCGCAAATGCTCTCCCGCATCACGGGGACCGTCCTCGTGGCGGCGGGTGAGCGGAACGACCTGCCGACCGACACGCTGCACAAAGTCAACCTGGGCCTCAACCTGAAGTTCAACAAGAAGGTATGTCTGTAATTGCAAGACTGCCTACATCCGTTGGGTCAGGAACCATTTAGAATTCCTCGTCCAACTGTTTGTTGCCCCCGAATTCTAAACGCTTTGACAGTCGATAGTTCGATATATATACGCTTCCACCTTCGACCTCATCTTCACTTAACATCAGGTGTGATTGAGGTCAAATACCAACCCGTTATGCATATAACAAAAAAATATATATAACAATATTTGAATTCACTCGCACATCTGTATCTGTCGGTCACAGATAATGTTCTGAGATAAAATTTAATAATTGAACTTATTCCAAGTACCTACCTAAAACCATTTTAAAGAATATGGTTACGTACATAATTCATCTAGTTTGCTACGGGGCGGGACTGAAAGTCAGCAAATCTGCTGAGTCCTTTTTCATCACAGTATCATGTTAGCCTATTTTCATTGTTAATTACTTCAATTAATCAATCAAATACGCTTTATTGTTTAAATAAGGAAGGTACATTTAATATCAGAAACTACAAATTACAAATTAGAATAAAAATTACTTCTTACCTTTTTATTTTATATTTTTCGATATCGGAAAGATTCCCACACCGAATCGAATATCGAATACGGGCCCTGATTTGTCTCGTGTTTACGTGTACAGAACCAGGAGGTGTCGGGCTATACGCGGCGCTGCAAGGTGACCAACTCGTGGCTGTACTCGGACCGCTGCGTGGACTTGGTGAAGGCGTACGCGCGGAACTTCCCAGACCTCATCGGGAAACTGGCCTATATGAGCAAGGACGTATTCTTCGAGGGCGATCTGTGGCCGACGGAAATCGGGTAAGGGTTTGCTGCCTCTCGGTAAAATCCCTCGTTAGCGGAGTTTGAGTAAGGATTAGCTACCTCTCGGGGTGAACTATGCCCAGGGTAGTTTGGGTAAGGATTTGCTGCCTCTCGGGGCGATCTATGACTAAGGGAGATCAGGTAAGGGTTTTCTGCGTCTCGGGGGAGATCTATAGCCAAAAGAGATCGGGTAAGGGTTTGCTCGCTCTCAGGGACATCTCATAGATCTATGACTAAGGGAGAGCGGGTAAGGGTTTACTGCGTCGCGGGGAGATCTATAGTCAAGCGAGATCGGGTAAGGATTTGTTGCCTCTCGGAGAGATCTATGACCAAGGGAGAGCGGGTAACGGTATATTGCCTCTCGGGGAGATCTATGGCTAAGAGAGATCGGGTAACGGTTGGCTGCCTCTCGGAAAGATCTATGGCTAAGAGATCTCGGGGAGATCTATGGCCAAAGAGATCGGGTAACGGTTTGTTGCCTCTCGGGGAGATCTATGACCAAAGGACAGCGGGTAATAGTTTGCTGCCGCTCAAGGGAGATGTGTTGTCGGGGGAAATCGCGTATGACTGCTGCTTCTTACCTGTGCGCAAGCAAATATAACAATGCTGGACATAAGCTTCTGTCGCGGCGCTTTTTTGTTGCGGTAATGAAAGTCGCGACCCGAGGGGCTGGATTACAAATATTGTGATTCCGATTTAATGTATAATCTTTGTCTTATAGTCAGAAAAAACACCTAGACGTAGTTACATGGCTGAAAGCACAGCCGCATGAAACCGCGCAGCGCCGCGAATGTGGCTCTGACGCACTCGAGCCTGAGGATATGAAGTCCTTGGCCGAGTCTTTGGACAAGCAGTTGAAGGACCTCAAGGGTAAAGTGAAGAAGGTCGCGCTGCATGTCAAGTGGAACCTACTATATAAGGTGAGGGAATTGGTTAGATACTGAACCTAGATTGCTCGCGAATTATGCGCATTGGAACCGCTGGCGGCAGCGATCGCGTTTTTCACAAAATGAGTCTCTTTTGAAAGTTATCGGGGGGCACGGCAGTGCCCCCGCCAAGTTGAGCGCGAAGCAAACACTGCCGTACCATCCTTTACTGGAACCATTTCGCCGCATTTTCAGGCCCCTATTTTAGAAGCTCTGGATAAGACTAGAACGCAGAAATTTTCGTCATCCAGTAAGCTATAATCACATACTTAAAATCCAAAATTTCAAGTCTGTAGGTCATTTAGTTCCGAAGTTAAGCGAAAGCAAAGTTTCGCATTTATGACACTCACTTACTCACTCACTCACTCACTCACTCACTCACTCATGATCATCAAAATAGAACTAGTACTTCCCATAAACTCAGAGAGCTGAAATTTGGTACAGAGTTATGGTTTAATGGCCACATAAAGGGAAGACTATAAAAACTAGGATAATCGAAGATCTTGAGTGCCTGGTGACCCTGATTAGGAAACACAAGAGCCCAACCAAACTATTAGAGATCGACATATACCGCCTTTACATAAAATATTCAACTTGGTGGGCCGCTTCATTTGATGTCAAAAATCGAAGGTCTGAAGTATCTGATGAAGAACCCTCAGCTAGTCTCAGCTGTATTAGAGATATGGTAATGCCCCCTTCTACTATTGGTACATAGAAAAATCGACTGTCATTGCAAAAATCCAGCGTAGTGGGACACATCTTCTAAATTAATCTGGCCTATAGCATCCCACTGCTGGGCGCATGCTTCCCCTTCTGCTTATAATACGCATATAAATAAAATTAAAGGAAAACTCAGGATAAGACTACACTGGCTTTTATACTTATACTTACAAGTTTACAAGAAGAAATAGTCGAACGATTAACTTTATATCTGACGAAGAACCCTCAGCTGGTCCCAGCTGTATTAGAGATATGGTAATGCCCCCTTCTACTATTGGTACATAAAAAAATCGACTGTCCAGCGTAGTGGGACACATTTTCTAATTTAATCTAGCCTATAGCGTCCCACTGCTGGGCGAATGCCTCCTCTTCTGCTTTTAATACGAATATAAATAAAATTAAAGGAAAACTCTGGATAAGACTAGACTGGCTTTTATACTTATACTTACTTATACTTATTATAAGTTTACAAGAAGAAATAGTCAAACGATTAATTTTATTCTACTCGAACATTACACAAATTAAAATGTGAACATGTGAATATGCCCACGTTTCTACAAAAAGAAGTGAAATCCCACCAAAAACATTCTGTAAAAAATTAGCCAAGTCTCGGTGGAGCTGCTTGATTATCTCTAAAAAGTAATGAAATCTATACAAAGTCGTGCCAAGTCTAAGGTTCCTTACTGCGATTTCTTTATTATTATAGTTAATGTTGTGTGACTTGGCCGTTGAAGGGTACACAGGGGTACAAAACCAGGTGCTCCATGACACCATTGCACCAAACTGTCGCCCTTTACTGGTACACGGCTTTAGAGATAGGTATATGAACCACGTACGAATTTCCTTTAGCTCCCAAGTTCAATAGTTTAGTTATTCTGATTAATTTGTATTATTTCAATACTGTTTAGAATATTAGTGCAAGTACCAAGCTATGGTCAACATGCATATTTCGTGTTCCATGATGGTACGGTACAGTCAATTATTCCGAATTTCAGCCCCTTTTTGTTTGATAGACTTTACCGCCAGAGTGGCCCCACATAAATTGGGTTAAGATCTGAAGATGCACTCTTGAGATATATAATGGAACCGTACTGAATTCGGTTGTTTTGCCAATTTTTGGCTTTTGGAAAATTATTCGCTCTAGTACATGATTACATAATGTCACGACCTTTTTCCCAAATGCGGTGGTCACGGATATCCCAAACGTTAGCGTTTTGGTGTTTCAAATATGTTTGAAACAAGATGCACGGTTCACCTTTCGAAATACACAGAAATACACACGTGCAGAGGTTGAGCACATCGACGTTAAAACGTGCAAGTGTATGAATGTTTTTTGGTGTATATTCCCGTAGTCGCCTTTTACGACACCCACGGGATGAGACGGGTTGGTTCTAATATTACGAGCAACCACACAGCACTGCCCTAGTGACTGTTCCAATTTAAAAAACGCCTATTCTCCCCACAGCCGGAACTCCACGAAGGTAACATACCACCGGACCCGAGAGCCGACTTCAAGCTGTACGACCGCGTGGTTTCCGTCGCCCGTCACATCAGCGTTCCGTTCGGCGCTACGGGCACCATCACCGCCGTGTACCATCCGACCGACTGCAACACTGTGCGACTCTCAGACAAGATGAACGCTGAGGCTAGCTATCAGGTAAGGTCTGTAGTGGACTAGGTTTTAGGTACTATAGTTAATAAGGTGGAGCTTGCCTCTTGCTAAATTGCAGAGCCTGGCCGCCTGTCTGTCAGTCTTTTACCGGATGCACTTGTGAGTGTGCGTTGGAATTACATAATCATATTCTATCATCCAAAAGAGCGTCGGTCGCTCAGTGGAGGAGACACAGTCTCCCATTCTGGGAGGTCCAGGTTCGATCCCCAGGCATGCCATGTACCAATAAGTTTTAAATATAATTTAATTATTTATGTGCATTTTACCCGACTGCTCTTAAACGGTGAAGGAAAACATCGTGAGGTAACCTACATGCCTGAGAAATAAAAAAATCTAAGGTATTTGAAGTCCCCAATCCGCACTGGGCCAGCGTGGCAGACTATGGCCCATACTCCCGCAACATGAGGGAAGGTCTATATAATAATAATAAATAAAATAAATATCCTTACACATACACAGAGCGCCATCTAGTTCCACAGTAAGCAACTATAGGCTTGTGTTGTGGATACCAACCAGATGGTTGATATATTACATAAATACATTTTTTTTTTGTAAATTAATACTTATTATAAATGAAAACATCCATAACTCGGGTACACATGTCTCACAACTCTCCTGATGGTGATTTAATAATAAAATTTGTCTATTAGGTGATGTTCGACGAGCCATTCCCTGGTGGCATGACAGAGGACATGTTCGATGAACCAAGGTTTTACAGGTCAGTTGCATTTCTTGAACTATTATTATTTCGGAAAAGATGGAGCTGAGTTCTTTCATAGACGTTGGGTGCCAATGTAGCCCTCTGGACTCCTCATTGAGATCCTCATCTAAGGACCAAAGTTCGATTAAAATATAATTTATTGTTATATGTATAAAAAGGCACATTGTAACAAAATGTAACACTTCCCGTATAAACTGGGAATATCCGGGATTTTCCCAGCACATAGTCGGTAAAGCATTGGAGTCATTATTTTGTTTGAACACTCAGTACACGTCCGATCCGATGTCCGAGTAGGAAACAGCGCCGAGGTGTTTAAGATTTTATTATCGGTTTTTTCTTCTTACGCGTCAACACTAGCAAATATTTTCAATTTTCATTTTTTTTTTGCAATAAGTAACAGTTATTCATCGTCCATTTTTTCTGTCTCATGCAAGCTCTCGAGAATAATAGCTCGAGAACGACTGAGTTCAGACAAAGTCTGACGGAATAATCGGACGGATATCGAGTGAATACGATCAGATAGTCTGAGGGCCTATTACGTAAATTTAAACGTTTCAATCGGCCATCGGCCATCGTTGACGATCACCGACCACTCGTATAAAAGTTACTGCATTACGTATGTCGTCGTTTGACACTCGTATACAATGAATGAATGATATTGGAATTGTCCAAAAGTGTTGCTACTCGACACTAGACGGCGCTATTGTATAGTTTTTTCGTTAACACCTTTGGCTAAAGAGCGCAATAGAATGGGATGCCCTTATACCCAGAATCATCGTTATCTCACTCTATTTTTGCATTACATAATTTCTAACCTACCAAATTTGTACATGCAGTGCTGCCAATTACGAAAAAATTCCTCAATTTGTGGGAAAATAGAGAGTGAGGAATAATTCAAATCGGGACTTTATCGGGGAATCAAGGCCAATAAAATTTGTAAAAGAACCCATAGTATTTTTATTGCTAATCGTGTTACTACATTTTTTACGTAATAAGAACAACAAGTTTTTAAGTTAAAGTAAAACATTAAACAACATTTTACATGAAACAATATTGTACTTCTTTAATTATCATTTCGGAGAAATTTCTGGGAAATTACGTAGGAACCATTAAAAATATTGTTTGAGACATGCTTCGATCATCTACATGACATCATCATGTAATAAAAATAAATTTATATTAGTAGGTTATTTGTCGAATATTCTCTTTTTGGGAAAGGTATTTGTTCTCCAAATTATTAGTAGGAGCAGTAGCTTAACTAATAAACGTAAAACACGTTTTTGAAATAATATTTTTTTGCAATAACAAAAGAATCATAAGAATTCTTAGTACCAATAGTGAATACGAATACGATTGTGGTAAGCCCCGACTCACCTTTATCGTTAACGTTTGAATCGTATACGATGTGCATAGGTAATGCCGATGTCATTACTTTTGTATGAGAGATCATTCATTCATCGTCAATCGTAACGATGACACTCGCATTCGTAATCGTTTGAAATGCGTAATAAGATTTCGCGAGTTTGACGTCGATGATCGTAATAATCGTTTACGATGGACTCATCGTTTGACTTACGTAATAGATCCTAAGATCAGACAATCGGAAACACAATCTGACTTATATTTCCGCCCATTCCTTGTGATATCACAAAGACGACAGTGCATTGACGTCATAAACGATGACAATTCCTAAAGCGAATGAATTAAGCGGCCTGACTGCTGGTTGCGCGACGCTCTTAGGAAATGATAACGCGAGAAAGATTGTATATCATAACAGAATGACAAGGACGGACAGTGCATTGGTATCGCTATAGCTTAGCGTTAGGCGGTAGAGCCCTACTTACACTAGTAGTGTTACGGTCGTCATGCTGTCGACTGTACTAAATGAAAATCCAACTAATATTATAAATGCGAAAGTTTGTGTGTGACGCCTAAACGGCTGGACGGATTTGGATGAAATTTGGTTGGTTGACAGATTAGGACCTGGATTAACATATAGGCAATTTTTTTGCTGTACCGATTTTGATGAAATTTTCCACGCGGACGAAATCGCGGGCGGAAAGCTAGTGTGACATAAATTCAGATATATGGAATAATGTCTTTCCGCACGCAGCTGCGTCCTGCGAGGAATAGCTTTATCGCGGAAATGTATCATTTGTTTATCCCGCAGGAACTACTCACTTTATCGGGATACAAAGTATCCTCTGTTTTAATTCAGGGTATATTCTACCTATATACCAAATTTCATCCAAATCCGTTCATCCGTTTCACCGTGATTGAGTAGATCCAAATTCTTTATAATTCCAAATATGTTATTCAATGTAGTTTACAAAAATATCACTTATTGAAAATCAATATGTTTTATAATTTATAACTAAATATGGTAGGATTATAAAAATATAAATTGGATATAAAACACAGGAAACACAACCTTTTTATTTGGAATACCTAGAGCTTAAACAGAATAGGAAGGGAAGCACCAAGATACTTCATTTCACAACTTTAATAGGGTCGAGGGCCAGGGGGAAGAGGCTTTCGACCGTCTTCCTGCGCCGAAGATATGAACAATGATGAAGTATGTTGATATGCGAACGAATGACGTGTATAGAATCATACAAGCAAGGAGATGACTGAATAACTAGATATGAACGAGTGGCAATAATGCCTCATTGCCCAGGTCCACGTAGTAACCACGTGACTTTTCTATTGCAGAATGCTACCAACAAACATGCTGAATATCTCGTATGGGAGGAAGTTACGCATCTCTGCAAAGTTTGATGACAGTGAGCAGGTGTTTGGGGTGGTTCATACGCCCTCCATGTTGCGGAGGGACGACGGTCACCATTCCGCTTTTGCTAGCTACAGGTATATTTTGCTACCAAAACGATCCATCTGCAACTTGATTGCGTTACTATAAAGTTACTATAAAAACTTTCCTTTCTATTTAAAAAAGCCTTTCTATGTTTTTTAATGTATTTATTTGCAGCCCACCCGGCGACAATAAACCATTGGACGATATCCGTAAGATCTCACCAGCCGCTCCAGTAGCGGCGGCCAGCAATGGACAACAGCAGGTAAATAGTATTGCAGCATTAACTCGTATTGGTCTTATTAGTTCATTTTCGTGAAATGGTTGGTTAAGTAGTTGTATTGTCTTGCTATGTTTGTTGTTCGTTAAAGTAATAAAGACATTAGAAGAGATAGACCTTAATATGAAGGAAAGATGTTTAACAAAATGTTTGTGGGAGTAGGATTGTAGCTAAAAATTCTAAAGGACTTGATATCAGCCATAGAGCCAGTACATGATAATACCCTATCTTACCGGTCACTGACCACTGGTCCACTGACAAAGGAAGAAAATTGATGATGGGTCAGTTTTGATAGGGTGAGAGTTCCTTCCATTGTCTAAGAATTCGTGAAATAGACTATACCTCTAGTTAGTACCACGGAGCAAGTACAAGCAGAGACGGTCTAAACACAAATTGTTATAGAGCGGTTTAGGAGGAACGGGATAGTCTAACCCCCCTCTAAACTCAGTGGCGCCTCTAGGGGTCAATAGCTAATTCGTTACAAGCTATGACGATTTTGCAGTAAATATAAACAAAACCTGAATCATACAACTACATAATATACTAAATACCTTAATTTCGTCAGTCAATAAAAATGTACAGCTACTGAGATATCACATGGCGCCATCTATTGTTAAATAATGAAAGGACATCCTTATATTTTCATTGAATAATCTAAAACTCTAATATAGTAAGACATGAAATATAATCCTACCGGTAGCATTTCTGCAGTCTTCCACAAACACTTTTACAAGATCAATTACAACATATCATCGTTTTGCAGATATTTCCAGTGTATTTTTTTTATCAATCTTTGTCAATCGCAACGCGTGTTAACTCGATATGAGATTAGTTACGATGCCGTCCTGAGCCCATTTGGAATCACGGGACGCAATCGTATATACCGTTTCCTCTTTGAATTTGCACCGTGGCCGCGTGATTAGTTCCATCAAATTAAGATACCTTGTGTGCAACTGAGAAAATAGTATATGTAACAAATAAGAATGAAAGAACGAACACAGCGCCATTGTAACCTGTTTTGAGTGACAGGTCATATCAAGTCGTAGTTTGACAGTTCACGCACACTTTGTCACGTACGTCAATGAGCTCTTTGTTCGTCTCTACGATAGTATAATGTTAATTGGTAAACTTAATGGGTAGTACGGATGTTGAATACCAGCAGTCCATCTCTCGTAATGTCTTTAATTACACAAATCGGGCAAAATGGACTTATCCTATAATAAAGTAAGAGATAGCTCCACGCAAACATCGAGTTCTATTAAGACGGTGAGAGCACTTAACTTAATTGCTCCTCGCGTAGCGAATTCAAAATCACGATAAGGTTGAAAACAATGCGCATTCTTCATAGCTGTTACGTGAAATGCGCGCGGGACGGAGATCTGAAACTGATAAAAATAAAGCTTGTAAGGAAACCAAATGTAAAATAAAATGGTCACATCGAAATTTTAAACCAGCATATTGGAATTAATTGAAGTATTTATTTTCTATTGAGCGAAGTTTGATAAATATAGATAAAACATTTAATCACAGTACATACAACCAAAATAGAAGAAAATAAATGACAGAGAATAAGTAATAACATTAATTTACTAGTAGTACACAAAGCAAGACTTCTTAGCGATGAGCTGTACCCACTGTGAATTGAAAGGGCTCTGACTCAGTATTGCTGCAGTACGGACAAACTCATATCACAGCGCTGATAATTTTGCCAGTACCGCTTGCGAAAATGTGTATGTAATATTAATGTAGCGAAACCAAAACAATTATTATAGTATGGTAAAAGCAAGAAAGAAAGAAAAAGTTTTTATTCTAGCGTCATTATTGCTTAGTTCTACTTAACAATTAGTACAATATGAAGTAGTGGTGGCAAAATGACATCCACTCAGCATAATGTCGCGACTTTAGATTCCCTAGAATTCAGCGACGCCATTTGCGGAGTGATCCTTCAGTACTATTATGTATTTTGTGGTAAAAGGTACTTTTAAATATATGGATCTATTATAAACATACACAACAATAAAATGGCATACGACTACATAAACATACTCAATGAACGATATATCCGTAAATAAAAGCAAGTGGCATTAGATGAATGTACCCAATTTTAGCGAAGTGAAAATTTTAAATGAGTGATAATTATTCCTTGAAAGCAGCGATTGTCTCGAAGATATCTTGAATACATATATTTTTGCAGAATTACGTGTACTTTTCCGAGATTCTGGTTTAAAATAGGCCATGTCAGCGCCGCCTCGCTGCCGTTGTGTCGTCCAGTTCGTGGGCTTAATTATACAGAATGTCTTTGAAAGAACACGTTTGCATTGCGCGTCTATTGCGGTTGCAAAATCGACACTTTAACGGGGTATTCACATTTGTGGTCCCTTAAATAGCCGTCAACATTCAGGGATCTCTAACCGTCTTTACATCTTACTGTATTATACGATAGTTTATGGCCCTGATAAATGTTTCTGTATGCCATAGTCAAGGCTGTTTGTGAATGAAGGTGCTTTTTTACCAACAGAATACACTGAATGCGCCAGTCGTCACATTCAGAGCCAAATCACACGAGCAAATTCCAAGAACTCATTAAAAAATATCGCGACGGTGACGTAGTTGTAAATCCCCAACGAAAAAGGGTTTTTAACATTATTAATTGAAGATCTACGTTCGAAAAATGCTCGTGTTATATGGCTTTTGAATGTAGCAAGTCTTTGACAATGATTATTATAAAAACAAAGTAAGATATGATCAGACCTATGCTAATGTTTCTTCGTTTATGTAGCTTGAGTTACATTATAGTAGTGTATTTGGATAAAGAGGAACTAATAAAATGCATGTGTACATACTTCCGATGGCAGGACAATGCAACACATCTACTGAGGAGTTTGCTCAAGATCAGCGAGAATGAAACCGACTCTACTAAGAGAAGCAACAGGGTGTGTACATGACGTAAACGGCTTAGGTTTAGTTGTTCGGATGTATGTAAATAAAGGCGATAATTGAGCAGCAAATTAGGTGAATACGATTTTCGCGACACGTTCACGGACGCAATAACCATTACATAAATTCTAATCTGTGAACGGCGTGTCACATCACATAGATCAGAGTATGTATTGTGACAGGCGCTACTGCTTTCGAACCACTTCGACGAGAGAGTGAGACCGGTAAGTATTTGTATTTTTGAAGCTTTTATTAAGTAGTTATATATGGTGCTGTTATTGTAATGCTATGGAAATTCACCTGCTGTCGATAACGTGATCGATTTAGAACTCTGAGGGCGTGTTTCACTACTTGCCTATCTAGTTTGAGTAGAAAGCTGACAGGAAACTATCTGCTAGTTAAAAGTGACTGCTGCTGTTATATATTTCGCCGTGTACTGTCTTGTTATACTATAGAAATAACGTAATATCTCTACTATACAAACAATTTCCTCGTGAACCAGATGAAAAAAATACAGTTACTTCAAATATTTTTTAATTTATCTACCAGAACAGTTAATACTTATAAAACAAAGATATTAACGTTATCTGGAAAATAACTTCCAGATTGACTATCCGGAACTTTATCAGCAAGTTTTGAAACAGGCTCTTGAGGCATCAACCACACAGCCCAGCCCATATACGCCTAATGTTGGATATACTGTACCGAATTAATTCTGTTCACTAGTCTGTCGCCGTCTTTAACAGAGTATAACTGATTCCCTCTCCTGTTATTAGGAGTCTGTGTGGTCGATGCCCAGACGTGATGTGACATCATGTACAACCAAGTTCACAGCTGTCGGTCGACGTAGTGTCCGTGTAACACATTCGAACACCATTCGCTGCATAACACTTGCTGCGTGTCACCACCATGTCAAATCAGACTTGGGAAACCTTAATCTGTCGCTCAATTATTGTTTTTACTTAACAAAAACTGTATTTTAGCCCATTTATATTCACGCACTAACCAACTTGCTAGTTGCGGAGAGTTGGCACATTTGTTTATTCTCTTTGCTTGAGTACAACGCATACGATCACAGACGTCATACATTTTTATCGGTAATGCTCTCGTCAGGAAGTATTTCTACAACGCAATAACGAATAAAGAATACATTGTCTGTCGGCCGATTGCGTTGGCCATCTTCCATTATCTCCCCATCTATTTTGATGGTTCTGTATTTACAGAGTAGTTGTTTGTTAACAGAATCAAGCGGAACAGAATTGGAGAATGAAGAGCGAAAACAACATTATACAACTTCCACCGGTGCAAAGGTAAGAAGATCTTGTGATGAACGATGAAAATCCATTGCATTCATTCATTCATTCATTCATTTGTCTATCTTGTGTAGTTATTCTCATTCTTCAATATCGAAAAGTATGGACTTGTGTTTTTACGGGGAAAGTTGTGGGGTAGTTTTGATTTCTTCCATGTTCCATGTTTTGGGGCGCTAAATCCGAGGTTTGCTAGAAAACATTGCAAAAGGGTTCATCATCTCAGCCCGTATACATCCCACTGCAGGGATATAGGCCTTCCCTCGTATAATGAGGGAGTATGGGCCATAGTCCACCACGCTGACCCTAAGCGGGTTGAGGACTTCACATGCCTTGGAATTTTTATTTCTCAGTCTTGCACGTTTCCTCACAATATTTTCCTTCGCCCTTTAAGAGCAGTCTGATAAATGCACATAAGTAATTAAATTAAATTTAAAAACTCATTGGTGCATGGCCTATCTGGAAATCGAACCCGGACCTCCCAAATTGGGACACCGCGTCTTAACCTCTGAGCCACAGACGCTCCCAAAAGGCGCTTACCGCTAGACGCTCCCAAATGGTTATTAATTTAAAACATGATGCATATAACAATCACAGAATTAAATAATAAATCAGCGTATTTACCTCATTATCTCCAGCTCCAACAGATTCACAGCAAATCAACCGCCAATCAGAAGTGTTATTTTCATAATTTGGTGTTGCCATTCGGATATATTTGGACTTATTCTTAATATAAATTTCAGAGTCATGTGTCGTCATTATTTTTCTTAAATATTGTGTCTCTAGGAAACAAGGTCATACACACATTTTAGTTAGCGGTTAAGCCCAAACGGTTCATCGGGGTAAAAACCTAGGAAGGGAATTTGATGTATTTTAATTAGGAGATTCTTTAAGAAAAGTGGATAGTCTCCGAGTTGTAAGCAAAACCCCACCAAAATTGTATTGTTTGCCCTTTGTTTTCAATGCTGTTTCACGAAATTTTGTTAGCAAACCTCAGATTCGGAGTCTGCACCCCAAAACATGGAAGAAATTTGACGACCGGCTGGTGTAGTGTCAGCGAAACCAACGGTTGCGGGTTTGAATCCCGCTAGGGGTAAATGTTAGTGTGATGAATACGAACATTAATTCCCGAGTCATGGATGTTTATATAGAATAGAATAGAATACATTTAAAATTAATTGATACATTTACATTTATATATTTATATCTGTTATCTAGTATCCATAGTACAAGCTTTGCTAGGACTAGATCATGTGTCTGAAATATTTATTTAAGCAAAACTGACCCACAACTTCCCGCTAGGCCCTTTTAAGCACAAAACTGTATATATTAGTGAGAAGCTCTTTATTGTATGTATATATATATATATAGCCCTTATCTACCCATGTAGTTTTTATTGCAATATATGTATATTTAATACCCAACTGCCCCAGGAAGGAGGGTAATGTTTTTCGGGTGTATGCTGATTTCTACGTTACCTCCCGAAGCCTAAACGGCTTGACCGATTTTGAAATGCAGTGTCCGTTTGGATCCCCAGAGTGTTGCTCGTTTGTCGCGTGATTCTATTGTTCCGGGAAGTCTTCGACGGAGTTCCGGAGTACTTCTGCTACGATAGTATCGTATTATAATATTTTAAATTGTCATCCTATCGAAATAGTTGGAATTATGGACAATTTGGTCCTCAAGAATTTTATGTTTTTGACTTCGACTCGCTAAGAAGTTGGAATTGTAGAATATAACGCGACATCATCGTCGTGAGGATGGTAGGCCTGTGATTTGTCAAATAATATGAATTTTACACCACCATTTTGCGAATATGTTTGTGCAAATGTTTCCCGCCGATATAATCATGCAATTTTGGCATATATAGAATCAGGAAGTAATCTAATTTCGAAATAAAATAATAAAGAGGTAGGTAATCGCTTTACATTAATAAAAAATAAAAAAACACTTTTCTCCTAGAAAAATTATCTCCTAGAAGAATATAAGGCCGCCTAATTTGTAGTTTCTATAAGATATTACCTTCCTTATTTAAACAATAAAGTGTATTTGATTGATTGATTGATTAGAAACATATTTTTTCCTACTTCTTCTGGAACATTTCACATAATTATGTTACTTAGTCATCTCCAGCTTTGCATGAAACAATTTGTTCAATCATCCAACGTTATAAAACAACAATTCGTTGGCCTTAACAAGGAAAATATCACGACGGTATCTCAGTTTGAACCGGGAACGGCGACGCGACAACGCCCCGGGAAAAACTCGCGCAAACGAGCAGATAGGGTATATTTTATGGTAAAAGAATTCAACATGGGTGCCACTGCAAAGTTCACAGTGGCGTAAGATACCTAAAATTCAAGCTAATGACTTGACTGGTTTTGAAGTGGTAGTATGTACAAGTTCCTCTTATTTGCCGCCTGTTTTTTTTTTATTTAATTATTTATTTATTTTTTACATATTTGGAAAACCAACAGCATTTACATACAATAGCTTAAAAATATATGTAACAACATTAAGCCAATTACAGGTCCTCACTAATTTATTATATTATATTGTTATGTATGAATGTGTAAACAAATTATAAATTATTTGTGTAATGTTCCAAGCTCACAATTTGACCCGTTCTGGGACATGTTTGTCGGGTAAGGTGTAGTTAATTTTCAATATCTATCAATATTAACCCTCTATGATCCAGTGGGAGATTTCAATAGTTTGTAAGGTATAAGAGTCTAACGTATGAATTATCAAACGCTCCTTAACTTTAATTATTCTGTCGCTGTATACACAGCGACACAGAAATAAATATTATGACATTAAACTGAAACAAAGCATAATATTTAAAGGGTTCTCAACGTTTGAGTATTCGGACGTAAGAAAAATGCTATATTTTCCGTAAAATTATTTCCTCAAACGTGCTTAAAAATTTGAGCATTATTTTGACAACATTCTTCGAGGTAAATCGAAAATGCTGTACTTGTCAAATACATGCGAACAGCGGCCGGCAAAGTTGTATAGACATCCTCATCTGTCGTCTTTAACGGCCGAATAAATTACTATGAAATTCATATCTGCCTTGTAATTTAAAAATGGAACTATTCTTGTTATTTCGAAACAAGGCAACCACGGCGGTAACTTATCGAATGTTTTACTTAAATTTCGACATGACTTGCGAATGGAAAGCTGTTTCATAAAAAATAAACATGAATATGTTGGCGCGTGAAAAATTATTGTTTACTTTACATTCAACAACCTGTATTAAATTAAATGTGCGACTTAGTTTGAATTTCCTCACATTATTTTAGAAAAGTACTATACAAGCCTTGGCCGCAGCCAGGCATTGATGAATTTACGTAATGTATACATCGATGAACATTTACACGTTTGTCAATCAATGCCTCTTTTGCCGGCCGCTCCAGTAATGTACTATTGCTGTTATAGTTGACTGTAGAGGCACAAGAATCAGATACGACGACGACGATCACTTATGTATGACGTATTTATTACCAACTTTTTCAGAGGCCAGACGCCACCGAACTGGCGCAAGGAAAGCGCTGTCACGTACAACAACAACAGATCTCAGTTGAGCGAGTGGACCAACGCTGCTTATAAAGTACGTATTTATATCTTATATTACACATTCAGAAAATTCATCTACATTGGCGATAGAAAATGATCATGGTGGACATTTTTTAAACGGACAGTGGAACACGAACAAAAACTAGATACGTGAGTTCGGGGCACACCGACATCTATTGGTTAGGTTGGAAGCTAGCTTTACTCGCCCATCTCGCTACCGCCATACCCTTTTGTTATGTTGACATGTATACATAGAGAAATGAAACCCTATTTAATTCAACATTTGGTAAACAATAAACAACTAAAGGAATATTACGCAAACTAAAACATTCCGCTACTTGAAAGTTGACATTTTAAAAAGTGTCATTATGAAAAGCAGACCAAACGTACAGTTGGTAACTGTGAGGTTGGGAAATAAAACAAAATTATATGATAAGTTGGCAAATGATTATTCGACGAAATAAAATTCTGCGAAACGTTAGTTGGCAAGTGAAAATCTGGCAAACAATTTTCGGCGAGAGGGCAGAGAACCTATTGAAACGTATTAAACAAAATGTCAGCAAAAAATCCCCCATAGAATTCCAGAGCAGCCGATTGGACGCGGCCTGCATCTAGCGACTTCCCACGACCTTCATCAAGTCGTACGTCCAGCTTGTGAGTGGATATCCTACACTGCGCTTGGCGATGCGTGGTCTCCACTCGAGAACTTTAATGTCCCATCGGCCATCAGTTCTTCGGGCTATGTAACCTTGACCAATGCCACTTCAACTTACTAATCCGCTGGGCTATATCGGTGACTTTCGTTCGTCTACGGATTTATTCATTCCCGATTCAATCACGTAGCGTAACGCCGTGTATTGTCATCTTCATAGCTCGTTGCGTGACCTTGAGTCTTATACTAG
This sequence comes from Oegoconia quadripuncta, assembly GCA_949316235.1. Classification (NCBI taxonomy): domain Eukaryota; kingdom Metazoa; phylum Arthropoda; class Insecta; order Lepidoptera; family Autostichidae; genus Oegoconia; species Oegoconia quadripuncta. The sequence continues at coordinate 5,245,986 of OX438753.1, read as the reverse complement.
GCTTCAATGGCTTTCAAATGAGAATGGAATGCTATAACTCTACTGTAACAATCTATCACACTCGCAGACCACTAACCTAAACTCATAGAAGGTGTTTCGCCGGGAAGGATAAACTGAAAACGGGCGAATAAAAACAAGAAAGCCACCTGGACCTTTTTATAATGTTGAAGTCGAATAGTTTATGCGACTAGATTTTAAAGTGACATTGGTGTCGATTCTGGCGTGCAGTCGCTAAACGAACCTAAATCTAAAAATCTCTAATTTAAAATTCATTTCCTAAAATATGCTATTCTGAAATACATCTATCGCTAAATTTAGAGACGGTTTACAGACGCCTAAATTAAATTGATGTACTGTATTGCCATAGTCAAAATCAGATATTTTTCTTCAGAACAGGTTTCCTTTACCGTATTTTAATATTTAAGTTGCTTTCGTTTTTGACTCCAAATTCGCATTAGGCTTACGTTAATTACGTTTCTTTATCGATACTGGGAAATTGGCAACATTCTTTTATAAAAAATCCATTCTATCAAAATAACTCTTCGCGTTCGACAACTAACTTGTTTTATATTACAATGAAAGAAAAAAATTAGATTTTATAAAATTAGGTTTATGCATTATTTTTCACCGCGGAGTTAAATTCAAAATAAAACATATTAGGCAAAATCTTTTGTACCCCTACAAAGACTTTTATAGAAAGTGCACACACACTTTTTGGGCTGTAGATAGCCAAATAAACCTGCAAAAACCTACTCTCTAATTTTAAATGTGATTGCGTCAAGATTTCGCTAATAATATGCCTTAGATGGCTTTCTGGAATAGGTGTTTGATCTCTAAAACCTAAATTGAATTGATTTAGAGTAAACTTCAAATTTTGGAAACGTTAAAATTCTAGAGATGCGACGTAGAATTTCTTTAGTTTTCGGCAACTCGGAAATTGGTTAGGAACTCGGAAATCACATCGGAAATTGGTTTAGAGCACTCTAAATTTAAATTTAAGTTTTAGAGGCCACTGCAGAATCGACACTATTATCCGTTAGTAATAAATAAGTAAAATGTAAATTCCTTTAAAGCCTACGTACAAAAACAATTTGTTGGGAACAATTTACAAAGTACTAGGTTGTAATAACAAGCTGGAATGTGCTTCTATCCATGTACCATACTTGCTGATTGTCAAATTGGTGATATAATGCAGTATTCTCGTTATTATTAATGATCATCACAATGATATTATTGCAATGAAACCACTACTAACGACTTATTTGTGTGTATTGTGGTTTAAGTGTCGTTTGGGATATGTAAAGATGGAGGTAGATAATGTGTGAACACACTGTTATCCCTATTGTTCTACATTTATTTTTTCTCTTTCAGAACCAACCGCCAGTACCACCCTACCCCACGTTCGGCCAACCCCCACCGCCCGGTCCTAATACAATGCCCTTCCCGCTATTCCAGAATCCCCACTTCCAGCAACGCAACCACAGTCACTATCACCAGGATACCCAGAGACCTCCAAACAGCCAGTTCCACAATAGGCCTTACGGCAGCCAGCCGACCTTCCCCAAACATTTGCCGAGCGTTAGCGGTGCTAATGTGACCTTAGGGCCCAGCTGGAATAAGGATCATAATTCGTTCCAACAAGAATTTGAAAGGGTAAGTTGATACAAATGGTTATTTGGGATTAAATCACATTTCACCGCAGGGCAGATATTATAACTAGCGACTACAAAGCGATCGATAACGGTTGCTGTCAAGGATCAATACGGAGCAATCCGAACAACGTATAGTGCTGCCTCTGGAGAGCAACTCAGAAAGTGCTGTTTATTTTGATCCCAGTTGTTGAAGTTAAAAAGTTAAAACTACAGAATATAGTTGAAATATAAAAGGCTTCCGACCAAGCGCAGAAGGGTTCCGTAGTTAGAATTTTGAACCGCAAAGTTATTTTTTATGAAGTTAATATGGAATTTTCACAGATGTCAGTTAGTCAAAACTTAATTGTATATGATTCTATTTAGCTATGAAAATTATCCTTTCAATATCATTATAAATGTTGCGAATACTCAAATTTTCAAAAAAAAATCTGACAAAGAAGACCACTTGAAGCTTAGTATTTCGTTATTTCGTGTTGATTCAAACCAGTGCTGTTACTAGTTTTTCCTGATCGAAGCTACATACACATATTATGTTGAATCTCGCGAAAGTATCGCTATCTTCACAATATAAAAAATTACTTGATAATTTGCAGAGTGCCATCCGATCTCAACAACACAGTACTACGAGCAACTCGAGCGGCAACCCCGACAACAACATTTATCCCGACAAGATGATCAGTCCCGACAAGATCATTAATCCCTTCGTACCTCTTCAAGTGCAAACGAGTCAGCGGTAAGAAACTTGTTATCCCGACCAGTAGGATGCGGCCAGCATCCAGCGAATTTCCGCGACCTTTGTCAGATCCTTTGGACTTGGTGTCCTCTCTAGAACTTATATTCCCCCCCGGCCATCAGTTTTACGCGCGATGTCACTACTACGTTAACTTACTAATCTGTTGGGCTATGTCGGTGATTTTCGTTCTTTTCGTGGCTCGACCTCATAGTGAAAGACCGAGAATCTTGCTGTCCGTGGTTTGTTGTGTAACGTTAAGGTAGACAGAAACCTCGTTTCAGTGCCATAAGTCATAATAACTGGAAATAGTTACTAATTATTGTAAACGCGTTCATAATTTCCAAAAATTTTGACTTATCTTATCATTCATTTCATCACCTCTACAATATAATACACACTCATAATCAACAGCAGACAAAAATCCTCTACCGCACGTAGGCCTCTTAATACAATAACACTTTATTTGCATAATCGTTACGTTTGAACAACTTGGAAGATTTTTTAGTCTACTGCATTTGCAGCCGCACCTTAGGAGATACATGTTGCATCAAATATAACTTCGATTCACTGTAAGAGTCCTTCGAAAACTTCCGGATATTTCCAATAATCAACAGTGGATAAACACTCAACGAATAAGCGCGGGATATTTGCTAGGTACTCACTATTATGATAATATGACACTTTATATATTAGGTACTCGGTAATTATAAATCGATCATCATAGTTAATTACCGCCACTTGTAACCGAACAGTTCATATCATTGAGTTAGCAAACACTTGTAATGTCTCACATGATTACGCAAACCATTGTCATACGATGTTACATGGTGATACATCATTGAAAGAATTTTACCCGACTACACCAGAGGAAGGGTGATGTTTTTTGGGTGTATACTGTATACAAGGTGAAATTTAATTTGTTTAATTCCTGTTTACTGGTGACTCCACTCCCGATTACGATCAACTTTTCACTAGGCACCATAACCGAATTCGATCAAAAATATTTCGATTTCCCAAAGTAAACCATTCCGAAACTACCTTTAGTATGGAAGCCCAATAATTTTCAGCTGAATTCGGCTTTTGTTCCTAGTGGAAAGTTGTTTGTAATCAGGAGTGGAGTCACCAGCCGAAAATTGTTGGACTTTCATACTAAAGAAGGTTCAGAAGGGTTTACTTTGTACGGGTAATCGAATTTTTTTGTACGAATTCGACTATGGTTCCTTGGGGAAAGTTATTCGTAATCTAGTGTGGCGTCACCTGTTAATGGGAATTACACGAATTCAAATTCACCCTGTATAAGTATGCAGTATGTCCGTTCCTGTGGCACATGCTGTAGCATGAACGGCTTCATTGATCTTTATTATGTTATATTTTAACTTCCGACGAAAAACGACAGGTCTTTAGTCCAGTAAGGATACACTTTTCCTATAATCTTAAAGGCCGTGATTTTTTGCACATGGATAGAGTACCCGTCAGTGAAAGAATAAAAATGTTTTGTAACAAATCAGTAGCTTGCTCAAGATATAGTATGGGCATTTAGTAATGAAACATAGACTCTTAGATTAAAATTACCACTGTGAATTTCATTACGTCGGAGAATATACTTAGAAGTCCTGTAACTATTATCAAGACACCTGACTGCCTAAAGACAAAATTAAAAGAGAAAAATAAACTCTAAAATCAAAAGTTAACACAGTATAACCAAAGTAAGTAATACGAGTGGGTACGTAATTTTGTTTGTCGCTATTTTTAATATCTACAAAAATCAGAGCTTGTATTTCTCTTAAAATTTTTGGGCAGTTGAATAATAATAATAAATAAATAAATAAATATTTACACCAATCATCTAGTCCCAAACTAAGCAAAGCTTGTACTATGGATACTAGATAACGGATAAACATACATAAATATTTATATAAACATCCATGACTCAGGAATAAATGTTCATATTCATCACACAAACATTTACCCGTAGCGGGATTCTAACCCGCAACCGTTGGTTTCGCTGACAGGGTCACTATCCACTACACCAACCGGTCGCCGAATTTCGAGTGTATGTATGTATATTCCTATGTTACCTTCTATAGCCTAAACGGCTTGATCGATTTCGAAGTGCATGGTATCTATAGATTCGTCTTGATCCCTGGAGTTTCATCGGACACATTTATGGTAAAAAATCCAACATGGCGGCCGCGAAATTAAAAAATATGCTGTGGGGTTTTTGGTTTTTAAACTCGTATTGTTATTTCTTTTGAAAAAAGTTCATCAAATAACCCATGATGAATGACTTTACCATTTGTAGACTCATATTTTGTACTTTAATTGATGAGCAATCGAGCTACTGAGAACTATAGGTAGTTAAGGTTTGCGAGATATTTAGCTAATATGAATTTATCATTTTTTTTTTATTTATTTATTCATAGAACATTATTTGAACAATCTTCACTATAAGACGCCTACGAAAACCTGTAAAGGTTTGTGTGTAGTGCGAATGAGGTCACTGACCCGTCGCGTTATTAATTATTACAAAAGATAACTTAAATATCTACATACATAAGATACATAAGATGATATGCGAAAGCAAGTAGACGTGTCTCTCTATCGAAATAAAATTTATTGGAAAGGCACTTCCTACATAGTTCCATCTATAAAGTACGAAATGCATTTTTACATTGTTTTATGTTATGTGAATATAGTTCACCAGGAATACTATTTAATATATCTGGTAAAATATAATCCCATATTCTCATGCCATATACATTATTAAATTTATTTAAAAAATTTACAGACGCGTCCATAACTCGGGCGGGCCATCGGCTATGAGGAATCTAGAAGGACTCCCAGCTTCAATGTCCATGATGCCACAAGCTAATTCTTCTATGCAGCCGGTAAGTTTTTCTGTATGTAAAATTTAGGAACACAATTTCACAATTTCTGTGTCACGGGCGGATCCAGTCTTTTAGTCAGAGGGTTCATTTATGTCCAGCCAGGATAGGCTTCAAAGATGAACTCAATTATTACATTATTTCATTAACCGTCTTGTAAAAATGAGGCAGTTATCAATTTTTATGTACCGCGATATCTCCGTGATTTGTGAACTTATTTTAATAATTCTTTTTATTTAAAAATAGGGCATAATGGGTAAGTGAAATAGAAGGTATTGGCATAGATAGTTTATTTATTTTTTTCAAAAACCATCGTCGAATAAAGCGTTAATTGTGTCATTTGACGGACGCGTTTGAAGCTTATTCCACATAATTACATCATTGAAATAGTAAAGAAAATTTGGAGAAAATATGAGTTCCAAATAAATTTCGCATAATAGATATCCTACGAATCCCGCCTCTCGTATATCAACATAAGCAGGCACGAGCGTTTTAGACAAAAAAAATAAAGTGCCTATGCCAATAACTTCTATTTGACTTACCTAATATGCCCTATTTTTTTCCTTACGGTAAAAAAACTCATCCGGTATACAAGTACTTTATAAATATCATTTTGTTTCTTTTGTATTATATATGGATTTGTATAATAATATTTGTATAATACACGAGGCTTCGTGACACAGGTATCCTTATACTTACTAGGAGTCTCAACCTTATTTATAGTAATCTAATGTATTGATAATGAAATAAACATGTTTGATTTTGATGAATGTGAAATATTTATATATTGAGGATATGCGAATTATTTTTTGAAGTGTAAGACAAAGTTATTGATTCAGATGGAACAACGACAAGAAGGCTCGTCGAAACCTCAAAGGAAGAAGAAGCCCAGAATAGCGGCGAATCTGCCATTTCAGATAGATTAAACTAATCTAATGTAAGACAATTCGTTCAAGCAAGCAACAGTAACCTGCTTGAGTACTACCAAGCTTTTGTCTGCAAGTGACTATTTAGTATTAGACTAAACTTGCCCCAAACATAAATGATTGTAAGAAGATGTGTAGTGGCTATTGCGCAAACTCGCGTCGTCATCTTTTGTTTTTATATTCTGTATATTTTGTTCTTTCAACGAGCAGACGAAACTTGATAGCACTGCAGCAATCAAATTGATCAGCAATCTAAAAATATGCAATTTTCTTGCAAACCAAAAAAAAAAGACAAAAAATTCATTAATTCAATCCACTTAGAATAAATTGACTTTAACTCGATTATAGATAAAACTTGTACATTTTGTAAATATTTATAAAGTGTTGGGAATCTATATTTATCGACAAAGAGCGATCAATTATTTTTACTTTATATTACGACTGGTTCATAAAGTTCCTTTGAATGCATAATTCTTATTATTTCTTAGTTAATAAATTAGTCGCGTCACGGTACTCACGACTAATTCTCGTTATCGATACACAGTGAATTAATGTCGTACTTTTAAAATAATGTTAGGAATCATTCATGTTGATGTTCATAGAGGCCCAAACGCAATGGTCAGTTTTTTCACCGTCCCGGTTCATGGTATAATAGTGGAATATAATATTGTATGGACCTAAATAGGGCGAGTCAAACGAAACTAGGATAAGTACCGAACTAAAATAGCTAATTTTATTTTATTTTTTAAGCGAAGAAAAACTGCATTTACAATGTTTTTGAGCCTAATCGAACCGACACTAAGGCGAAAAGAGAACAGTATATCTTGTAGTACCAATTGTTGATCGAAGGTGCCAATAGATAGCGTTAATCATGTGAGGGAACAAATCTCGCTAATAAACGTTTTACTTTAATCAAACAATAATATTTTTATTTACATCAACAGATACCGATTCGCAGCTAACTTAATACATAAAAATGAAAAGTTATAAAGGAAATTTTAAAGATAAATGAAATGTAAAAGACCCGCGTGTCTTTGTGCCCAGAACGCTGGCAGTTACCTCGTTGTACTCCAATGCTAAAAACGTTGAGCGAGGAAACAGCCAGCTCTCGTCCACCAGTAACTTCGACTATACGTCTATAAAATCTAACGTTATTTTGTCGAAACTAGTTTATTCTTTACTTTCGCCTGTGTGGAATCAAATTTATTTGAAATTTCCGTATAAAGGGAACAGTGTATTTCAAACCAGGACATCTATCTCTGCACCAAATTTCATCCAAATCCAATCAAACGTTATAACGTGCTTAAGGAATAAATATCGTATATCTTATGCGTACTACTTATATTATAAATGCGAAAGTTTGGATGTTTTTTCGTCAAGTAACGCTAAATTTTTAACGCTTTAACGGATTTTGAAGAAATGGTGTACAGAGATTTGGCTTAACGTTTAGGGGACTTCATATCTCGAAATTTCAAATTAAATTCCACAGGACGAAAATTGATTTCACGCAAGCGAAGCCACGGGCGATAGACCAGCAATAGTAGCGGGTTTTGTTTCTACAACTTAAAGATAAATTTCATTGTCTTCGTTTTATTTTAAAAAAATATGTCTATTAGAGGGATTTGGTCCACACCACTGACCCCATGGGTTGACACCTTAAACCACTGGGTGTTTAGGGTACTTCATATCTTGAAATTTCAAATTAAATTCCACAGGACGAAAATTGATTTCACGCAAGCGAAGGCGCGGGCGATAGACCAGCAATAGTAGCGGGTTTTGTTTCTACAACTTAAAGTTAAATTTCATGGTCTTCGTTTTATTTTAAAAAAAATATGTCTATTAGAGGGATTTGGTCCACACCACTGACCCCATGGGTTGACACCTTAAACCACTGGGTGTTATTTTTTTTATTTAAGACTTGATCCATATCATTTTTCATTGGCCATGTCGATTGACACCTTAAAGTTCTAGGTGTTGTATATATTCGTTACGTAAGCCTGTTTGTTCAACTTTCGGGTAAGACGAGTGACTGTACAAAATTACGTAAATGCATTTTTTCTTTTTTTTTTTAAATATTACTGGTCTTTTACTCCGAGGCCCTCTCGTTTGACTCGCCTTGTTTAATTACGGTAAGTAATATTCCGTATTACTGTTTCGTATAGTACATTTGGTAAAGTAAGTTTTTCTCTATTGAGCTATGAATACTAAGACATATAACCGTATTTACTATTATAAATCATAATATATTAGGCCAGCATTATATTCAATATACCAATCAAATTTTCTTGTAAAATTATGGTGTTGTAAGTACTAATATGTATACGCGAAACGACCAATGCTCAGGCCCGTACTCTTAATTTTAAATACATATATACATAATACTCTGTGAATGGAAATTAATTCCTCATACTTAGAAGTACAATTACATGTATTGTCGCTGTAATGAAAAATATGTTGCGAATAATATTGATGTGTGTCGGTACCGCCATCCTACAAGTAACAAAATACTTTTTTGTCTCAATGGAAAAAAAAACAAAATGTTTACAGATAAATAAAGTGCAACTTAAAACATATGGATTGTTTTATTTAATTTTTACATTACACACACATCAATATATGTTTAATACTCGGTTATTGGTTACCTACCACCGTCTTATCTAAGTCTGTTAAGAGCATTGTTGTGTTCCGGTTAGAGATAAGATAGCTAGTCCGCCAAATAAGACGGGGTTTCCGGATCAGTACCGGCCCCATCTTCACTTAACATCAGGGTTGAGGGGGATTGAGGTCACGTTGATCTCAGAAAAAAATGGGTTGATAAGTCCACTACTGGAACTGGATAGGATTTGCCATCATCACCACGCTGGGCAGGCAGGTTGGCGATCGCAGGTTACATCTAGATAAGATAGATAGAGCGTTTATTTGCATATTACCGAAAATTATAAAAATATTCGACGCAACAATCATTCTGTTTGGTGTTATTCTTACAAACTTACTTATTTCACAGTAATAAAAATAAAAAATAAAATTAAGTACAACTGTTACAACTTATAATAGAGTTGTATGTGTATCTGTACCACAAATGGGCCATCGCTCAGTGTGGATCCTCACCTATAGCGGTAGGACACTGATTTTCAGCTAGTGCCCTGCGAAAGAAAGCGAGGGTAGGGTACTAGTGCTAAAATTTCTGGGAGCTCCACACCAATGACGCTGCTGCCCATTACTGGTCTATGGTGTTATCACGATCGTTTAGTCCTTCCGCCCCCGTACTTTAAGCCTATACTATGGGAAGGAATTCAGCAGAATACGAGTTGACGCTTTATAGTCCAGAAAAATACTCAATTTTTGTGGCGTAACTTCCTATAATCTATCTTAAAGTTCCTAATTTTTTGTAATGAAATCAAAATGTTTATAACAATTCTGTAGCTTGCTTTAGGTATAGTATAGATATTTAGCTATAAAATCTATAATATTAAATTAAAGTTTCCACTGTGAACTTCATTGCGTTGTAGAAAATGCTAAGAACTCCTAAAACAATTTTCTAAAAAAATTATCAATGGCTGCTTTATATTTGCCCTGGGAGAAATGTTTCATAAATGTAAAGAAGTTATCGATTTTTTTTTAAATAGTTACCGGAGTACCAAGTATATTCTCCGACGCAATGAAATTCGCAGGGGTAATTTTAATCATATAGCCTATGTTTTATTACTAAATATCTATATATCTAAAGCAAGCTACCGATTTTTTAAAAATAAATATTCTATCACTGATAGGTACCTACTCTATCCATATGCGAAAAATCATGGCCTTTTAAAATTATAGGAACTTGAAAGTGTTTCCTTACTGGACTATTACGCCAACTAAAAGTACAAAAGGGACGTGTTGCTACCCCGAAACACGTTTGACCGCAGAACGGTTGATCGAATTCCGAGTACATTGCGGAGTTGGTTTTAATTAAAAATTTTAATGATGAACGAACTCCGCAATGTACTCGGAATCGAACAACCGTTGTTCGGTCAAACGTGTTTCGGAGTAGTGTAATTCGATATACCATAGCAAGTCCCTAAACAGTTGTGTTATTTAGTCTGTGAAGTGAAATTAAAAACATTTTTAATTTAGTGATTTAGAGACTGAATAACTTCTGCTATGGGAGCAACTCAAAGCGCCAAATGAGCACCGGGCCCATGTAAAATGGAAGCTTGAAGAAATGGTTGGTAAGTATTAATATTTGTTCATTATCATTAGCCTTACACGTCCCTACTGTTGGGGCACGGCCTCCTCTCACTGGGTGAAGGTATGGGTCATTATCCACCACGCGGGCCCAGTGCGGATTGATGGATTTGTGTCAGACCACCTGATTGTTTTTAAGCCACCGATTTTGCTTTAATAACTTCTTTGAAAACGTCCGAAGCGTCTACTAGTGGTCACCCATCCAAGGAGTGACTGCCAGTCACTAATCTAAACGTCACTAATCAACAAAGAATAGCGGGTGTTTTTTTTTTATTCACAACGGGTTAGCACTTGATCTCAATCACACCTGATGTTAAGTGAAGATGAGGCCGAAGGTGGTAGCGTACTGACCCGGAAACCCCATCTTATTTGGGGGACTGGCTATCTTATCTTTGACAACCGGAACACAACAATGCTATTAACATTGCTGTTTGGCGGTAGATTTAGATAAGATGGTGGTAGCTAGCCAGGCGGACATTTAATATGCCACCAACCAAACCGAGTACTAAATATGTACCCCGCTGGGCATCGAACCCGCGACCTCCGAAACGTAAACCCAATGTTGTTTACATTGAGCCACGGAGGGTGTGACTGCTAATTTATTGATACATATTTATTTAACTGCGCCCGCGCTGGTCAATATTGTGGCTACTATTTACACCATTTATTGGATATCATTGACAGTTTATTTACTAAACTTAGCCAGTGAATATAATGCTTTAATTACGTTTATACAGTCTGCATGCAACGTTACATAAAAAAATCAATAATGATACTTCTATTTAATCTCCCCCCATACTATACAGACCCGGTTTTAGGGTACTATAATTAATAAATAGATCGTCCCGTAGGTGTCGAAATTTTTTTAAATGATCCTTACAGTAATTATTTGCTCCCAATCCAGAGTCTGGATTCCAGACAAAGCCTTATAGTATACTATAGTTTCTAGATAGTGGTATAAACAAACATAAATTAAATATTCAGAATACCTATACAAAGTAAACCATTCTGAAACCACCTTTAGTAATGAAATGAAATGAAAATCATTTATTCATGTATAGGCAATACAATATGCACTTATGAACGTCATTCGTTTTTTAAACTACCACTAGCTCGGAACGCGACCATTACTGGGAAGAGCAAGCGAGAAACTCAGAGGGTTTGTCTCTTTTCAATCAATCATTTACAATAAAGAAAGGTTACAACAATTTTATATATCGTGTAGAGGAGCCGTTTAATCCGGCTATAAATTAAGTACGGAACTATTTTCGGCTAGTGACTCTACTCCTGATTACGAACAACTTCCACTAGAAACCATAGAAGCCATTCATCCGAAAATTGTTGGACTCATACTAAAGGTGGTTTCAGAATGATTAACTTTGTATGGGTATTAGAAAATTTTTTTGGTCGAACTCGACTAAGTTTCCCAGTGGAATAGTGGAGTCACCAGTAAACAGGTATTACACGAATTAAATTTCACCCTGTATTTAAAGCGTATCCAGTTAATCACAAAAAATAATATTATTGAAATGTATTCACCATACAAACATTGTCACCATGTATGGATCTGAATGTTGGGCAATGAAAGAAACTGATGAAAGTAGAATGCATGTGGCTGAGATGAGAATGCTAAGATGGATGTGTGGTGTGACTAGAATGGATAAGATCGAGAATGAGTATATCAGAGGAAGTCTAAAAGTGCCGCCAATAACAGAAAAATTGAGGAGAGCATGGTTTGGGTACATTATGAGGAGGGATGAAAGGCACGTAACAAGACGAGTGTTAAGTATGAATGTGGAGGGATACAGAGGTAGAGGAAGACCAAAGAAAGTGTGGGTAGACTGCGTGAGGAATGATATGTATGTGAAAGGGGTGAGTACGGAGATGATGGCTGATAGAGGAGAGTGGAAGAGGATGACATGTTGTGCCGACCCCACCTAGAAGTGAGATAAGGGCAGGAAAATGATGAATGATTCATCGTACAAACATAGGCCCTTAGCGGGATTCGAACCCGCGATCTTTTAGTGTAGCAGTCCGTGTATCTAACCACTACAATAAACAGCGGTTCTATTACATAATTTCATCGTTATCGGTTACGTTCTGTCATGTGATTGGTTGGCAATTTGACGGTTTCTCATTGGTCAACGTAATCGATAACGTTACCGATGAAGTTACGTAGTCTAAGGGATGGTCATTGATCGTGTTTCTAAAAATACAAAGTTTCTAAAAGTACAGACTTGATGAAAGATACCCTTAATACATCCCTGTTTGGATGACAGGTTGGAGTTCACTCGAGATAACAAGATAATTGAAACACTCAAGTAATTGCACTTCAGTTGTTTGCTTACTCGCCTCGAGAGCAATTACCTTGATCGTATGTAATCGCAATACTTAAACGTTTGAGTTATTTATTAGAGGAAGTGTCGCGGGTACATTGTTATTGCTCGCCAAGCGTTAAGGTAGGTCGGAAGCTCCTAAGTCTTAACCGAGTGCTAAGTTTTAGTTTTTTACATTTTATTTTAAGAGGGCTCAATCCGTCCAGTGGCCTCATTGGATAAATTAAGGATTACTTTTTAAATACAGCATAAATCAAAAATATTGCTCTGATCATAAATAATACCTTAATAGTTTTAATTACCGTTATTTTCAACAATTTCAAATTATTGATATAAACTTTTTTTTATAATCGTGAATTCTGGAAAAAGGGGATTAGTTTCCAGAATTCAAAGCTATTTCGGTATTATTTACAACTAGCTTAGCTAGCTAGGCTTCTCAAGTGCAGGTCAGATTTTTTTGATTTAAAAGAAAGCTTAATCTATCCATTGGCCCATTGGAGGAATTAAACCCTCTTAAGAGTAAACCAAAGTTTTCACACAAACTGTTATCGACCACATGTAAAAAAATTGTGCTATATTGTCTGTATTTTAGTAATAAAAATTAAAGATGATATAGTTTAGTTTGCGTGAGTGCAGTGATGTGCTAAAAAACCTATAGGGTACTTACTGTTTTTTTTTATGATTGTCTGGATTCGCGTTTGACCATAATCTCACCTGATGGAAAGTAATATTGTGGTCGAAGATGAAGCACGCGATCCCAGTAAATGCCTATTCACTCTGCTCTTGAAGATCCCAAGGTTGTAGGATTCAGGAAAGACTGACACCGGAAGGGAGTTCCATGCCTTAGCTGTTCGGATGATACGAGAATCGAACTTCTTAGTGCGAATGTTATATATATGCGAATATTAACTATATACGGCTAGGTGTGCCCTACAATTTTCAAATATGGCACGAAGGTCTTGTGGTACAAATGAAGGAGGATAATTACGAAAATCGTCAAGGTAACTAAACACATAAGTTTGTCAAGTTTATTAGGGTGTGCACCGTGCACGCACGACAGTAGTTTGAAAATTTATATAAATCAGTTTTGCTTCAGAGGGCCGAGTGTAAGTTTTGTTTCGACTTAACTTTACTACCGCGTTCACGTTTACGTGAAGATTTGTATGGTGAAATGTGCAGCGGCTCTAGCGGATAGTTTGCAAAACGATTTTTTTCATTGGGACTTTTTTTCGTAAACGCGAACGCGATGGTGAAGTTAAAAACGAGACAAAACTCACACTTCGCATACAGTTCTCAGCACGATGCGCGCAACGACGCTTTTGGCGTTGGTCGTGGTGGCGGCGTCGTCGGTTGCCGCAGCTGACGTCACCGGCCTGGACTGGTGGCAGACGGCGCTCATATACCAGATCTACCCTCGCTCCTACATGGACAGCGACGGGGATGGCATCGGGGACTTGAACGGTGGGCATTTTAATCTATATTTAAACAGTGTTTAGTGTATTGTTAAGTCCTTTAAAGTAATTACCTCGGCTGTGGAAAAAATTTAACTGCCCTTGGATATAATTAGTTTCAGTGGCGTTCGCATCGCAATGGTATCGATTCGGATTTACACTAACTAAACTAGAACCATCCCTTAGATTACGTAACTTCATCGGTAACGTTATCGATTACGTTGACCAATGAGAAACCGTCAAATTGCCGACGAGCGATGAGCCAACCAATCACATGTCAGAACGTAACCGATGACGATAACGGTGAAATTATGTAATAGAACCGCAGTTTTAAATTAGTACTGTCTCTTTCTCCCGACAGTACAATGCGACGGCACCACTCTAAAACTGGTTTTAGTTAAGTTGGTGTACATTCGAATCGACACCATTTACTAGTTAAATCTAACTCCATCAAGTTACTACAAAACATAAAAGTTAGTTGATAACCGAAAATTGGTAAAACAGCCGACTTCGGTATTGTTCCGTTCTCTAGCTACGAAGTACATCATTAGATCGTCACCAAATTGCTATGTGACCACCCTGGCGGTATGAAACAATTTGTAACAGAAATAATAAAGGTTGCATAACGGAGGTCGCAGGTTTGATTTCTAGCGCGATTATGCCGCGACGGAGCGTAACAATCTAAAGTAGTACTTTACAAAATAAAGTACGCAAATGCGACTCATCCCGCCCCGATACGGCCCAACACAATGTGCCCTTACCTTTAATAGACATGAACTTGATATTTATACATAAAGAGTGCGCAAACGATTAGCCCCGTTGAACTATTGACATCAATATCGCATAGCTATTAACATAATATCAGTAGTCTAAATTCAAACTTCAAGCATTTATTTAATTAACACTTTTTTGTATATAAGCATACACATCAAACAAAACAAAAAAAACAGGAGAATATTAAAATATACAAAAGGCGAGCTTATCTCTATAAGAGATCTCTTCCAACAAACCTCAGTAAGGAGACAAATTGATGAGGTAACGTAAAAGTAGACAGTGAGTACACTTACAAAAACAGTAGTTATAAACAAACATACAACTAATAAATAGAGAAAATAACAACCATGTCGATGACATACCTACATACTTAAATTATGGTGTTGTTATAATATAAATAAATATAATAAAATATAAAATCTAATATGATAAAAATAAATACAAAACCTATAAATAAATAAATTATTTCAACGTAAGATACATGATAATACCATTTATTGAATGTCAATTTAAATTTACTGGAAATAAAAGTGCTTATTGCATTTATCTATCAGTCAGTATGTCCAAGCTACTACCGCTCCGGAAAGGGAAATCATGTGTTGAAAGAAGCGGCGCAAGAAACCCACAGGATCATTGTTGTCCTTTTATTTTTAAAGCCTGCCGCAAAAAAAGGAGTTATACGTTTGAAGCCTTTGGATGTGTGTCTGTCTATGGCATTGTAGTGCCAAAACACCTGTACACATTTCCAAAAGTCGGTGTTTGCAAGATGGCTCTTAGGCAAGTTAAGATAGATGGTTTCTTTTCCTTGATGATATATTTTTTTAATTTTATATTTATAGGTCTTACTTCCGCCACTTTGGTAAATTAGCTGATATTTTAAATAGAATTAAAATGTAAACAGAAATCTCTCTAATTGATTTCTTTTTATACTGTTGCCAATAACATACAGTATGAATTTATTAATAGAGTAGCTTTTACCTATGATTTGATGACCAGCCTTTAGATTACGTAACTTCATCGGTATCGTTATCGATTACGTTGACCAATGAGAAACCATCAAATTGCCGACGAGCGATGAGCCAACCAATCACATGTCAGAACGTAACCGATGACGATAACGATGAAATTATGTAATAGAACCCCTATTTGGTGTAGTGGTTGGAAACCCTGACTGCTACACTAAAGGGTCGTAGGTTCAAATCCAGCTAGGGGCATATGTTAACCATTTGACTAGTGAGATCCCACAGACTGATATCTTTCACGATTCATTAGGTATGTTTAAGAGAAGAATTTCTCAATATTTATAGATCGTTGTTTTTTGTAATCTTTACTAGACTTGTAATAACTTAATTATGTTTAGAGCTGTGTTTTTCTCTTGAGTGTTGTACACGCCTATTATTGGCACATATATCACACCTGTTTATACTTGAACCTGTTTGTTATGTGAGTTGTAATATGTGTGCTGTTGGTGTGTCTTATTAAATAAATAAATAAATATGTGTGCGTGATGAATACGAACACGTGTGCCCGAGTTATGGATGTTTTCATATAAATATGTATTTATTTACAAAAAAAAATGTATTTGCGTAGTATATTAACCATCTGGTACGTATAATTGCTAAGTGTGGAACTAGATGGCGCTGTATGTACGTCCAAGGATAATAATGTTTATCGCTTGCTGGAATGAAAAACATGAACAAACTATCTTTCAAAATCACATAAAAATTTATCGTTTGCGATAATTTATGATTGATTGTTCTTTCAGGAATAACATCGAAGCTGCCGTATCTGAAGGACACTGGTGTGGACGCGATCTGGATGTCACCCATATTCCTGTCGCCCATGTATGACTTTGGATACGACATTGCGGACTACTGCCAAATTGCCCCCGAGTACGGTACTATGAGCGACTTCGACGCACTGATGACTGAAGCCAAGAAATTGGGTAAGCGATACGATATAGACATTATTTATTCATAATTTTCTGTTTGGAACCCCCAAACACTATTGTTTGGGAAAGTTCAGACCACCCCATTTGGGATGAAGATCGTGACGTTATGTATGTATGTTACATGACAGATGATGACTATCTAATTAAATAAAAATTAAAACTCGGGATTGTGTAATAAAACCAACTGAATACCTAATTGAAGCGCCTTTGTAATTTAGAAGCTCTCCACACGTCTGTCTGCTGCATAATACTATCCGTATGTCTCTCTTGTAATATATATTTTCAGTGCCCTCATGATACACGTCAGAGATTGTCACTTTTTTCTCAGTGCACGTATGTATGTCTATTCTATCGAACCTGTTTTCCTTCACAATTGCAGGGTCTTGCTGGAAGAAATCTCTTTTTAGAGATAATCTAGTGACTTTTGTACAGAATGTATTTATGTATTTGTCTTTTATATGTACTCGTGTGCAATAAATTATAAATTAATAAATAAAAAAAATCCACGTATTCTTAGAACAATTTTTTTCCAAACGCTCTTTCAACTTTACTTACCTCATCAATTAAAATCCATCCAGCCGTTTGGATGCTATGAGGGAATAAGGAATCCCACATACATACATAGATACGCGATACGATACATAGATAAAAAATATATATAATATAAAGTATAATATAAAGTAAGATATTATATATAATAACTTTCATTTTTCTAAATATGTAGGCAAAAGTACGAATAAAATTAGGCAATGACATTACACAATTTGAAATTCGTACTTTCAAAAACGGCGTGTTTAACTTTCTTTGAAATTTAACAAGTACATTATTATCGGTTGTTGTATGTTGTATTGACATTTGTATTTTTGTTGCTATTTTGTAGATGTTATGTTTAAGTAGGTATATTTGTTTTTTGATCTATGTATGTATGTGTATGTAAATAAATGAAATTTATTCACGTAGATTGTATCTGCATCCCTATTTAATACCGCACAACCTACCTATTTCAAATGTACTGTCCTTATACCCAAATGTTGCCTGGAAGAGATCGCTTTTAGTGATAAGATCGCCTAATTGTACATTCTATTCTTACCACTTTTCTGAAACTGCATTTTCTTTTCTGTTGTGCAATAAAGTGTATTTGTATTGGTTGCCCAACTGCCAGGTTGGTACTTCATTATGTCCGAAGGTCTAACATAAGGTTCAAAACTCCTGGCTGAGTTACTTGGAAAAGAGCCGCTTGAGTGAAGCGGTCGGAAGCTGTGAAGGAAATAGTCCATCGGTCCCGTTGAGAGTCAGAATAGTTTGATCGTCTTCTCCACTACTGTGAAACTGTAGAATCCATTACCCAGAGTGGACTATGAGGAATTAGACTCCGATAAATTCCCATTGATCGATGATTCGCGCCTAAGGTACAAGCAGCAATGAAGGTGCCTCATAAAAACAAACATGGTGCTTCAATTTTTGTTAGAACTGTTATCGATTATCGAAGTTAAGCAATGTCTGGCGCAGTCAGTCCTTGGATGGGTGACCACTAGTGTAATTTTAATACGAGTGTTTCCGTGCTTCGGAGGACACGTTAAATAGTTGGCCATGGTTGTTTTCAATTGAAGGCAGACGAAAGCCAAGTCGGTGGCCTACAGGGGCGACTTAAAATCACTGATTGTCAGGTGACCACAAATCCACCATCCCGCACTTTTGTTTTTATGCACAACGGCTTAGTACTTGATCTCAATCACACCTGATGTTAAGTGAAGATGAGGCCGATGGTGGTAGCGTACTGACCCGGAAACCCCATCTTATTTGGGGGACTGCACAGATTTCTGTGGGGGACTGGCTATCTTATCTCTGACAACCGGAACACAACAATGTTATTAACATTGCTGTTTGGCGGCTGATTTAGATAAGATGGTGGTAGCTAGCCAGGTGGACATTTAAAATGCCCTGCCACCAACCAAACCGAGTACTAAATATGTACCCCGCTGGGGATCGAACCCGCGACCTCCGAATCGTAAACCAAATGTTGTTTACATTGAGCCACGGAGGTGGTTGAACTGGACCAGTTGAAAGAGCACTGGACCCGCGTGGGTGATTATGGCCAATACCTATCCTATCCCTAGGCTGTGCCTCGACAGTGAGGGCGTGTTGATAATGTTCCAAAATTGGTTAGGATTTTATAACTTCTTGTCTTCGTAATATAAGAAGTTATTAGGTAAGCCGTGGTCCAGGCACAATCGGTCAGAATTACAATAACAAAAGAATAATTCACATGACGTACTTACAAGTACAATAGGCGCGTTACTCTCAAGGCGGCACTTATCGCATTTACTTATTTTAATGTACGCTTAATCGGTCAACAAATGCGCCACTACTTATACGACTAGAGGTTTTCCGGTATTCTTTAGTTATACTTCGGTATAGTGTTATTCCTCTATGGTTATACTTAAGCCCGTATTAATAAACCAATGTCAATACAAGTCTTGAGGCTGAATCACCAGAGATGCGTCTTAAGCAGTTGACGCTATCTCAAGCTACGTGCTAATTTATAAACCAATCTTGAGGTCTACTCAGCTGAAATCACTTCTCAAGAATTCGCCTCAGCGGCGAATGAATGATAGTTTTGAGTTTCGTTTATTAATACGTGAAACTCGGCGCACGTCTCAAGTGAGTACTGCTTGAGTATGCACGTGCGTTTCAGGTCTCAAGTAAGGTTTATTAATCAACACGTTTACTTGAGACCGGTCAATCTTGAGAACGGTTTATTTTAATACGGGCCTTAGTTTTGGATGAAATCAAGTCGTTGCTGAAAATCAAATCTAGACCACTGTTATAAAAGGAATCCTGTCCAATATAGACTCCTGCCTGTCAATTCATTCGGCTGAGCTGCAACACAATCGATCATTTTGAATAAGGAATCATATGGATTAGTAGCAAGTGGATAAAGTTTGTTTTAATTATGTGCAGCTTGCCATCGATTTTGGTTGTTTCATGTTATTTGACCCGGGAACGCGCATAAATACCATTTGTTGCTCTTTTGATCCTTAGCAAAAATATGCCTGGCTTCTTTTCTTACTCCTGGACAAAAAGTAGTAGTAGGTAGTCGCACTACGCACTAGGAGTGAAAAAGAGACGCTTTACGTCCTGAATGATATCGATAATGTGTCCTTAACAAAATGCGTTTGAAGCCCTTTTACACATTTTTTTTATGCACCACGGGTTGGTACTTGACCTCAATCACACCTGATGTTAAGTGAAGATGAAGTCGAAGGTGGAAGCGTACTGACCCGGAAACCCCAACACATTTGGGGGACTGGCTATCTTATCTCTGACAACCGGAACACAACAATGCTATTGCTAACAGCAAATAACATTGCTGCTTGACGGCAGATTTAGATAAGATGGTGGTAGCTAGCCAGGCGGACATTTAAAATGCCCTTCCACCAACCAAACCGAGTATTTAAACATGTACCCCGCTGGGGATCAAACCCGCGACCTCCTAATGGTAAACCCAATGTTGTTTACATTGAGCCACGGAGGCGGTTAAACAATTTTCAAAATAATGACCTGAATGGTTTTACACGAAGTGACTTACTTATCCATTATATTGAATGCGAATAGAAATAAAAGAAAAAGTTTTTTCGCCCGTTTAACACACAGATTAGCAATTCGTTAAATGTAATTCACACAGTGAGTACACAGTAAAGTGTCACATCAGCATAAGTGAATCGATTCAGTATTTTACTAAACGTAGGAGCTCAGCGCTAATTTTCTATCGCAACCAATGCAGACAAAATACTATCATTTGTTGCATAAAAGAGTTTCATATGTGAAGGTCCTACTAAGTATCATACCTGTCTCTCTGTCTGCGGCATTTACTGAGATCGCCATCTTCGACTACATCGTCACTTTCAGTCAGGTTAGTCTTATCTTACAAAACCAAAAGCGTTTCCAGTCCATCTATATAAAAGTATTTTACTTGTATCTATCTCCAATGAGTCATAATAATTCTGCAGGTATCCGTGTAATTCTGGACTATGTGCCAAATCACACGAGTAACGAAAGCGAGTGGTTCATCAAGTCCGCCAAGCGAGACCCTCAGTACGAGAACTACTACGTGTGGGCCGATGGGACCCCCGACCCGCAGGACCCTAACAATCTACTGCCTCCTAGCAACTGGGTAAGTCTAAATATATATACACGGTGTCGGGTTTCATGTGGTTCAAAGGAAAACCATCGTAGAGGGGTCCAGGGGCTACTCTATGGACCCCCATGCATGTTCCGCGAAAATAGCATTTTTCTAAATTTTTCCTTAGTAACCAAATTCATTCCTTTTTTTAATTTTCTCGTAAACTATCATTACTAGAACCTTAATTTTTTTTGTGAATATGAACAATTAATAGGCCTTTCATTACACCACTACAGTTCTAACTCGGGCTAATTATTTTCTGCGAAAAAAATAAACAGTGAAATTTTTTTATTTCGATGATTTTTTACTTCTTTCTTTAGGGGGGTCTAACTCCAAAAAAGCACATAATAAAAAACTTCAGGACCCATTTTAAAAACTTGCTTACTATGTGGACCTACAACTTGTAAAATTTCAATCAGCTACGGCAAGGGCTTAAATACCAAATGATCTTCAATAATTGACAGATTAATTACACAAAATTAGAGGATACAATGAAATAAAGTGAAAACATCAATGATTTTACAAAAATACTTTATTAAGTATTTTTTACAATAATAAATGTTCGAAGTATATATATAAAAATAACGGAAAATAACGGTTGTGACTTTGTTATTTAGAGCTAGTGCTCTAGCTCTAAATAACAAAGTCACAACAAGCATTTGTATTTGTAAAATTATTTTTGACCCATATATAAGTACGCTAAATCGGTTTCTTTAGTTAAATATTATAAAATATTATGTAGAATTAGGTTAGTATAGGTTTTTTTTTATGCACGACGGGTTCGTACTTGACCTCAATCACACCTGATGTTAAGTGAAGATGAGGTTGAAGGTGGAAGCGTACGACCCGGAAACCCCAACACATTTGGTTAGTATAGGTATTGTTATTAGACAAAAAGACGTGACTCGGCATTTGCTTACTTGCGAACATGATCTCGAGTAGCGCTGGTTTTCAGTCACTTCCTTTTGAGCGGGAGCTAGTTGTGGAGGGTTTTCATTGGCATATCACAGCGGCGAATATGAAATTAAAAAGTAATATTTTACACGTATTAACGAAACATAAATAACTAATGTTTTTCTGTTCTTATTTTCGGCTAAGTAGATAACTTTAGATATCATATTCATTGACTGGTCTGGTTTAAATTAATGTTTGCTTTAAATATGTATAAATTCATACAAATTTTATTAGCTTTACACTACAGACTATTGATAAGCAGCAGGTTAGACTGACACTCTGTTATTTCTTTATGGAAGAAGTATTCTAATTAAAGAAACATGCGGTTCGATAGGCATTTCGAGAGCACTCGAGATCTTCATTTGAAACAACAGGCCAAGGTCTCTCATTGAAATCAACAACACTGACGCCTTATTTTCATTCGTAGATCAGTATATTCCGCAAGAGTGCGTGGGAGTACAACGCTGAACGCAAACAGTTCTACCTGCATCAGTTTGTGATTGGACAGCCGGACCTCAACTACCGCGAGCCTAAGGTGCAAGCAGCGATGAAGGTACATACCTCCACAGATTCTGCGCTGAAATAGTGCCTCATAAAATCCAACAGTTTTAGTAAGAATAAATAATGACTCTCCAAAAAATTACTGTATTTTTTTATGCACGACGGATACATACTTGACCTCAATCACACTTGATGTTAAGTGAAGATTAGGTCGAAGGTGGAAGCGTACTAATCCGGAAACCCCAACACATTTGGGGGACTGGCTATCTTATCGCTGACAACCGGAACACAACAATGCCTTTAACATTGCTGCTTGGCGCAGATTTAGATAAGATGATGGTAGCTAGCCAGGCGGACATTTAAAATGCCCTACCACTAACCAAACCGAGTACTTAAACATGTACTCCGCTGGGGATCGAACCCGCGACCTATACCTACATGGTGCTTCTATTTTTTCTAGAATTGTTTTCGATTAGCGAAGTTAAGCAATGTCTGCCGCGGTCGGTGCTTGGATAGGTGATCTCGTTAAATTGTTGGTCGTGGTGGTTTTCAATTGAAGACAGTCGTTAAGCCAAGTCGGTGGCCTACAAGAGCGACTTAAAATCACTGATTTTCTGGTGGCCACTAGTTTGATACAAATCCACCAACACAGTGGCCCTCGTGATCGATTATGGCCCATTATATCCCAGTGAGAGGGGGCTGCGCCCCAACGGTGGCGACTTGTAAGGCTCTTGATAATGATGGAGCTGATGATCCAATATAGTATTTATTATTCATACATGATGCTTCTATTTTCTTAGAATATCACATAAACCATCATTTCACATCTGCTTTACATGAAACTTTACGAAATCATATTTACGCTTATATCAAAGGAGTAGGTCGTTAACCATCTCCCGTGGCTGCATCTGAAATATAAATACTTTTTAAGCTTTTTAAATGTAATTAACAATACCCTTACAGGATGTGATCCGTTTCTGGCTGAACAAGGGTGTGTCTGGTTTCCGTGTTGACGCTATTAATATGATGTACGAAGTGGACCCCAAGGACTTTGGCGGGCGATTCCCGGACGAGCCGCTATCAGGTGTGTACGCACATGGATAACACCGTGCATATGTCGATCGATCTGTAGGCCAACCATTTCATCTACGTCGATCGTGCTGGTGTATAATGCCCTAAAACTTCTGTCCACTATTGCTAGATGGCGTTGTTAACACAATACTATTCTCAGGTAACCCCGGCCTCACTCCCGACGACTACGAGTACCATACCCACATCTACACTAAAGACCTCGACGAGACATACGACGTCGTGTACGATTGGCGAGACGTCCTGAACGAGTACATCACCTCCCAGGGCGAATACAAGATCATGATGACTGAGGCCTACACGGATTTGGACCTAATGATCCGTTACTATGGCAACGGGAGAAGGAACGGCTCAATACCCTTCAACTTCAGTTTTCTGCAGGACATTAATAACAAGTCCACCGCTCGGGACATTAAGATGGTGGTTGATAAGTGGATGACTTACATGCCTAGTGGGCAGGTAGCTAATTGGGTGGTAAGTGTTTATTCACGAGTGCCTACATATATCTGTGACCCTTTTGGTGTGTCCATGGGCGGCGGTGATTGCTTTCCATCAGGTGACCCGCATGCTCGTTTGCCGCCCTCTTATTTATATAATATATATATATATATATATATATATATATATATATATGTGTATATCAATTAATACGCCTATAGTATACAGTCTAGTCTATACTCGTATCATTCAGCGCCTTCATTACTTAATGTGCATGTTTATTACTCCTCTTGGTGACTTTTTAAAAATGTCCGCCTGCTTTAGCAGCTCTGCTATCACCATTTTGTCTTCTGTCAAACGAACAAATAATTTAGAAAGATAACTACCGCTCATAACACAACAGTTACAAGGGCCTCTCAAAGATAAAATCGACACTTTCTATCCGTAGTTTCGACGATATGTGTATCCTGCCAAGTAATTTCAATAAGCTCTCTTATCCCACGCAACGGACAAACACGGACATGGCACTTGATATACATACGAAGGTATTATCTGAGATCCTAAAAACAAGGGAGATATCGGAAAAGGCGGGGCGTGCTTGTGTGAGTGCTAATCAGAGCGTTAGATCGAGTGCGTACAAATACACACTGCTGTAAAAGCGGCGACACTAGAGCCCGTACTACTTTACAATTACAATTCCTTGTTTTTAAAATTAAAGTTTAGGTATCCTAGCTAAATTAAACATCTCTGTATCTATCTTTCATTAAAACTATTAATAAATTTATGGACTACATTCTACGTACATTAATATAACTATAATAATTTGTATTATGGTTTCGCTACTTTAATAGTGCGTACGTTGTTCTGCAAACGGTCCAGGCAAAATTTTATCGGCGCTTTGGTACATGTCTCTGTCCTTATTGCAGCATTAGGCTGAGTTAGACCCATTTCAGTGAGTATATACAGCCATCATCGCCAATATAACTGTCTTGCTCGATGTACTTAACTACTATGTTTTATTTGTTTAAATTAAAAGTGTTTATTGTTTGTTTTCTTCTATCTGTTTGGGTTCGATTTGCCAGTCAGTGAATATATCTATCTAAATTGTCTTGCTTGTTGTAGAACGGGAATCACGACCAGAGCCGCCTCGCGTCTCGCCAGGGCACAGACCGCGTGGACATCATGAATATGCTGGCCCTCCTTCTGCCAGGAGTAGCAATTACGTATCAGGTATAGTTTTAAACAGCTCCGCGCCATAGTATACAGGCTGTCCAGTTAAAGGATGTTTCAATACTTAGAATTGTAAATTTTCGTAATACCTCACATGGTAATAATGAAATTTCACTGACTCCCTTATGTGGGAATGCAATAATTGGAGTCTGGAACGCAAACTCATGCTTGAAAATCTAAATTCGGATATCCGGCCGGTATATTATGGCGACCTAGTACAAAACCGCCACAACTTCCGAGCGTTCAAGCGCTTTTGCCATACCTACTATTGGCACTTTTACCTACGGTAGCCTCCTGGCTACCGCACCATCAACGCTCACTGCGATCTGGCGCTGTCCGTGGTGTATTAAATTAGGGAGTCGAGCTTCACTTGACTCTCTCCCCCATAGGGTTAGCCGCTTTGGCTTTTTGCGTCACATTAGCTACACTCCCATTTGCTGGGGGGGAGGTGGGACTTTCTTTCTTTCCTACTTTTCACCCTTAAATTCTTTCTTTAATTAGTCTGGGTAGCAATAGAGTCACGTAGGGCACCGTCTACCTTCAGTAGGCGCCGTGCAGAGTACCACTGTTGATCCTAGCTTACAGGAGTTACAGTGGGAGGGGAGCGGAGGTGGGATCTGACTTCCTTTTGTATAACAAAAGAATAGCATTCTGGCTCGTATTTCCAATATTATTGGAAATTGTGCTGCTCAGAGCGGGTTGGGTAGGTTTCTATGAATACTACCGAGGAGCCCACGCAGCAGTAACGATCCACCTAGGCATTTCATGAAATGGTTAATTCAGCGATTTGTCTGCGACATATATACCTTCCACCTGTTTGAGATAAAATAGCCAGTCCTCCATCTTAAATTGACATCAGATGTGATTGAGGTCAAGTGCTAAACCGTTGTGCCTATAATTAAGTAATTTATTTTAGGATTACCAACAAGATTGAGACATACCAATGTAATATGGCGAAAACGCAGTTGTACATAGTGCATGCGCCACTTTAATTATAAGTAACCACGACATGCAAATATTTCCAGCGGTAAACATTTAACAATATTATAAGAAATATGAAAAATAAATTAAAGGTCAAAAAAAATATTAAACATAAACTACATGAATTACAACAACACAAAAAGAACAATAAGAAACAACAATAGAGTACAAAACACAATATAATTAAAATAATAACAATAATAAATATCCTTAGACATACACACAGCGCCATCTAGTTCCACAGTAAGCAACTACAGGTATGTGTTATGGATACCATATGGTTCATATACTACATAAATACATTTTTTTGGTGTAAATAATTAGTTATTATAAATGAAAACATCCATAACTCGGGTACACATGTACCGTATTCATTATTATTATTAAGAGACCGACCCTCAATTTGAGGCTTATAATACAATACAATACAAATACACTTTATTGTACAACAGAAAAGAAAATACAGTTTCAGAAAAGTGGTAAGAATAGAATGTACAATTTCACACTCAATCTGCTGTATAATTTTATTGATGTCGTGGCTGACCGTTCTTTATTCACTTTGCAATCGCGCTCGTTATAAATACAAAGTTCGAAGCCAGATTGCTAACAACATACTATTCACGAACGACATCCAAATTGAGTGTGAAATTGCATGGTGAATGTGCGGCTTTCTATCTGCCAACAGGGCGAGGAGCTCGGCATGACGGACGGCTTCGTGAGCTGGCAAGACACCAAGGACCCCCAGGCTTGCAACACCGATGATCCGATCAACTACTGGAAGTCCTCCCGGGACCCCAACCGCACCCCCTTCCACTGGGATGACTCCCAGAACGCGGGCTTCTCCAACACAACCACTGGAACTTGGTTACCTGTCGCTGATAACTATAAAACTTTGAATCTTGCCGCTCAGATGAGAGCGACCAAGAGTCACTACAAGGTAAGGATTTTTCGCTATTCCTAAAAGTATACTCTCATGTTCCGTAGAGAGCTAGTTCTTCTTCTTTCTTCCTACTATTGGTAAGCCTATTCGAGCGACATTTTTGCCAGTGTTGAATATAATATCTCCAGTTATTCAACACATTCTTATGGGCCCACGAAAGCTCAATTATACACTAATTTAATTTACACTTGGTACTACGCATTTGTGCACAATCACTAATAAACGGTTCTCAAGATTGAGATGATCTCTTGAGAATCTGTTGCATATTAAAAAAATCACATTCAGACAGAGACTCGATCTCAAGTTCGATTTATTAATACGGCTCTAACTTTTGATTCATAATACTGTGCCTCTATTTATATGTCAATAGCGTTTAGAAAAAACTCGAAATACAAAAAATTGCAGGAACGCCACGACATTCGCTGAATTCCCGTCAAAAATCTATCACATTAATTAAATTATGCAAAGCCATTGATACTGTTGTCAGAACATGAGAAATTTTGATACCCATGGCAGTGGATACTACTGGCCTGTAGGTAGTACTGGGTCGGTTTTCACAATCTATCGGAAAGTGACCGAACGAACCCATCCCATGACGTTCTAATTGAATAAATTTGTCTAAATAAATAAATCTCACTTTATATTCGATATCGAATATCACCTTATTCCCTTGAAAACTGTCGGTATTTAATCGATTCCAATTTCGAACTATTATTTATGAATGAAATTCATGAATGTCCAACGTACTTATTTACATCGATGTTACGGAAAAAATTCTTACAACTCGTTGGACGATTTGTTGGTGACTGGTGACACTTTATAAGCCAACAAAGTGTTCAGACACCATAAAATCTTTATAAATTGAAA
The DNA here is from genome assembly GCA_949316235.1 of Oegoconia quadripuncta. NCBI lineage: Eukaryota > Metazoa > Arthropoda > Insecta > Lepidoptera > Autostichidae > Oegoconia > Oegoconia quadripuncta. The sequence goes on along the minus strand of OX438753.1, from coordinate 5,217,868 downwards.
TCTCACGCAATAGCAATTCTAGATATCTAATGCACTCGTAGCGAAAGAAATACGAATACCTACGGCCTACGAATCTCTGCCTTAGGTAGAGGCCTTGGCTCAAAGAATTGTCGACGTGTCTGGTCGAGACAGCTGGTGATCAGAGGGTCAGCAGCTAACTGGGTCAGCGCATTAGTCTGGTCATACAACATGAGACATGTGCAAATGCATTAATAATTCTTATTGTTTTAGTTCTACAAAGATATTGCGGAAGTGAAGAAAAGTAATGCAGTTCGTTATGGAGATTTAGATACGCGAGCCCTTTCGGAGTCCATCTTCGCTGTCACCAGGTAAGCAGCCGAAGAGGAACAGTATCACAGTCAGTAGTATGATGTAGAGTTCGATACACATAAGTACACATACATAAATTTGCCTCTACATTCAAAACCATCATATGACAGAAATTATTTACAAAAGGCTATTATAATATATCTATTTGGATAACAAGCCAGACATAGGCCATTCGGTTGTCTAATTATGTAATATAATCACCTATGTTTTTCCTTGTTTTATCGCATTACAAATTGACTATTGACTACTGAAACCTTGAGTTTCTTGCTTGTTCTTCTCTGGTGAGTCGGCCTTGTGAATGAGCAGTAATTTTAATCCATATAAAGATAAATCGTTTATTTATAACTACAGTCACACATGCGTTCCAACATAATTGAACAAAACTAAAATTATTAAGCATGCCCTATAAATCAATGTGTTAGTGTTCATACAAAAGTCCGTGACAGAGGCGTGGAGGGAGAAGAGGGGGCCTTTGCCCAGCAGTGGGACAGTATGGGCTCATACAATAGTGTTCATACAATATGAATACAAATGACTTGACTTTTGAATAAAGTGTAAACACATATTAATCGCATAGTTTTGGAATAATGACAAATTGATATCATATCTGAGTATGTCAATATAATTTTTTTGATTCGTTCTCATTAATGTAACCATTTCTTTACAACTTGCATCCCAGTAAATCTAATAAATTACCAATTAAAAAGGTTTCATCAAATTTCTCGTATACCAGGCTGCTGCCCGGCTCCCCAGGCGTCGTAGGCGTCATCAACCTATCGCAGGACGAGCAGACAGTGGACCTGACCAATGTGCAGATGTTGCCCGCACAGCTGACTATAGTCGCGTCGGGCGTCGATTGCACGCTTGAGAAGGGGTATGTTATGTAATGTAGTCAACAAGCTACAAACACTAAATAATTATAAATTTAAAAAGCCCACGAGAAAATACACAAATCAATATTATTAAAAAATATCAAATCTGATCAGCCCAATGCCACAGTCAAACATAGGTAACATCGCTTATTAGCTTCGAGTGTTAACTACAGCATGATTTTTTAACGAGTATGTAGCGGTAAGGCACGCGCTACGAAAGTGGAAAGTTCACTTACGTCTAGAATATGCTAGTTTCATTATCACTGGTCTCAATGATTGGCTGTTGCGTCACTTGGCGGCACTCTACATTCACCTGCCTGGTGGGAAAATTCGCTCCGTTACCAAAAGATTTTCCCACAAGTATCAACATTTTACGGGTAATTAATCTAGGAGCACCCAGTAGCACATGAAACTTTATCACGTAAAGAATCTATTGTCAAAAAAATAGGTTGCTTAAATAATCTAATAAAGAAAATAGTCATTTGCCATCATTGCCAACATGCTAGGATGTCAAGTCATTCTGATGTTCCATAACAACTTGAAAGTATACAAGATGTATGTTCCTGTGATATATCTAACTAAGCTGAATATAAACTATTTACCTTTGCTTATTATAGTGAAAATACTAATCTATGTTTTGATTGTTGTGGGACTCTGTGGTATGTTCTAATTGGATTGTACTAAGTGGAATGTGAGAAATAAAACCAAAATACATACTATTGGAAATGCGGGCTTGTACAATGACGTACACATTTGGATGACCTTCAGTGCAGGGATGGACTATGAGTGTATTCTGGAATCATATAGGGATGTTAAAATGATTCCTCGCAGACAGAAAGGTTATTTAGTGATTTCTAATTCCCATTGCGGTTTTCCAGGGTCGCTGTGAACAAATCCAGCATTAGGATGTCAGCACACTGTGCTCTCGTGCTAGGAACTGCTAACAACTGCTGCTGATATAGACATTATTGTTGTGATCATTGTGAAATCAATTCAACAAATTTTTGTTTTTTAATTATAAAATTGTGTAGAACTAGTAGAAAGGAAATCTTTATTTTACTTTAACAGTGTAAATGTAAGTTTACTTTTCAAGCCCCCATTCATAAATTAAAGCCTGCCTTGACTATGATATGTATAGTCATGTTTTGTAACAATAAAATTTTAAAGTATATTCCATCTTGTTGTTTAAATTTTTCCTAAATGGTGTCTCATCAATCCTTCCATGGAAATTCATGCAAACTATTTTTTCATTGGATTATGTGCCACCAGTTGCAGATCAAAAAAAGAAAGACCAAAAACTGAGCTTGAATATATCCATAATCCCATGTAAAAATAGAGACGTTTGTTGCGCCACTTCTGTTATACAGCACAGTATCTCTTTAGTCTGAGCAACCAGAATCAAAGTAGGTGGGTACATGGATGTTCCCAGACTTCGAAACTATTGACCTTTCATTTAGTAAAGTATTAAGTTTACTTTTGTGATGTGTTGTATTCATAATATATTAATATAAATAAGAGTATTCAATGTTTCCGTGTAGTCCCAGGTCAATTAGGGTCAATTTACTATGGGAGTTCGCAACAAATGATTAAACAATCATGAGCACAACAACATAGACCAGTGATAGGCAGCAGTGTCCGAATCTCCCAAAAAATCTGCAAACACAAACCCGCACCCAGCGTGGCTATTACAGCAAATCCTAATCTAAATAAAAAGGATGCTATGATGCTGATGAGGTTATCTTTTTATTGAAAAATTTTAAATTAATTTACAAAAAGTTTTATTAGTATCCTTAAAATAAATAAAGCTTTCTACTAAAAGTCCATGGCACCTTCTAAGAAACACAAACAGTCCACTTTATTGATGACAATATCCAGCTCTTTCTTGTTGATAGTTTTCTTGTTCTTGGGCATGTATGCACATGTTTCCTTTGCCATTGTTTCTAAAAACATTTCCTGTAATGTGAAAAGAAAGAACCACATTTTAAAATGTACAAACTACCTTCCACCTTTGTGCCTACACTATTTTTATTTTCTCTAGAAACCAGACAACTATTCAGGGGTCATGAACATAACAACATAGACTATAAGGCCACAGTGTCATGAGTGAGGAGGTTCCATTGAATGCGATGAAAATCTCACCATGGCAGAGGCTTATATTCAACAGTGGGCTGATATAGACTATCATCACAATAGTAATCACAAGAAATAGACTGCGAATTACAATTAATATTACCCCTCTAGCCACTTAGCGGCTGGCTTGTCCAACCCAGCAAAGTGCTAGAACTTGAATTGTAGACATTGCAAAATTTCTTTTAGCACAGGAAATACGAAGCACTATTTCATTTGATTTATACCTTGTTCAAAGTATTTTTTAAAGCTAAAAAATTGATAAACATTTTTTGAAGTTAATTATTTTCGTTTTCTGAAATTATTTTATGTATAGTTCTTTTGGTCAGTGTGAATAACGGGCTCTAAGATTAGACTACGCTATTTTGAAAAAGGCAGTGGTTCTGAATTGAAACAATAAAATTGAACACTAGAAAGCTATTGCGGGCCACACAAAACCTTCACACCTATCCAACGGCGTCAAATTTTTTAGTCTTTCTCAGTGTCCCTTTAGCGACACTGTTTTATTTTCCCTGTTGTTATTATTAGAGTAAACGTTATCGTAAGAGTAAACTGATTATTCAGTGGAATAACTAAAGCCAGTGGCCAAAAGTGGTAAAGGCAGTAAAGGAAGTAGCCAGCTTCAATAGTTGTTATATCTTACCGTAGCTTTTGTGACTAAGAATACTGCGTCTTGGTGTATTATGTTCACATCTGGGTCCATTTTCATAATGTTTTTTATTCTAGCTATAGGTAACCTCGTATTTCGTACAACCTCGGTCTTTTGAATTTGGGTAGCTGGTTTTCTCTCGCCAGGAACGGGATCCTCTGATGCAACTACTTCGGAGTCAAACTCCGTGTGTGCTTCAGTATCAAATTCAATAGATTCTGTGTTTTGAAGTTCAATATCTGCGTATTGTTCAGAATCAATGACATCGGAGATATCAATGCCCGTATAATGGTCATCTTCAGTCATATTTTGTTTGACAGACAACTGAGCAGCTATAGGGTAATTATACAGTTAAATTAGCGCTTAACTGATACCTAGCTTGGTTTGTTTGTTTACACTATCAACCAAACAATACACAAATTGGATTCAACCTAATTTTAAGATTCAAACATGTTTGTTTTTTACTTTCGTTCGCGCGCGGTAGCCACAAATTCACGCAATTACAATTCGTGTTTTTTTTTTTAGTTTTTTTTTCTCTTCTAGGAGAAGGCAAAGGGATCTAGCCCATAACAGCCATGTCTTATTTATGTTATTTCTTCATTTTGCAAGTCAGTCTCAGTCAAGTAATTCGTCGTATACTTGGCGTATACAGAGTCTAGTCACGGTCAAGTCATTCTTCAGTAAAGTGGCAGAATGCTTTACAAAAGATTTTGGCGGCTTCTTGTGGGAACCCGAAAGCTCCGTTACGCACTTTAATTTACACTTCCCTTCACTTGTACACCATCACTAACGTTTGCTGCACAATATTCTGCCATTATTATTAAGCTTCAAAAGTTAGAATGCACAAATTATAAGAATTATAAAGAAAAATGCAACTTCACTCGCCGAGTTCCCGCCAAAAAGCCTTTGTATTTTTTTCGTTACAATTCACTCTTCACTCCTCCCTCTGGGAGAAGGCAAAGGGATCTATGTCTATACAGACATATCTTATTTCTTTAGTTTAGTGAAGTCAGTCTCAATCAAAACAAGTCATTCGTATGGCGTTACGTTTTGGCGTACGCAGAATCAAGTCATTATTCAGTGAAGAGGCAGAAAGCTTTTTGGCGGCTTCTTGTGAGAATCCGGAGTCTTCGTTACGCAAAGTGCGTAATATTTTAACTTCCCTTCCTTCACTCACTGACTTTTGCTGCACAATATTCTGCCATAATTAAAGCTTGAAAACTCAGAATACATAAATTATAAGAAAAAAAAAACAAAAATGCAATATCACTCGCTGAGTTACCGCCAAAAAGCATTATAATTTTAGTCTGTGCATCGGCCACAACGTTTCTTGTCAGTGTTGCCAACGTACCGATTTGTCGGTGTTTTAATCGATTTTATTAACAAAGTACGAGGTTCCCGATTCATTATCAATCGAATCTGCTGAAAACAAAAATTTAAAATCCCAAGATAATTTCATCATTAAGTCAGGCTATAATCAGCCTTTATGACGAGACTAAATAAGATATTAACGTTCATGGCGGACAGGACAAATGAAAGTGTTAAGAGCCAATTTTAGCTGGGAATTAAATGAAAATGTAAGAACTGGGAATGCTTTTAGAAAAATTATTGATCGGTGTTTGAGTTCATTTCATAATTACATTTTAACCACAACCGCTTACGACGACAAATAAACATGAAATGTAGGTACATATACCTCTATCTATGTTGAGCACGCATAAAGTTTCTACGTGCTTGTGGTTGACTTCAAGCTGCTTGTCCGATTCCGAAGCCCTCTAGGAATAGCGATATTGTTAAAATTGACGACCTGTTTGGTGTAGTGGTTAGAAACTCTGCTGCTATACCAAAAGGTCGCGGGTTCAAATCCCGCTAGGGGTATATGTTTGTATGATGGATGAATACAGACATGTGTTCCCGAGTTATGGATGTTTTCATTTATAATAAGTATTTATTTAAACAAAAAAAATGTATTTATGTAGTATATCAACCATCTGGTATCCACAACAAGCCTATAGTGTTTTATTTACTGTGGAACTAGATGGCGCTGTGTGTATGTGCGAAGATATTTATTTATTCTTTTACGTTAAAAATCGATATTTTAATAATATCGCTTATCCCTAGCGGGCTTCGGATACGGAAAAGCAGTTTGAAATCAACCCCAAGCACGAAGAAACCCAATTCAAAGTCAATCAGAAAAAATCTTTATCGTTTGAACTGGGACTGAATATGAATTTTTGAACCCTACTGTACCTTTCACCTACGCACGATGTGTATTATGAAGTCACGACAAAGATGATCTTTTGGGACTCACAGCCTTCGGATGTGCTGATGGGCAGATATTGCGGCGTATCCTTACAATCTGATAGATTTTATCTGAAAAAGCCTAAAATATAGAGCAAGTGCAAGCGGTAAACGTTCGTTTCTGCAATGGAGAATTTGGTTTTGTATTTAATTTCACACGCAGACGAAGCGAAGTTCTACCATAAAAAATGAATAAAAATACTTAATTGCTGTAATAAAATATAATTATCAGTTCGTGTTGAGTATCAAAACAACATTAACATTACAATGATCCACATTATATACATATAATCTACTTTAACAATACTACTGACTTATAAACTACTTAATTTATTAAACTGTACAATAGTTAAAACATGTAAATCGAATATATAATGCTGATCTATTGTCAGTGCATAAAACATTTTCATTAAAAGAAAATATATAATTTTTGAATGTTTTTTTCTATAATTAAAAAGGCTAATTCGTGCTAATACGCCTAACGAAGCCCGACGGTGAAAACGATAAAAATTGCACACATGATCAACAACTTGTTATCGACGCATTAACTGAGTCGAGTAAAAAATTCATCGTTCGACTAAAAGCTTTGGGTAGTATGATCCAACTTGTGTGGGCTGTCGATTAGCTCCTTTGTGCGGTGGGCCATCAATGGCCCATCAAATGGTCGGTGAGATGGCCCAGCAATGGTGGTTGCAACGCCGCCGGCGCGTTAACTTCGTGTGTTCGTTGCGGCCATATATCTATTTAGTACGTAGGTACTATTATTTATTTATAAAATTAATTTTAGAGAAGTATGGTTGGTACTTGGTATAGCTTGAATAGTCATCATCATGTTAAACTGTATGAATAACTGAGACGCCGACTGTACCATAGAGGAAGGTAACTAAGTACCTAGTCGATCGAGTCCGAGTCGAGTTACGTTCAAACAAAAACAGTAGTGGACCACGTGTATATTGCGTACCGCCCTCACTGGTCCGCTATCCTTTGATGTACCGGCAAAATACCGCCACACCGAAGCGATCCCAGAAAATGGAATCGCTCGGTAACCCATTCCACTCACTAACGCCTTCCTCACAATGGCCCACCGTGTAGAGAAGCTATTTGATCTTCCTCAATCAGCGACTAAACCGTTTAGTCGACCTAGTGGTGGAACTCTACAGGAAACTCACGCTCGTAAGCTGTTCCCCGCACAAGATCCATATTTCGTAGTTTCAATGGTCTAAAAGTTATGGGTGGACATGTTAATTAATCGATCGATCAATTGAAGGTAGTCGTTAAGCCAAGTCGGTGGCTAACAGGAACGACTTGAGACACTGACTGTCAGAGCCACTAGTCTGATACGAATCTACCAATCTGCGCTGGACCCGCGTGTGGTAGATGAGGTCGTGTGACTTAAGTTGATGTAGTATGCGACTACGTAAGAATCGAATGTCCTTAGTTTATCCAATGAAGTGTTAATCATTGTGTGTTTTCACTAATAGGTATACTTAAATAGGTACCTAACTGTTAGGTATAACGTTCCGCAACATCTTAATTAATAATTATGAGGAACAACGAATTTATTAAGAGCTCATTATAATTTTTAAATGAGAAATTCTTAATTCTCCAACCACTATTTCGACAGATATGTTTTTAAACGAGTATGTAGGTAATGCTAGTTATAACAGTATAAAGCTCTTTATTATTAAACAAACCCTTTTGTTCGACAGATAAGGCACGTTAATAAATATAATTGTCTAATTGATCACAATGGTCGAAAGTAGATATGGAAAATCCATTGAAAACCTGTCATTTGTCATTCACGGCTTTTTCAAATTAATAATAATTGTATGCAGCTGCCTTCCCCCTGGGGTCAGCTTACGCTGCTGTGGTATAACCCAATTCCACATCGCATGTAAAAATTTGAAAGGTTATGTTATAGTTTTCCAAATTCAAACACAAAAAATGTAAAAAGATTCTTAAGTGGTTATAATAAATAGCCCGTTCATGTCAAACATGGATTAACAATGGTTTTCAATTTAAGTAGTAAATAGATATACTCTTAACTCTTTTATTAAACCTAAGCACGGTCGATTATTTATTACCTATTAGTAGATAAAATGGTATGTAGCAAAAATAGCTAACAATTTGTTCACTTCACCCTAAAAAGATTCTAAAATGTTCAATTCAATCACTGTTCATTTCTTTCATTAACAATTACTCAATTCACGCAGAAAAGTTTCTTCCAGAAAGGTTTCTTGACGTGTCTGACCGGTAGGCCTGCTAGGATGGCAGCGTCGAACGCGTCCTTCAACTGCTTTCTTGTCTTCGACGAAGTCTCCACGTAAGTTGCGCCGATTTTTGTTGCTAACGCTCTCGCATCTGCTTCTGAGATTGGTTGCTCTCCGCGACTCTGAAATGATTAAAAAATATTAAGTAAGTCTATACCAGAGAATAAAGTCCAACGACAGTGCTTATTTGTGCTAACAAAAGTTTCCCTTTAAGTATAGATTACTTAGAGCCATCGAAGAGAACGCATTACTCACAGACATATATTATTATGTCTATAGCACTACCAAAGATATTCTACTTATAACTAAATTATTCGTCGAAATAATTATGGAGTAAAGTAGGCACTTTAATTACTGCTCGACTTTAGTGAAATTCACGAATATACAAGCTTAAATGTAGAATATGTCGGGTTAAAAAAATGTCTACATGCACAAATACATCGAGCAACGATACTTGACTGTATTATTGTCTTCAGTTGGACTATTGACTATTGGAAAGTGTGTTTATCTATCTGGATGTTTGTTACCTTTTCATGACTCTTTGACTAACCCAGACTACTGTCTAGAGGTCGCGAGTTCGAATCCCGCTACAGGCATATGTTTGTATTATGAATACGAACATGTGGATCTGTGATATGAATGTTTACATTTATAGTATAAAAGGGATATATTTTCAAAAAGAAACAGATAATCGTGTAGTTTATCCACAATATCCATAACACAAACCTAGTTGCTTAGATGGCGCTGTGTGTATGTCCAAGGATATTTACACATTTTATTTAATTCCACGCGAGTGCGACCACGGGCAGAAAGCTAGTGATTTTCCGAGTTAGTAAAGCTAGCTATTTAAAAAAAAGTTTATTTTCGACTTTAGTAGCTATAAACTATAGACTAAAGGTTGGGATCTCCTATTAAGTATACAAGTATACTTGTGCCAAGAGGGCCCGCTCTTCCATATCATCTAAATGTTACATTGAAAATAAACTTATGTTGGTTAGGTATTTTTTAATTAGGTATTTTTAGTTATTATATAATTCCATTGGATTTGATAGTTTCTCGTGGGTTTTGGCGGCATGAAACCAACGCCATCCCATTTGATAAAGTTTCTCGAGGGTTTTATGCAACAACGCTATATACCCCTTCTAAACGGCCATCGTATCATCCATATAAATGTGGTAACACCTTTATATTACGTAACAGTAACGTTAATAAACCAATCTCAATACAAGTCTTGACGCTGTATCAACCGAGATGCGTCTTAAGCAGTTGACGCTATCTCAAGCTCCGTGCTAATTCATAAACCAATTTTGAGGTCTACTCAGCTGAGATCATTTCTCAAGTATTCGCCTCAGCGGCGAATGAATGATAGTCTTGAGTTTCGTTTATAAATACGCGCACCTCTCAAGTGAGTACTGCTTGAGTATGCACGTGCTTTTTAGGTCTCAAGTTCGGTTTATGAACCAACACATTTACTTGAGACCGGTCACAAGACTGTTCTTAATCTTTAGAATGGTTTATTGATACGGACCTAAGATAGTAAGAGGTAAGTAGGTAAATCACAGACCACCCAATCTAAACTATTCAATAATCGCCATCCAAATCGGCACAAATAGTTTCGATTGGTTTTGGTAGCCCACTTGTGTGTAGAGTGTTCGTTGGGTGGTCTTGTAAGGTTGAAGATGACGATTAGAATCTAACTGTAGATTTTCGTACGTCTCCAAGTGAAAAGTAGGTAATGTAAACAGGTAAAATATTGGTCTCTATTCGGTCGCCGGGTACACGATAATTGCACCGATGTGTCATAGTATATACTCGTAGGTATATAACAGAATAACACAACTCATGTAGGTACCTACTCGCCATATAGGTCATCGCGGATTTACTAATATGGTTCTTGGTTGTGATTAATGTTATTTATACTTATAACAATAGATGTTATTTACTGGGATCACTCATGGGTGCTCGCGATGACTGTAGAATTGATTATTTGGAAGGCAGTAGTTGGAAGGAACATTATCGATACTAGCCACAAACGAACAAACGTAAATGCATATATTGGTCTCAGTGAAGATCACGCTCTTTTTAGAGAGTTATCTGAGCGTTTGGTAGATGCATCGAGTGTATGTATACGTAGAGCCTACGCCTGTATGTGTAACCCATTTATATGTTAGATAATACTACAATAAAACCAGTCTATCATCAATATTCGGCGTGTTCATTTCGGCTCATCAGTCCCATCCTCAGCACAATCAAATGGCCAATAGTTTGGACGAAGAATCAGTCTCGCTATACAGCGATGCAATATGGCCAGCCTTCTGGGTACGCTACCAACCAGGAATTTGGGGGCTCGTTTCTTTTTTGTGTCTTTTTTAAAACAAATTATGTATAATTATTATTCCCTTGGATGATTAGTTCTCGTGGAATTATTGTCTTTTTTCAGAATGAGAAGTAGACTATGTCTTTCTCCAGCTACCGGCTACCTCTTTGCCAAACAATACGATCGCTTCTAAGGTTTAGTCATGAAACTGCGACAAATAAACAGACGGAAAGAATTACTTTGGCATTTATACATATTAATTATACGATAACTGGTGATTCAGAGCTGGTGAGGTAATGTAGTGTTCGCGATCAATCGACTGCAAAAGGTCAGATTATCGACCGTTTGAGCACCCCTGACTGTCTTGATAGCTAATAAGTAGTATAGTATAATCTTAACTTAGTAAAAAGAATAAGCTTAACAAGAGATATTAAATATTTAATGTGTAAGTAAACGACCTGTTACTATACCAAAAGGTTGCGGGTTCGAATCCCGCTTGGGGCATATGTTTGTATGATGAATACAGACATGTGTTCCCGAGTTATGGATGTTTTTCATTTATTTATGTATTTATTTACAAAAAAAATGTACCATCAACCATCTGGTATCCATAATACAAGCATAGTTGCTTTGTGTGGAACTAGATGGCGCTGTGTGTATGTGCAAAGATATTTATTTAATTCTTATTTCCATGCTGAATCGTAGACGTATTATGTCACCTTAAAAAAAATAATGATAATTCAATAACATCCGAGGTATTCCACTAACCCGTAAAGTTTGCAACACCCGGGGGTCGAGCGCGAGGTCGCTCTGGGTCCCGACGAGCACGAGGGGCGCGTTCACACTGGCTACCGCGCGCGTCCACCGCTCCGCAACCGAGCGAAACGTCTCCGGACGGACCACAGAGAAGCACAGCATCAGCACGTCCGTGCCGGGGTAGCAGAGCGCTCGGAGCTCCGACATGGAGTCCTGGAATGTGGAAATTTGGTACGATAAGTATAGGTAATAGGTACAGCAAGGTAAATGTGTGCACAACTGAAGTGTGTCGTCCACACTTGGTGCCACTACAAGTCGCGAAAAATAAATCATTCGCGCGCGACGTAACATGATGCGCTATATGAGGAAATCAATCAGTATTACTACTCTTTTCAGGATTATGCCTGGTTTATATATTACTGGATTTGTATGAAGGAATAGTTGCGCTTGTTTTTCATAGGTACTTTTTGCGTAAACGCGAACGCGATGGTAAAGTTAAAAACGAGACAAAATTCGCATTTCGCACATAGGACACCAGGGGGCCGATCGCGCTAAGTTTGAACGATATTGGTGTCGATTCGGATGTACACCAACTAAACTAAACTAAAACCAGTTTTAAAGTAGTACTGTCTCTTTCTCCCTGGAACAGTAGGTACGATGCGATGGCACCACTCCAAAGCTAGTATAGTTTAGTTTAATTGGTGTACATCCGAATCGACACCAATACCAAAGCTAAACCATAACCAAAAACAATTTGTATCGCGCTAATCATTTGAACAGTAGTTTTTTTTTAATACTCGTGGTTAGAGCTCTAAACATTTTGGGTTTGGTTTTATTTTGGTAGCGTCTACGATATAATCGTTCGCAAAAAATAGCGCGATGCCATTTTTTACATCAGCTAAACTACAGCTAAACCAAAACCAAAAACGTTCCGATCGAACGGTGAAACCATTGTAAAATAGGGCGATTGGTCCCCTGTATATATACTATATCTTAGTAACATTTTAGATAAATAATATCGTACTAACTGGATCGCGTGATTTATTATTAGGCGTAAGGCTGTTAAACAGACAGTAAGCATTGGGTTTAAGATCCAAATAGAAATCCTCGTATTTGTGTAATGATAGACATAAAAAAATCAAATTCAACGTAGCTTTGTACAGTTGACCGCATTTCACTTAATATTCAACCATTGGAACGTCATCCGCTCGCTGTATGAGCTTGGTACCGTACCGGAGCTCAACTTTTACTGGCAGTGTTACGATTGACGTGCGACGACTGTACATACATAGACAGTGATATCTAACAATTCCGGTGTGATGGGTGAAAGTGGCCCGTTTATGGTAACGGCATCGACAATTGAAGCGAGCACCTTACCTAATATAAACCAAAATGCTTGCGTAATTTCAGACGCACGCCCTGCGCCGATCGGCCCATAAAGAGTGTTGCAAAGCGATATAGTAACTCTTGATTGTAAAAGAACGGCATCTATGTGATACGCATATTATTATAGACTCTGTCTTACTCGAGACAAGCAAAAGTTACTCAAGACATTATTTTGATTGTGTCAAAAGGGGACTTTTCAAGTCAACAAGCAATAGAATTCCAGATTTTGGATTTTTAAAGACAAGACCCTATACTAATGTGAACATAATAAAACTCTTCAATATTAATGAAACGAGAAGATTCTTTATGGCAAGCGAATATCAGGCGAAGTAGTAAGATTGTAAAGGTATAACCTCTATATTCGGGGTTAGATAATAATAAATATTTCGGACACTTACACCAATCATCTAGTCTCAAACTAAGAAAAGCTATGGATACTAGATAACGGATAAACATACTACAGCCAAGACTCGGGAATAAATGTTCGTATTCATCATACAAACATGTCCCTTGCGGGATTCTCAAACTCAAACTCAAAGTATTTATTGCATATCACAGTGGTTCATATATACATACAGTTGTTAGGTACATTAAGTAGTATCATGTGACACCCTGTTAGGGCACAAGCAATTTGAGAGAGCACTGTAAAGTACGTGACAATCTTAGGCTTATTCTTATTATGTATTTACATTTTTTTTTTTACTTAGGTTTTATTGTTTGTATTTATATTTATACACCTACTTTTTTATTTATTTCGGTATAATATTTGGATTTGATGTTTTTCTGGTTTCCCGAACTTTAGGAACACTAGTGCACACTTAACATTTATAATATTTGATCGTTCACTTATTTTAATATGTTAAATTTACGCAGTGCTATTGTTTACGTGAGCTCCGTGGCACCGTGGCGCCCTCTCTCCGAGGGTTCGAACCGGCAACCGTTGGTTTCGCTGACAGGGTCACTATCAGCTACACCAATCGGTCGTTGTCGCTTGGCCTGCCATTGACTCATAATTATTATCATCAGCCCACTGCTGGAAGACGTTTCCTAAGACGCGCCACAAAGCCCGATCTTCGACTTTACGGCATTAAATCGTATCCAGGCATTCGGATCGTCTCGCCTTAGGATCAGTGATATACAATACAATACAAATACTGTTTATTGCGCAAAATAATTTACAATAATTTTTGATGATAACAATAGAACACAATATACTCGATTTACTAGGTTTATTATTTAACGATTCGGTATCGATATATATTTTTTTATTCACAACGGGTTTGTACTTTACCTCAATCACACCTGATGTTAAGTGAAGATGAAGTCGAAGGTGGAAGCGTACTGACCCGGAAAACCCAACATATTTGGGGGACTGGCTATCTTATCTCTGACAACCGGAACACAACAATGCTATTAACATTGCTGCTTGGCGGCAGATTTAGATAAGATGGTGGTAGCTAGCCAGGCAGACATTTAAAATATCCTACCACCAACCAAACCGAGTACTTAAATACGTACCCCGCTGGGGATCTAACCCGCGACCTCCGAATCGTAAACCCAGTGTTGTTTACATTGAGCCACGGAGGCGGTTAAGTATGTTCCTGTGCGTCTATTTGGAGTTTACGCTAACTGCTCTAGTTAACTCTGTCAGTGGCACACCACAACTGTTACTCGTAATAACTCGAAAATTGAAAAACCATCGAGTATAATACTTAGTAATTGGTGTACACCTTATTTATTATTATGCAATTGTGCAACCTCCACAGCTATTCCTGAAAGGTATTTTATTTTCTGTTGTTTAACAAATTGTCACTTAAATCAAAACAAACTGAAAGCCAATTAGAGGTTTCCATTGATAGTATCTATGCACATGGTAGGTTACATCAAGATAACAAAGGGATATATCAAATAGATATCATTATTATTGCATAATATGTACACTGTACGTACTAATGAAAGTGAAATTGACTGACGTCAATGTACGGCAAGTAATAATACACACCATGTCTGCGTCGCTCTCAGGGGTGTTAATTAAATTCATACCTAATGAAAGTAACCAATCACTCTTCACGCCACAGTATACCTGTGTGGAAACCTAACAATCCTAATATAACATTCAGTTGTCTAAATACATATATCTCAATTCGAAACTATGAGAGATATGATAGAGTTCTAAGAACCACGTCAATTTTAGGGATAAGAAATACTGCGTTCATGGATAGTTCAATGAACATTATGGTACACCAGCAGCACCCTTATTGTCTAACTGCAATGGTAATGGAGTGTATCGTCAAATGCCTAATTCGACCAATAGCGAAACAGCTGGCGATACTGCACATTCTCATTAATTAGGCAATAAGGATGCGATAAAAATATCAATAGGGAACTTTGTAAGGCAGCTTGCCTGAGTCGGTAATCGAAAAATTTGCACTTTTCTTACATCTGAAATGGACCACGTGCCTTAGCACAAGCACTTTACCTGTCCTAGTTTAGGATTTCTCCAATCTAAATAACATCAAGGGATTAATAACTATTTAAGTATTTAAATACTAAAAAAACCCGACTGCATATTTTATACTATGACACTCTAAGCCCCGTATTAATAAACCATTCTCAATACAAGTCTTGAGGCTGTATCACACGAGATGCGTCTTAAGCAGTTGACGCTATCTCAAGCTCCGTGCTAATTTATAAACCAATCCTGAGGTCTACTCAGCTGAGATCACTTCTCAAGTATTCGCCTCAGCGGCGAATGGGCAGTCGGGTAAAAATTGATCATGCCGACTTGAAACACGAATAACGAAGGAATTAATGTGTAATGTCACAATCTTGGTATACAGGTTTTTAAACTATGGAGGTGTGAGGGGTGTTTGATCATCGTGTAGTCTGGTAGCTGCGGCAACTGGATAATAATAATTTTATTATCTATTCCCGCAGTTGCATACAAATGAGCTTTCAAATGAAATTCCTGAAGTATACCCGCGGCATAACAATGCACTTTCGCAATTAACCATCAAATAGACCTGTCTATTGGCAAAGTGGTCTAACCGACAGTCCCGGATAAACCGGCTTGTTAGCGCCATTATTGATTGCCCAATCTATTGCTGTGATTAAGTTATTTATTGTAGGTATTTTAGCGAATTTTCAAATATAGTAACGAAAACAACCAACAAATCGTGGATATGTACCGATAATTGGCAGGGAAGAAATATGGTTACATTAACATATAGTTAGTACCAAAGTCAAAGTCAAAAATGCTTTATTTTGTAGGTACAAATTCATATTTTAAGCTATTGCTTGTTCCAAAGGCAAAGGAATGTAGAGGGGTTACACTTTTTAAATGTGAAATAGCATGGCATGCTAACGAGCTGGTATGTCCAGGGATGATTATCATCTATATCGGTAGTCTGATATTTTATGATATTATGCTTTCTTAATAAGTTTCTGTATCTTCATCCAATTTTTCTAAACGTATACGAGTATATTGAAATCATAGGTATAGTTCAGCAAAAAAAATTCTCGATTCAGCAGGGCCCTGCATACGTAGACATTTAATTGTATTCCCAATTGCATTCGAGTTTAGTAACCTAAGCCCCTTCTTAGGGTTCCGTAGCCAACAAGAATCCCTTATAGATTCGCTATGCCCGTCTGTCCGGCCGTCTGTCTGTCCGTGGCTTAGGTCAGAGGCCTTAGTACTAGAAAGCTATAATTTGGCATGGGTGTGGTAAAAGAAAATCTTACAAATATTTTGGATCCTTTTAAGAAATGTTAAGCTTTAAAGTGCAAATTTTTGTTAGAGTCAAATTGAAGCGGGTTCGAATCCCGCTAGGGGTAAATGTTTGTGTGATGAATACGAACATTTATATATACCCGAGTCATGGATAATTATATAAATATTTATATATGTTTATCCGTTATTCACTGAGGTTATCCAGTATCCATAGTACAAGCTTTGCTTAGTTTGGGACTAGATGATTGGTGTTAGTGTCCGAATATTTTTATTTATTTATTATTATTCTGTCATATAGGTACCTACGCTTAGTAGGCAGTTAACTCTATAACCTTTTAACGAGTAATATAAAAGTGTTCATAAGTAATTATATAAATTTATTATACCTCATAATAAGTGATAGAAGCAAAGAGATAACACATACTGCGTATGTACACATAATACACCTTCCGTTTCCTACATCCTCTCAGACAACGATCATGTTTGTCCCAGCATTGTTTAATTACTGAAGAAAATTCAACATAAGCATCATCATCACAAATGCATGTTATAGAATTAATCATGCGAATCGTCGTAATAAAGACCTTTGTGAAAAATCTGTTGTTGACATAATAAACAATATACTATGCCCCATTGTGCGCTCTACAAGGGCACCGGACGGCGCTTAAGTAATTCCTCTGCCTGATGCCAGGGGAAGCCACGTGCTCGGGTCGAATTTCGTGAAAGTGACAGGTAACAGTTATGGAGATATGATGAATTCTTGTTTAATAGAAGTTTGGAAAGGTTACATTAATTTACTAACACTCGCCCCATATCTTGGTAGGTTGAGTCGGAAAAGTCTTGTTTTGTATGTACCTGTAATACAAGACACTTTAATATCTTCGTGTAGGTAGTATTATCCTGGCTTTACAAGGAAAGGATTAACTGACACCATCTCTAACCCAAGATGTTACCTTTTAATCCAAATTTTAAAAGAATCTGAGGTGGTTCTCAATTCGTCGCGTAATATTTTTGTATTTGAGGAGAGCGAAACAAAGTGCCGTGATTTGGTTAGTATATTCAGCCCCCGTAGCATGGCATCGTTTGTCGGTTAGTTTTATATTTCGTCCAAACGAATCAGCAGGACAAATAATAATGATGCAGTCAAGGCGTATTTTTACAAGTTTTCATTTAGTTTTGTTTACACTCGACAGGAGATCGGAATCGCATTGAAAATTATAATTAAGAACTTTTTTGACGGTTAAATTATTACAGTAGGTATAGAGTCGGTAATTTCTGTTTAGTAGGTGTACAAGACAGTGTAGTGTAACAATTTATTTAGTTCATTATTATGATATTTCGAAGTTCGAATCCCGCTAGGGGCCTATGTTTGTGTGATGAATACGGACGTGTGTACTGGAGTTATGGATTTCATTTATAATAAGTATTTATTTACACAAAAAAAAAATATTTATGTAGTATAACAACCATCTGGTATCCACAACACAAGCGTATAGTGTTTTAGTTACTGTGGAACTAGATGGCGCTGTGTGTATGTGTAAGGATATCCTTAGACGTTTAGACGACCTTAGAAGTTTATTTATTATTTATTAATGCGATAGTGATCGATTTAAAAAGTAATTCTTACATTTGACTTCGGCCCTTGTGAATTTCCTCAAATAACATCTGAAGAGATCCAAGTCTTGTTCTACCCGTATTAATAGACCGTTCTCAAGATTGAGATGACTTGTTGCTTGAGAATCTATTGCATATTAAAACAGTATCAAAAAAAAATGTATTGAGACTGAGAAGCGATCTCAGTCTCAAGATCGATTTATTAATACGGCCCTACTTTTGCTATACTGTTTGTCGTGTAGGTCGGTACTATTCAATTAAAGTGTATGACGGCTGTAGTGTCACCTAAAGAAAAAATACAGTTACATAAAGTTCGGGCGTAGGCCACGTACCACGGACTAGTCGCAACCTGAAAGTGTTTTCAAGTCGACTCTTTGGACTACCAACGAAAGCAATCGAGATCGGCAGTATAAGTGTTCTCTGCGAAGCACGGACACTTATGAAAACGCCACTAAGGCCCGTATTAATAAACAGTTCTCAAGATCGACATGGCCTCAACTTGACGCTTGAGAATCTGTTGCATATTAAAACAGCATCAGAAAAAATGGTCTTGAGACCGAGACGCGATCTCAATCTCAAGAACGATTTATTAATACGGGCCTAAGTCAACCCACCCCATCATCAGTTCTCCAGCCTCGCCAGAAATTAACTATACTAATCGATAACTATACATATACATATATAAATTGACAAAACCCCCAAAAGTCTATTGATGTAAGTACATCATCCAATAACCTGTTTTCATTAAACCTGGCTAAGCACCTTATTACACACGGTTCATACAAACTTCAAGTCCAAATTTTTCGAAATGAATAATCCCATTCTAATGAAACTTTATATGTATACATAAAGCACGTAAAAAATTAGTAGGGAAAATTTTCGAAAAAGAGTATTCGTACACAATTAGAGCGATTTTAAGTTTTCCATAGTAACAGAATAAATGCAATACAATTTATTCTTTTAAATTCCATATTTTAAAAATGTTTTCAACTTTTTAGACCTATTTGTCATGTATGTATGTATAAAGTTTCATTAGAACCGGTCTATTGATTTCGAAAAATTTGGACTTGAATGTTTGTATGAAGTACCGTGTGTGATGGATGATAAACGCTCCTAATGCAACTGAGATACCTACATCCAGATAAAGACTGGACAATCACACATACAACGCCGTCAAACACATAACACCCGTAATTTTTCGTCGGCGGTTAAAATTAATAGCGAATGAGACTGCGTCACGAGTGCTTCGATGGTTTTGCTTTTGTGATTACTCCCCATAGTCTCCGTCCCATAAACCACCCTTGTGTATAATCTGCAGGTAGATTAAAAAAACTGTGGGAATCACGATGCGGCATTGGTGTCGATTCGGATGTACAACGAACTAACTTTTAAAGCAGATACATCCTTTTCTAACACTATTAACATGAAAGCGACGACTATAAATTAAGGCCTGTCAAATTAAGTTAAGAGCTGTCAAAACAAGTCGCTCCATAGTATTTTAATCGTGACGTCGCTAGGTGTACACCTAATATTGATAGAGAAGTGCTTGTTTTGATCCTTTTACTTAATTTGACAGGACTTAATTATATGTCGTCCTTTTCATGTATTAGTGGTTAGAAAAGGATACATATAATTTAAATTTAGTTCGTTGTACACCCGAATCGACACCATTGTCATATTAAAAGCGGAAAAAATTTATTGCACACGTGCTTAGGATTGTGAACAAATATCATAATAAGTTGTTTCATTCTTTACGTTAAAAAAAAGTTTATGTATAAGGAAGCAGATGTTTCTGGATGCCCATTCGAGAAGTAAACATTTTCTCGGTATTGTTGGTTGATTCCGACGTAGTGCAATCGTCGAACCACGTAGCGAGTGGGACTTTTAGGATAACTGGAGCCTGATTCTCACATACTCGAGATTTCAATGTCGAACGACATCAATAGGTTTGTCACTTTTACACACGTATATAAGTGTGAAAGAAATAGACATGCCAATGTCTATCGATAGACAAATGTCGAGTGTGCGAGAATAGGGGTTCTGAACTGCCAAAAATTGGTGTAACAACCGACTTCAATAAGGTTCCATTCGCTGATATTTAAAGCAATCCTAAAACAGAAATTATTAACAAAAGGCTTATTTATAAAATCACTATTTGAATGATAATAAGCAAGCATGGACATAGCTGTCTTATTATTCATGTAATTATCAAATCGCAAAAAAATTTTTCCATGGATTCCGTTTTCTAAAACGAGGTACGGAACAGTAGCGTGCACAGCGTTTTATCACAAAATACAACTACAAAATAATAACTTACACTTATAGCAATCTCCGTAACTGTTTGCAATATTTCTGTTCACATCAATATGAATCATTTGTCTTGAGAATGCATTTCGAGGAAAGCTTACAATTTGCTAAGGCCTACACTACACTGTTTTTCTGCCTGTGTGAAGGGCACGCCACTGGTATGGAACTCTAAAAATTAGTGATTTATCGGTTTTAACTGTTGTGGTCACGACGTATGACGTATCATCGCGAGTAGAGGAAAATCTCGCCCCTTATTGTCAAATGTTGTTTTAAATGTGTACTTACTCCTAAATTGTATAATAATAATGAGAAATAATAACACCATAACACCTAAATATGATCAATATAACTTTAACAAGAAATAATGACGACCTGTCTAATTATAAATAAAATTATGAATCATCTTAGTTCATCAATAACATTCATAAACCATGACCATGAACTGAATTGTGTGTGACGAACGATTGGTGTAGTAGTGTGTATAGTGACCCTGCCCACGAAACCAATGGTCGTGGGTTCGAATCCCGCGATGTATGACTGTTTGTGTGATGAATATGAACATTTATTCCATAGTTTTGCTTAGTTTGGGACTAAATAATTGGTGTAAAGTTCGAAATATTTATTTATTATTTATATGAAATTTTCGGGACTTCAATTTCACAGCACGAATAAAAGCAAAGGATTTTGCAATATCGTACTGGAAGAGATCACCGTCTTTAGTGATAAGGCCTCCCGCGTGTCTCTTTATTGTAAATAATTTTGTAAAATGTAAGTCTTTTTCTTTTGTACAATTATTATAAATTAAAAATTATGAAAATCGCCGAGAAACAATGAAATAAAAATCATTTATTCATGTAGGCAATACAATATGCATTTATGGCCGTCATTTGTTTTTTAAACTACCACTAGATCGGAACGCGACCACTACTGAGAAGAGCTAGCGAGAAACTCAGAGGGTTTGTTTCTTTTCAATCAATCATGTACAATCAAGAAAGGTTACAACAATTTTTATATATCGTGTAGAGGAGCCGTTTAATCCCATGGATTCTTTCATTAAGGTAGTCTGAAATTTTGTAATATCCCTTTTTACATAATTTTTGTTTTATAATAAGTTTAAGTTTAGATTCCGTATATCCATGGGAACCTTGTTGTAGAAGCGCACACATTGACCTCTGAATGACTTACTAACTTTACTAAGTCTACTAAAAGGTACAGCTAATTGATTTTTGCTCCTTGTATTGACATTATGTCGGTCACAATGTTTCTCGAATGAATATATATTTCTCTTAACATATTTCATATATTATTGTGACGAAAATGTTAAAATATTAATTTCTTTAAATATTTGTCTTAATGTATCTCTTGACCTTAATTTATAAATTGCACGAATAGCTCGTTTCTGTAAGACAAATATGCTATCTGTATCAGCAGCGTTTCCCCACAGCAAGATACCATATGACATCAAGCTGTGAAAGTAGCTGAAGTAGACTAAGCGCGCTGTTTCAATATCACAGATATTTCGAATTTTCTTAACTGCATATGCGGCAGAACTGAGTCTTTTCATTAGTTTTTTAATATGGGGTCCCTACTGTAACCGAGAATCTAAAGTCATACCAAGGAATACAGTTGTGTCCACAAGGTCCAATGATCACGTAATCCAAATATACAAACCAACTGTCATCAAAACGGCTTTACCGATTTGCATCAAACATAGCTACCTAATCATGTACCATCTCGTAGTGAACAGGTTTTAAAAATAAAATCCACCATTTGGCTCTACAATGTCACAGACAGACATAGGCTTCAAACATATAGCAGCCTTGTTGGGAGTTAATATATGAAGAAATAAGATTAGGGCTCATTCTCACCTGTCCAGCGGTATCACAGATTTCCACGCAGACAGGCCGGTCGTCTACGTCCACCACAACTGGAAAAAACAAATACTTATTTAGAATTCCAATATTATTGCTCAAAAATTAAGCATTGCCATCTAGCGGGGTAATGCAGCCAGCATCTTGGGCACCATACGAGCCGAACCTGTGCCACCTTCTAAACTAAGTGATGAGGTGGAACAGGCTCTTTAGATTAGTTGTTCATGTTAGGTTTTTAGTGGAATTTTAAGACCCGTATTTAATAAACCAATCTCAATACAAGTCTTGAGGCTGTATCACCCCTCGGGTTAGCACGGAGCTTGAGATAGCGTCAACTTCTTAAGACTCGACGTCTTAAGCAGTTGACGCTATCTCAAGCTCCGTGCTAATTTATAAACCAATCTTGAGGTCTACTCAGCTAAGATCACTTCTCAAGTATTCGCCTCAGCGGCGAATGAATGATAGTCTTGAAAATTGTTTATTAATACATGAAACTCCGCGCACCTCTCAAGTGAGTAATGCTTGAGTGTGCACGTGTTTTTCAGGTCTCAAGTTAGGTTTATTAAACAACATGTTTACTTGAGACCGATCACAAGACTGTTCTCAATCTTCAGAATAGTTTATTAATACGGGCCTAATTGCTCTTATATTGAGATTAGAAATTTTATTTTGTTAGGTAGTTGTTAAGTTCCACTTATAAGCTTCAGTTCTGTTAATTTAAATAAATGTCCATCTAAAGGAAGTAACTATAATAATAAAGCAGAAAAAATAAATAGTAAATTATTTTTTTATGTAATTTCATATTTATTTATATCGCAAGTCATTGCCGATCGGATAACTTATGCTACTTGACAATAATATCGCCGTCTGCCTACGATACATACATCATTTATAATTAAAATTGTAGATTGCAAATGGAAACATTACTAATCCGCACTGGACCTGCATGGTGGTGGTCCATACTCTTCTAAGGAGGCCTGAATGAAGTAAGACAATTCTTACCTGATAAATGCGAAAGTTTGGATTTTTCTTTGTTGCTCCATCACGGCAAAACGGATGAAAGGATTTGGATGAAATTTGGTACATAGATAGAACATACTCTGGATTATTATTTTTTTGAGCACAACGGTTTGGTACTTGACCTCAATCACACCTGATGTTAAATGAAGATGAGGTCGAAGGTGGATGCGTACTGACCCGGAAACCCCAAAACATTTGGGGGACTGGCTAATCTTATCTCTGACAACCGGAACACAACAATGCTATTAACATTGCTGCTTGGCGGCAGATTTAGATAAGATGGTGGTAGCTAGCCAGGCGGGCATTTAAAATGCCCTACCACCAACCAAACCGAGTACATGTACCCCGCTGGGGATCGAACCCGCGACCTCCGAATCGTAAACCCAATGTTGTTTACATTGAGCCACGGAGGCGGTTTTATATATAAAATATAGGATTCTATCCCGATAAAGTGAGTAGTTCCCGCGGGATAAACAAATTTCCTCGATAATGATATGCAATCGAAGTCGCTCGCTACTCTTATGACTCTCCTAGCAATTTTCACTTTACTCTCCTCGTTTAAAATTCGCCTTAGTTACCAAAGCTGTAACAATACTTTCTAAATTATAGCGTAACATTGTAAGTAAATTCAAATGTCAGTAAGTTACGTTATGATTACATAGTATGTTTGTTCCAGATACGTGAGCCATATTTCGCTAAAATTTATATTTGAATTTTTTACTTCAATGATACAATTGTTACTACATTAAACTTAATATTATTACTAAATAAAATCAACGTTTCACTTACATCAGAGTTGTTTAGCAATTATAAATACGTACATACATAGTACGCCTGTTTCCCTTAGAGGTAGGCAGAGACCACATTGTAATCTGTCTGTAGTGTTCCATTTGCTTCGAACTTGACACTCCTCTTTTGCTTCGTTCACTCTCCTAAAGTTCATTCATACATTCTCGTCAGTTTAGGGTAGCCTTTCTTTAAGACGTCCCCGATTTGATCATGGTACGTTCCCCGTAGTCTCCGTGGCTCAATGTAAACAACATTGGGTTTACGATTCGGAGGTCGCGGGTTCGATCCCCAGCGGGGTACATGTTTAAGTACTCGGTTTGGTTGGTGGTAGGGCATTTTAAATGTCCGCCTGGCTAGCTACCACCATCTTATCTAAATCTGGCGCCAAGCACCAATGTTAATAGCATTGTCGTGTTCCGGTTGTCAGAGATAAGATAGCCAGTCCCCCAAATGTGTTGGGCTTTCCGGGTCAGTGCGCTTCCATCTTCGACCTCATCTTCACTTAACATCAGGTGTGATTGAGGTCAAGTACCAACCCGTTACGCATAAAAAAAGAAAAAAATAATAATACTTATATATTCATTTGTGTGTCAATATGTCTACAATAGATAGATATGTATTTAAATATTAGTTAAGAAAAAAATTATGTTTATGGGTAGTTGATATGGAGAGTTGCGTTAATATTAAGTAGTACAGTGGCACCACTATGCCTTTCGGATCCACAGAGTACCAGCGTCGTGGTTGCTCCAACCCAACACACGCTGAGTGACCTTTTTGGATTTAGTATAGGTAAACGTATGTATAAAATACTCTTTATAACAGAAATCCAAACAAATACTTTTCTTTTCTTTTTTCTTTTCAATAAAAGTTGATACCTTACTTATAATAATTATAATGAACAGGAGTAATCATCAAGATGTGGTTACATGAGAGGATACATACGCGTACCTAATTCTCTTTCTGTCAATGACAGTTACCTATATGTATGAGATTGAGGTATTTTTTCATAGGCACCTGATACGTCCTGCTTGATGTCTCGACCCGCTCCGGATATGCGCGGCGAGCCCAGATTATATAGGTACGAGTATTCTATCCTCATGCGTACATCCTGGCTTTTGTTAGAATACGCATTGTATGACCCGAGGGCGAAGTGTAAGTTTTGTTTCGACTTAACTTTACTACCGCGTTCACGTTTACGTGAAGATTTGTATGGAGAAATGTGCAGCGCCTCTAGCGGATAGTTTGCAAAACGATTTTTTTCATAGGGACTTTTTTTGGTAAACGCGAACGCGATGGTAAAGTTAAAAACGATACAAAACTTACACTTCGCACACAGTACTCAGCTCACCGCTTGTTAGGTGAATATTTTAGTAATGTGCTGATTTTAGAAATAATTAAGATTTTACAGTGCTTATGAACATGTAATGATTCTTTACAACAAATATAGATATTCATTTTTTATATCTTGACAAGTATGATTTTATAACTTATGTTTTATATTGTCAAAGGAATTAATGTTCAACATTATATGTTCATAACCTTTCCTAAGAGGTTGATAATTATTAGATGGGCAATGATGAATGAACATGGGTATCACCTACCTAATACTCTTATGAAATTAATTCAAATAATGCACCTTTGACGACCTCCTTAACGCCACAGACAATGCTGTTAGAGTAGCTAAGTTCTGGCCCCAATAAAATTTGAAACTTGCCTCGACACGAAAAGAAGAAGAATTCAAATAATTATAAATTTTAAATATGATAGGTATCATAAGATTCCGGTGTCCATCTCCAGAGTGCATCTTCCATACCACTCTTGCTGTAAACCCTATCAACCAAAAAAAGAATCATCAAAATGGGACGGATATAAAACAGAATAAATATGAGGGCTATTGTT
Organism: Oegoconia quadripuncta; assembly: GCA_949316235.1. Classification (NCBI taxonomy): domain Eukaryota; kingdom Metazoa; phylum Arthropoda; class Insecta; order Lepidoptera; family Autostichidae; genus Oegoconia; species Oegoconia quadripuncta. The sequence goes on along the minus strand of OX438753.1, from coordinate 5,191,630 downwards.
AAACAAGGTCATGTGGTCCCTGCAGAGCAGAATAGGACCAACGAGTCTCTTCCCGTGGGTGGATGGAGCAAATCCCATCATAAAAAGCGATGTTTTTCATGGGAGAAGTTTATGCCCAATGGATGTGGTTAATACGAAAATTTATTCCCGAGTCATGGATGTTTATGTAATATTTATGTACGGTACTGTATCCATTTTTTAGTATCCTTGCTAGGCTTTGCTTAGTTTATTTGGGTAAATAAAAAAAAAAACAATGATCCTGATGATTTCCCTTTCTAAAAGTAGTAGCTTGGACATACTGACTGACTGAGGAATTTAAATTGACATTCAACAAACGATATCATGTATCTTACGTTGAAATTAATGCTTGAAGTTTGAAGTTAGGACAAGACTTTTTTTAAATATTCGCTTTCACTGACGAAGAACGCATAGAAAAAATTTAACATTATTAACTATTAGTATTATTAACATTAATACTATTTGGTATTGTACATTTCGGTAGGTACCTAAATTATGAGCGAATATTACTGTCGATTTGGATGTACACCAACTAAACTAAACTAAAACCAGTTTTGAAGTGGTGCCGTCGCATCGGACTGTTCCAGGGAGAAAGAGACAGTACCTACTACCTACTTTAAAACTGGTTTTACTTTAGTTTAGTCGGTGTACATCCGAATCGACACCATTGTCTCGTTTGGTAACATTAACACTCTGTTGGTAGACATTACATTTCTACAATAAAATCAATACATACGACAGAAATAGTATAATTGCTAAAAATGTAAAAAAAAATATTTATTACTCAGTACGAGAAGTTTGCGTGAATTCAAGGTAGACTTATTGGAGTAAATATTATCAACTAGCGTACTATCAAGACCTCGGATGCAATAAAATGAAAGATTATTTATTTTATGACCTAAACTGTCACTTGTCGTCGATAACGATACTAGGTAATACGTCACCAATATTTCAATGCCATGGTGGTTGAATCATCATCCATCACCTGTTTTTGTTAATCTGAGTCACACAATCTTTAAAATAGTTAAAGCAAAAAAATAAAAGTAATACCTACAAGTAAGGTGGTTATGCAAAGATTAGGACAAACCTCTTTACCCTTCACATGGCAAAGATTTCTTTTGAAAGCGAAAGCGTACCTTACCTCCGAAATATAAAAACACTCATGTGGAAATGGTCATATCCAAGGACTACCCCGGCGCGAGAGGTTGCTTAATTTGCTAATTGAAAACGAATAGCAACTGCGAGACGAGTACTTCAAGGGGTGTTGGTTGTGTACAATGTGATGGACGTAGCCGACACTTATAAAAAGCCTGTGAATTTTTCGGCCACTTTGCAAACACGGATGCAAGATAAGTCACACATAAATTTAATTAGAATAACAATCTGTGGAACTCGAGGTCTATTTCTATATAATATTAATTGTATAATGTTAATATATGACTGTCTGTTTCTCAAATAAATAAATATATTAAACAAAAAAAAACAGCCCAATGCGATCTTATAGCTGGACCACGCATGTCCTACATAATTATTGTTCAATAGGATTCGCAATATAGTCAGAATATCCCAACTAATTATTATTTTTGTGTGTATATGTATGCATGTCTATATGTTTGTTACCTCCTCAGACCTAAACGGCTGGACAGATTTGATTGAAATTTGGTTGGAAAACAGATTAGGACATGGATTAACATATAGGCCGCTTTTGAGTGACGCATTTGGTAGTAGAACGAATTCTACTCGGACGAAGTCGCGGGTAACAGCTAGTACATTATATATAAAAATACAAAGTTTTTTGCAGTTCATTTATGTCATTTTGTGTGGAGTCTCAATAAACTTCTTACAAACTCAAATACACGTTCTAAGTTGAATTGTTTGACTAACACGTTAACTATTACAGAGTAGAAACAGGTAGAGCCTACTTAGCTGTGATAATTTTCCTTTCAATTTCGTTTCACACAAACACCACCTCTGTGAATGTGGTTGTGACTATGCTATGACAGCTATGGTCGGCAAAATATAGTATAGATATATAAGTTATATGGCCAAAAGGATAGTGCATCACAGTAACATTTTCGAGTGAAATTCGAACAGGGTCCTAGTGCAAATTGAATCCGATCGACACTGTCAATGCTCATAAAAATGAGCGATCATCAATCCCCATCTTATTTAGGGAACTGCCTATCTTAAATCTCTAACGCAACGATATAAAAGAAGAAGAAATCAAATTTTTATCATGTGTTAACGGATTAACATTAACTTATGTTAAATGTTCCGAAATGTAACGCTTTAACGAGTAACTTTTTTAGTAACGGATTAGCGATTAACGATGTGAACTATTTGATTTATCGTGGTCAGCTATGTGTATATCTGAAGTCAGCCTGAATGAATCACTTTGTTGATCGAAATTCTTCGAGTTGATCGAGGCACTGGCAGAATTATCAGTGTTGTAAGCGCGTTCAGCGTTTGCAGCGTTAGCTGAGCCAGCAAGCCCTTTCACTGCTACAATTATATTGTGCATTATTCTAAGATTTCTTCCTGTATAATAATAATTATATTTATGGTTCTGTACAATGTATTGTGGCACTGAATAAAAAGTTTCTATGTCTATGTCTATGTAAATTCTGACCGTGCGTCACGACTCTCGCGCCCGTGTGTGATATAACTCCAATGTAATTTAATGATAATACCATGTTGTTACTGGCGGGTGGCCCGTTGAGACTAGACGTTTCTACGACTGATTGAGATAGTCTTATCATGCTTTTGAAAGTAGTAATATAATTAGTAGTAATATCATCCGCCTTTGTACACTTTAACTAATATTTCTTACATGACTGCGACGAAGTCCAGAGAGGAGGCCCAAATACTCTCTTTATCTCCGGAGTGCATCATCACATCTTAATCCAAATTATATGGGACCACCCTGGTGTTAAATTCTATCAAAAAAGAACAATCATCAAATCGGTTAACAATTGACAAAATATGGGTGAACATGCTGCATTGAAAACAATCGTTTTGATTCAATCCCGAGTGTGAAAATATGCTGCATTGAAAAAGGGCAATGAAAAAAAAATGCTTTTGGATAAAAAGTAAAAAGTGAAAATAAAGAACACGAAAAATAAAAGGGTGTAAAAAGATCTTTCGGGGAAATATGCGAACGGAAAATTTACTACGAAGAAATAATGAGTTCGAGAGAAAGATCCAACAAATCCATGAAATACATACAGACGAACATAGAACCTCCTTCTTTTTTGGAATTGGTTAATGAAAGATAACGCAATCGCCAATCTTCTAGCGTAAACACAGATAGAGATGTTTTCGACAATCAAATCGCTAAATTCTTTTACAGGACTGCCATATGTTGTATGTATAGTTGTCTGTATGTGTGTAGTTGTTGCCTCACGGCGATTTGAAATGTCTCTTATTTGGCAAAATAATGATCTGTTGTCAACAAGAGGCAATGCCTAAAGATATTCCACTGACATATTATGATTCTATATCTATACGATCTGTTGTCAACAAGAGGCAATGCCTAAATATATTCTACTGGCACATTATTAAGATTCTATTTACGATTTATTTAATTAGCCAGCTGATCCCAGCAGATAATCCTACTTTACTGTACCTATCTAAATATATTTTAACGACTTATTCTTTCTTGCGGAGTTGTCCATCGTTGAAGTGACCTTGAGGAAGTTTGTTGTGTTTTTTTAAACACCCTACTAACGATACGTCATGGCAAAGTAAATGTTTTTTACGTGCTTAAACCTATACGCAATGTTATTCGTTTGTTTTACGTCATTTAAAAAGGATTACTCTTGTTTGGCTTCGTTAAGCCTTCGAGATAGCCAAAGATACACACGCAATATTGTGGGTGTAGAGTTCATTATTCTTCTCTGTTATTTATGTAGGGTCACACTGCTTGCTAAGCAAAGACAGCGTTCACTCTGCCAAACATCTCTCTCATCTTTATAGACATCGAACATAAGATCATTATAATAATAAAAATAATAAATGTCTTTGCACATACACACAGCGCCATCTAGGTCCACAGTAAGCATTTAGGCTTGTGTTATAGATACCACATGGATGATAAACTACACAAATACATTTTTTTTGTAAATAAATACATATATAAATGAAAAACATCCATAACTCGGGAACACATGTCTGTATTCATCATACAAACATATGCCCCTAGCGGGATTCGAACCCGCGACCTTTTCATATAGCAGCAGATTTTCTAACCACCTCATCAAACCGGTCGTCAATCTTCGTAAGTAAGCAATGTACCTAGTTTTAAATTTGAAAGAGAATAATTTACGTTTATGAATTCAAGTATCTTAATTTATTAGGAAAATTAATAAATTAAGAGACTTTTGAAAAGAAAGAAATTTAAAATTAAAAAAACGCTCGAAATATTATGATAAATTCCATTCAAATACACCAATAACTGTGTTAAAAGCAAAATAACTTCGAAACGGCTTAACCGATTTTCTTCAAACATAGCTGAGAACCTTTAAGCTTAGTCTTTAATATAAAAAGAAATACACAAATCGAACCACGCATTACTGAGTTACATGTTCGTTTTTCGTCGGGTGTTAATTAGGGAACTTCAGAGAAAGCAGCACATAAGACATCAATACCACCCAAGAATTTACGTCATATTGAACACCATCACATAGAAATTCATGAAATCGAACCAATTACATCAACAACTCATGAAACAGATCGTTCATCATATCGAAGGCTAATGAAATCGAACGTACGTTTATCTAGTCATGGCCTCCACTCCAGCAGTCAGACTAACCTAACTCAATTGCTTTGGGAATTGTATTCATTTATGACGTCTTGTACAGTCCGTTCTTGTCATGTCGTAACACAATGATAATGACCGACCGTGCATTGGTATCGCTACAGCTTTGAGTTAGGAGGTAGACCTCGATCCTGTGACAGGTATGATCTGGTCATTGCCACTTCAGCCTGCTAACTCAGAACTATGTCGTCGACTTCGGTTCTGTGGCGGATTGCCTCGTTCCGAAGTAACTCCGAGCATAACTCTATCGATAGCACGCTGAGTGATTTCAGCTTTTGGACTAATCCAATCGTTAGTGTCCACCTTTTGGCTACATAAGTCATTACAGGTTGATAAATTTTCGAAGATTAGGCAGTAATGTGACATTTCCGTTCTGTTTAACGATACCAATACCTCGAACCCTATCACCACTGCCCTTTCGGCGACACATTTACTGGTCTCGTCAGTGTGGCGCCGGGTCGGGCTCACCTCGCCTCTTGCCACTAGCCCTAATTTGTGCGACCTTACTCGTATTTCTTTCATAAACTCGTTAGTCGTAGCAGATTCTCGCAAAATATGAAAAAGTGAGGCCGAAACCAAGAACTTAATGGTGTCGATTCGGATGTACACCAACTAAACTAAAACCAGTTTTAGAGTGGTGCCGTCGCATCGTACTGTTTCAGGGAGAAAGAGACAGTACTACTTTAAAACTGGTTTTAGTTTAGTTGGTGTACATCCGAATCGACACCACTATTGCTGGTTGGATATAAGTTATAAGGCGTCTACGTAAAACTTATCTACTTGTTACCTAGACTGATTGCCTGTCTAATGATGAAGCAATGTGTGTGTGGTGTGAGCTTGTTCATCTTCTTCGCGACTTTCATCGCATGTAGGTAATAGAAATTTTCCTTAATCATCACTCACTGGGCAGGACATATAGACAGGAAGTATAGATACTTATACTGGTATATCTAGGTGTTTCGGGTTGGCATTTATCTATAAGTAGAGACTCCAATCGATAAAAAGTCGCAGCCAGTGGCTTCCCGAACTCTACTAGGATGGACTCTACACGGTGCCCTCTCTACTACGTCTAGTCTGATAATTTTTATTAATTAGGTACGCATCTGATACGGTTCGCAGCGATGACTCCACTGATTTAGCAACTTTAATTAAGGAACAGTACAAGTTCGACTCGTTAGGCATTACTAAGCATGAAACTAAGCTTAGTAAGGGGGAACAACGAGCGCACGAAAGATAAAAGTAAGTAGTTATTTGCATCTATGTTCATACACATAACAATTTAATCTTTTTATTTATAGGTAGTTTAGTTTGTAAATTATTGTTTATAATTTTATGTAAACCTATTTTTATGTCATTATTTACACTGGGATCAATGTTTATTTATTCTAATCTAATAAATTAATTGGTTTACAATCTTACATATGAAAGATCAAACTAAAACAATAATCGCAGATTTTTGGGTGCTGACTGACCAATGAAGTTGCGGCAGCTTCACTTTCTGGTGCTTGCATAGCTCATGACGAGGTATATGATCTCTATTATACTCTTCTATGTAGTAGTAGAGCCGATGGCACGACCAGACACGGCGACAATTAAATAACACTACCAGCTCATTTTACAATTATCGTCGTGCGGCCGCCACGTGTACCTATTTATTACCCGACTGCCCAAGAAAGGAGGGTAATGTGTTTCAAGTGTATGTATGTCGCTCCCTTTGGCGCATAAATGGCTTGACCGATTACGAAGTGCACGGTGTCGTTAGATGCGTATTGATACCAGGAGTGCCATAGCATTCATTTTATGTAAAAAATCCAACATGGCGTCCGCAAAATATACTGTCGGAGTTTTTTGGTTTTTAGAACTTTTTTATTCACAAAAGATAAACGCTCGAGCTCAATCACATTTGATATGAATTGAAGATAGGGCCAAAGTACGGTCACCTGGAACCGGAAATTTTGGGGACTGGTGATCTAATCTCTAACAACATACTATCAACATTGCGTCTCACGGCAAAATTGTAGAGCCAGGCAATTTAAAAAATTACCACCAGCCGAGTTACTAAACAGGTAGGTAGGTACCCCGCTGGGAATCGAACAAGCGACCGCCGTTTTGTAAACCTGAAGTCGTTTACACTGAACCACGGAGGCGGCTATTACATACTTTATGACGTCTCTTACATTTTAGTACACATTTTACGATTCTCGGTTGTTAATGCCATGGTTTATCTTCATGACTAAGTGGCCAGTCGGGACTCCTATAATGTCAACTCTTGGGCATTATTAGTTCATTATCTCCATAGGAATGGGAAGTTATCTTTGATATATGATGCATTGCCAACAGCCACCTTCAATTCCTCAGTTACCTTAGTTCTGAGGTCTGCTGTAACCTTAGGCTGTCTTATAGTTATAGGTGTTGATTTTGTAGTAAGTAATCCAATTGTATATGTTAATAGCTTTGTTGTGTACCAGTTGTCAGAGACAAGATAGCCAGTCCTCCAAATAAGATGGGGTCTCCGGGTACGCTTCCATCTTCGGCCTCATCTTCGCTTAACATCAGGTGTGATTGAGGTCAAGTGCTAACCCGTAATGCATAAAAAAAGATATCTTTCAGATATCAAGAAGACGTTTAATCCCCTCTCTTTATTGAGCAGAGCACCCGCGCTTGCCCCACTGTCCGGAAAGCTTAAAAAGGCATTAAGCCTATGAGCAGTTCATAGATAAAAAAACCACCTCTCAGTGTTAACCCTGCAGAAGGTAGAAGCAGGCGGCCCTGCAACCACTGACATGCCCCTACACCCTCAATAAATGGTTAAAGGTTTTTTCCTTCATATTGATTATAGAATAGAATACATTTATTCGTCGACCATGACACAAGTCACTTAACCTACATTATACACATACAATATAGAATCCTGGGTTGGTATACAGTTAAAACTAATATCAGGAGACGTGACTCATATCAGGGGCAACGAAATGGTCCAGACTCAGCATGTGCTGTGGGTAGAAACCCGCAGCGTTGTTCATTCTGCCAGAACTATTGAGATTACAGCACTTTATCTCTTGAATGTCTTCAGTGCTCCTATCAGTGGTGTCTGGCGGATTTCGTATCATTAAGGTTTTCAGGTTGTTTGTTTGTTTCGGTGTTACCTACTGCAGATAGCATATAATTAGGACACTACCTAGACAATATCACGACGACAAAGAATTATGGAATTAATAAATAAATATAATCTTTATTTTCTCCATAAAGATTTAAACACTACAACAAAACTAAATCTTTGATAAAGAGTTGACCGAGGATATAATTGATCACTAAATTATCTTATTTTCAATGGAAATGCCGGTGTACCCCAATTTTTTACATTTGATACGGGTTTTAAAGCCATTACATTTCGAACTAAAATTTAATTTAGTGATGACGTCAGTAAATACGTTATAATGTTTTATCTGCTAAATAAACTTACCTATCCAGATATTTATTAAAATTTAAAATAGATAGAAGTTAAGATAGCATGGACTTAAAGTGCAGGCACAAACTCAAAAATTACATATCCTCAAATTAGAATTTCATGACCGATTACCGTAATGAATATGGTGACCCTTTCAAAGGTTGCGAGTTCGAATCCCGCTAGGGGTAAATGTTTGTGTGATGAATATGAACATTTATTCCCGAGTCATCGATGTTTATAAAAATATTTGTGTATGTTTATCCGTTATCTAGTATCAATAGGACAAGCTTTTCTGAGTTTGGTATTAGATGATTGGTGTAGGTACTTCTCTGCAATATTTTAAAAAAAGTTTTTTTTTTATATGAGAGGGCGGCAAACGAGCATGCGGGTCACCTGATGGAAAGCAATCACCGCCGCCCATGGACACCCGCAACACCAAAATGGTCACAGATGCGTTGCCGGCCTTTGAGGAAGGTGTAGGCTCGTTTCTTGAAGTATAACCAACATCAGTAGATATAATGACTTGCTTATTGCATTGTTTTATACTTTTTATTCTTTAATCCAGTTTTGTAAATTTTTGCCGGTTCAATTATGTTCCCCGAATCCCGAGAACAATAAAATTGAGCCGCCAGAAACTAATTGAACCGACATTTTTACTGTCTATTCTTTTATTGCCGACCCAGACGAAGTCGCGGGCGGAAAGCTAGTTATATATGAAATGGTAGAAATCGGTCGAGCGATACAAAAATCCTTATCCGAAAGTCCAGACGATAATTTCACACCCGATCGCATTTTTAATTTATTCCTCGATTGGTTGGTAGACTATAATCGAGAATAATCGAGATAGCCGATTATGAAGACGATAAACGTCACGTTATCAATCTCGACGATCTATTATGAGCACAATTGGGTCACAAGCAACAGTATACTTTAACGAGAAATAAAAGTAATAAGATACCTCGCAAAATTATAGTTAATAACACCAATAAGAATATGTAGTAAAGATTCCGAAAGTGCTGACAAGCCATTTATATGACACGAACCTGGCTTTTTGTTATTATGCATTTTGGCCCCAGTGCAGACGGATTAACCTAATAAGTACCTACTGTAATATTAGGTAAGGACAGGTTTGATAAATGATAATTATTGTAAATAAAAAAATACGGTAGTTCGTCGACGAAAGGTGAGAATACCGCGAAAAGATCAAGGCTCATAAATATCATGGCTATACGACACGGCACACCTTCAGACAGCCTAGGGTTAAACACCTGACCTATTCAAAAAGTTATATATCCAGGAATTGTAGACTAAATCGCTGATATTTGTACTTCATATAATGTAAAGATTATATGGGTACCTATAAGTTTGTTGACAGAAAATTTTCAACTGAATACAGTCGACTATATGCCAGGGGTTCTATTACATAATTTCATGGTTATCGACATCGGTTACGTTCTGACATGTGATTGGTTGGCTCATCGCTCGCTCCGCAATTTGATGGTTTCTTATTGGTCAACGTAATCGATGACGATACCGATGACGTTACATAATCTAAGGGCAGGTCATGCCGGGTGTCAGGAAAATTTACCATTGTAGGTACCACTTACTTTAGTAACTTAATTATTGGTAATCTGTGGTACCACATTATAGGTGTGATTGAGGTCAAGTAACAACCCGTTATGCATAAAAAAAAAAATCCCTTGAACCCGGGGCACAGATTACCAATAAGTTACTAAAGTCCCGGGGTATCTTGGTTGGTGGTAGGGCATTTTAAATGTCCGCCTAGCTTGCGATCACCATCTAAGTTTGTCGCCAAGCTGCAATGTTGCTAGCAATATTATGTTCCGGTTGTTAGTCCCCCAAATATTGCCACTTGAGTTAGAAAACTTCGTTACGTTCTATAGGGATGTAGATCCTTACTTCTTCAATGCTGCGCTTTCTTCAAGAGAGCGTATTGTATAGGACATTAGGTTTGGAAACTCTATCACAATATAATTCATAATATAGATGCGATACGAAGTACCTACCTGTATAGATATAAAAATAGACCTTATTTATTCGTGGCACATGATCTACAATCAAAGATTCTTGCGTAACTTCGTTTAATGCGGACTACTAACGATAAAAGGATAGTAAGGATATTCCACGACATCCGTCACTTTCAGTTATCTAAGTGATTAATCGAGATTAGCGTTAAACACGCTATGACACTATTCAATTCTCGTATATGCTTTCATTAGTAAACACAGATGACAATGCCGGGGGACGACAGGTAGTGTAAACATTGCTATGCAATAACACGCGTTCCCGCCACGAAGACATGTTTACCAAACAGTTATATTCTATTATTGGTACATGCCAACCAGCAAAATATCTGGAGGGAAAGGAAATGAACCTTCCGTCCGCTCGTTATGTAATTTACCAAATGCGAACGTTTTGGTGTTTGCTGCTCAGTCATTGCGAAAAAGATGAACGGATTTTGAGGATTGTTGTACATAGAAGCATACATATTATAATGTCACGCCTGTTACCCGTAGGGGTAGGCAGATACCACAGACTTTCACTTGCTACGATCGTGACACACCTCTTTTGCTTCATTCACTCTCATAAGGTTGTTCATACATGCTCCTCGGTTTAGGGTACTGTTGACTTGGCCTTTCTTTAATACGTCCTCGATTTGATCATGGTACGTTCGCCGTGGCACAGATTACTTCTTATCCGTATCCACATTCGCTTCGTATATCTCTTTCGTAAATTTTCTTTCATTCATCTTCTCCAAATGTCCAAACCATCTCCGCATACCTTGTTCAATCATTGTCACTATGTCTTCATTCACACAGCTTAACTCCCAAATTACATTATTCCTGATTCTATCTTTCGAAGTCAACCCAATCAAACAATACTCCTAGATAAAATATTTTTGAAGATTACTCTGAGTAAAGTCTATTTTCAATATATAAATTACTTTCCCTCCATGCGCCCTTCGTTGTTGCCAACATGAGGTATAACTATTCAATAAATCAGTCTTGCCATATCAAGAAGTTGTTGGATCAAAACGGCGATAGTCGTGGTAAGTAATAATTCTATTAAGTGCCACCTACGTGGATGCCTTCCTTTTGCGGAGCAAACTACTGCTAAACTAAGCTAAAGTTTACGTCTTCGGTGTAGGGACTGGAGTGCATAGTGGTGCAAGATTTGAGGTATCAGCGATCATGCTCCTGGTTACAAAAACTTGGTACTTATTAGTTTGAAGAAATAATATCAAGAACTCACACATTTAACAGGAGTTAACTCTGAGGAGCTTACTTTTATTGGAGTAGATAGATGTAGACGTTTTCAATCAATATGTTGGTACATTTAGGGTTACTACCCGTCCGAATTAGTCCGGAAATGTCCGGACTTTAGGCATTACGTCCAGAATTTGTGTGACTTTTTAATTGGTTAAAATCTTTTGAATGGTTAATCTTCGCATTATATTACTTAAAAATAACACATAATCGTTTCAATCTTAATTATGAGACATACCTACACCTCTGTAAGGCGTGCGCTACCGGCTTTTTATAAAATGACCAGCTTTTTGCCCGGACTTTCCAAATGGTAACAATATAGGTACACTTATATTGTAGGAAAGAATTAACTAATTTCTCAATTTAGATCAATATATAATATAAATAGTCCCTAATTCCGCTATAACACAAATCCCAAGGTGTCTCACTTTTGCTCGCAAGGCAAGTTATTTGTGTCCATATCTGTACAACACATATCCTATCTTAGTCTACAATATTGTCTCTAGTCATACCCATAAAGGCTCTCGACCAAACATGGTCTGTCTGAAGACGTAGAGTGGTACCTTAGTGATAATAAATCGTCTCTGATTCACTGGATAGTTGGATTGAAAATAAATGTGAATTAAAATATTACTCAGTTTTACAAAGGAAAATTATAATAACATCGGTATTTTGTAAGTTATATGCGATTCGACGAAAAGTTCAGAATTTGCGTTGTATGTATTTATTTATCGGTTTAAGTTTGATTGTAGTAGGTAATACTACCAAAAGTTATGAATTTATTCATTATAAAAACATAAATATTATGGGAACTATATATTGGAATTCTATTTTAATTAGGAAAATACATCAATAATTCATTTGCAATTTATTTATAGCGCTAGCGTACTAGGTACTATGCCTCACGGAAGCAAGTTGGACGGCGTATCTTTTCTAAGATATAGGTATTTTCAATTGTGTTTTATAAATTTGTTGTTTCATGTACATACTTAATTAAATTTATAATTTATGCAAATGAATCTTTCAAATTTTAATTATAAATCTAGGATCAATTTGTTCTTAAAATCTGGATCTGCTATTAGAGTATTTATGGAGATTGTAGCTATAATATTATGACGTCGGCAATTTATATATTTCGTCGTCCTTATATTCCTCCTTATCTATTGGGGAGGTCTATGTTCAGCAGTGGACGTTCTGCAGCTGATAAGATGATGATATTCCTCACCAAATAAGAACTGTAAATTGTTTATAAGAACTGTAAATATTATAAGCTACCTAAACAAATGACTAATTTAGAGTCAAATTAAAATAATCTATTGATTGAAGTATAAAATCTTAAATTGTTTAAAAAGTACTGATCGTGCTTTGTTGGAGTTTTTACAGATGTAATAATTAAGTCGGGATTAATCTTTAGGGAACATTTTGATATTCAAAATTATTTTTTAATATTTTCGAAATTTATTTACCGTAAATATAATTACTCTGTGCAGTGAGGCCGTAAAGATTTTTTTTTTCGTTTTATTCACTCCTCTCGGAAAAGGCAAAGGGATCTAAGCCCATACAGTCATGTCTTATTTCTCTTATTTCTTCAGTTTATAAGTCAGTCTCAGTCAAAACAAGTAATTCGTCGTATACTTGGCGGTCAAGTCACGGTCAAGTCATTCTTCAGTAAAGTGACAGACTGCTTTAGAAAAGATTTTGGCGGCTTCGTGTGGGAACCCGAAAGCTTCGTTACGCACTTTAATTTACACTTCCCTTCACTTGTACACCATCACTAACTTTTGCTGCACAATATTCTGCCATTATTAAGCTTCAAAACTCAGAATGCACAAATTATAAGAATTATAAAGAAAAATGCATCTTCACTCGCCGAGATCCCGCCAAAAAGCCCCGAGGCCGTAAAGAATAAATATAGACTTTTCTTGTAAAAGTCCGTTTTTATCACAGAGTACTTTTTATATTATTTGGACAAGCAAAGGAAGGGTAAGTACTAATACAGCCAAGTTTTTATTGTCCATGCGGATAGAGTCGTGGGTGGAAAGTTAGTAATAAATAATTTAATAAAGATATTTTTTTACATACCGCGGTTACTAAAATTAAAGTCATTACAATATTTGAATCTACAATCTACTTTCGTTACTAAGCAGCGAGCGTTATTAAAACGGACTATGCCGTATGTGAACGGACGAATTATGCAAATTGCCGACGACTTTATACATGGATATGTCACACTACTTAACCTATTTCTAATTACAGGTACATAGGTTTTATTTTCCTACCTTACCCCATTAACACAATTAATACAGGCCGGATATGTCGATATGTCAAGACAGCTTGATCACGCGGTAAGCAGCGTCGGCGCCGCCTCGAGATCTATAAATAATGGTCTACAATAAACATGAGCAATAATGTCTTATAACTTTAATCAGTGTGGGAGTGATTGAGACGTTTGGTTGGTACCTATACAATATAATGTTTTCATTACACATAAAGTGACATCCACGTTGTGGGTACGTCTTTCTAACTAATATTATAAATGCGAAAGTTTGGATGTTTGTTTCTTGCACAAACACGGCGAAACGGATGAACGGATTTGTGTGAAATTTGGTATATAGGTAGAATATACCCTGGATTAAGAACATAGGATATTTTTATCCCCATAAAGTGAGTAGTTCCCGCGGGATAAACAAATTTCCGCGATGACGTTATTCCACGCAGCAGAAGCCGCGGGCGGAATGCTAGTTGAGAAATTAAATAAAATTTTTAAATAAGGTTTTCAAAAATACTAATATTGTCGAGCATTTACAAGGAATGACAAGCCAACATGTAAGAAGCAAATTAATCAACACTACAGTTTCCGTGCCTACTTTTTTATTTTCATTTAGATAATTTGTAGGAAATGGTCTTTGTCTTTGAAATTACAGAAATTGCTGGCAGCGGCGCTGCTAGCCAGCCCGTAATGATTACCTACGTAAAATTATCGAAATAACCAGGGGTCCAATCGCGCTAATTTTGAACAATACTAAGGCTCGTGTTACAGAATGTTACTCAAGCAAAGATCTCCGCTTGAGGACAGTTAAAAAGGGACAGCTTTATTATATCGGCATCTCTTTCTAACTATGCTCTCTCAAGTGCAGCTCTACGCTTACGTTTTACTTTGGTACCGTCAACAATTTAATCATTCAGAAAGAATAGCCCAAATCCAAATCTAAACCAAGATCAAAACAGTTGTAAAATATACAGGGTGAATTTGAATTCGTGTAATTCCCATTAACCGATGACGACACTTTCATTATGAACAACATTTCCCAAGGAACCATAGTCGAATTCGATCAAAATATTTTCGATTACCCATACATAGTAAACTATTCTGAAACCATCTTTAGAATGGAAGTCCAACAATTTTCACCTGACTATGGTTCTTAGTGGAAAGTTGATTGTAGTCAGGAGTGGAGTCAAGGAATTTCACCCTGTGTGCGAAGTGCGAGTTTTGCCTCGTTTTTAACTTTACCATTGCGTTCGCGTTTACGCAAAAGTACCTACGGAAAAAAGCGTTTTATCCACTAGAGGCGCTGCATATTTCTTCATACAAATCGTCAAGTAAACGTGAACGCGGTGGTAAAGTTAAGTCGAAACAAAACTCACACTCCGCCCTCTGTAGATTCAACCTATTTATTTACATACGTTTTTCAGCTTTCAGCTCAACAAAAATATGTGTGGTCGTGTGACTGCAAAGCTTTTAATGACGAAACAAATAAACAAAGTTTTTAATTTCAAAGATTATTTCTAGCGTGTCGGTCTTTGAGATACAAAATTTACATTACGCATCGCCTTTACTATGCAATACTCGATTTATGTAGAAGTTTAATCGTCAAAGGTGATTCACACGGAGCGATGATTGAAGTTGCCGCCTTTATTGGTGTTTTATCTGACCGTGTTCGTGTGGGTGTCACTTTATTTCCAATTTGTGTGGACAGAGGACTGACGATTAAAAAATAATAAACGTGCACATGTAGAGACCCGACAATTTACTGACTTCGTCATTAATATTTATTATTTTATGTTTTGATAAAGAGGTTATCAATTCGTTTTTTTTATGTTTGTTACCTCAGCACTCAGTCATTTATAAACCGATTCGGATTTTTTTTATTTAATAGGATGGTCCCATGTTAATCATAATCCTGTTCTGATATTCCCTCAATTCCGATTCCGCGGAATTGAGGAGTGTCAATATAATTTAAAAAAAAATATGGAACGCACTGTAATCCGCGCAAGTCCATCGTTAGAAATTTTCAAGAAAAGAGTAAAAGAGCATTATTTGTCTTTATGATTTCTCCTCAGTATTATAGTAATTATTTAATTATTTATCATAATATGAGTATTGATAGTGTATATACTTGTTTATACGTCGTACTATATATATATATATATATATATATATATATATATATATATATATATATATATATATATATATTGGATAGGTTATGTGGTATATTTATTTATATATATTATTATATTATTTTATTTTAAATAATTTTCAATTGTTGTGTACACTATTTTCTGCCCAATCTAATAAACACTGTGTATCTCTAAGGTTTGTTGGTAGAAAACTCTATCGGAGTTAGGCTCGTCTTTGTACATTTTATATACAATGCATATTTCTGTAACAATTTTGTGTACAATAAAGATATTAAGATATAATAAATAATGGATACCCAATTAATTAAATCGTCGTAACTTTATACATTGGTGCGATCGATTGATGTAGTAGAAAATACCTCTGCCTTCGAGGTCAACAGTTGCGGGTTCGAATCATTAATGTTTACAAACACAACGTCACGACATTTATCCTAAATGGGGTGGTCACAGATATCCCAATCATTAGGGTTAGTATGTTCAAAAAACAATATCCATGGTTCATACGAAATAGGTACACAGAAATGCACATGTAACAGGGTGACCCCATCGCCTTTGAAACGTGCAAGTCTATACTATACGATACAATGCAATGCAATGCACCACAATGCAATGCAATACAATACCATACCATACAATACAATGCAATGCAATACCGTACAATACAATACAATACAAATACACTATTGCACAACAGAAAAGAAAATACAGTTTCAGAAAAGTGGTAAGGATAGAATGTACAATTACACACTCAATCTGCTGTATAATATTCTTGATGTCGTGGCTGACCGTCCTTTATTCACTGCAATTTGGCGACCTTATACATAGAGATGTTTTTAGGTGGAAGCTCCTTAGTCTCCTTTTAAGATACCCACAGGAAAAGACGGATTGGTCATGGATGTTTACATAAATATATTTGTCCATAGTATCCATTGTTCAGGCGTAAGAATACAGTGGTACAGGCTTTGTAATTTTGGACTAGACAATTGGTGTAAGTGTCCGAAATTTATTTACTGTGTCCATTACATGATTATTTGTGTAAATACACCTAGAAGTTACTTATAATTTCGTTTCCTGAGCAAAGTATAATGCCTTGTTTGTTGTTACTAATATAGGTATATTTTTATCGCGGAACAACCTTGTCATATAATTTCTAAGATAAGATAGTTCTGTCTGTTTATTTAATAAATGCTTTTAATCGCAGTCATAATAAATTTGCTAAAAGTTTTTAAAACTGAGAGAGCAACGTGACTATAAATTAAAAATTTAGCCAACCACCGAAAACTATGATATCATCCAATAACAATTTAAGTTTCTGTAGTTGGTTGTCAGTTTGCTGTATTAGGCCTCACATTATTACATGACAATTACGTTGTGACCAATGATGTTGGGTTCACAATTACTAATGTCTGTTTAGCATAAGTTGTTTATATATGACAATATATTGTGAACTTGTTTGTGGTCCTAATAAATAAATGAAAAAAAAAGTACAATACAATACAGTACAAATACTCTTTATTGCGCAAAATAACAAAAGTATTTAAAAACCCAAAAACCCGACAGCATATTTTGTATTTTGCGGGCGCCATGTTGCATTTTTGACAATAACATGTATCCTATGACTCTGCAGGGATCAAGACGAATCGAACGACATCTTGCACATTAAAATCGGTCCAAACAGAAATATCATACTAGTTACCTTATAAACCTACATAGGTACCTGAGGGCGGAGTGTGAGTTTTGGTTTCGACTTAACTTTACTACCCCGTTCACGTTTACGTGACGATTTGTAAGGAGAAATGTAGCGCCTCTAGCGGATAGTTTGCAAAACGATTTTTTTCATTAGATACTTTTTGCGTAAACGCGAACGCGATGGTAAAGTTAAAAACGAGACAAAACTCACACTCCGCCCTCATTTTTTCTAGAAGTATTTGTGTTGCAAATAGTCTACTATACCACAACTATACTATCTTGAAGTGCTGTGTTGTGTAACTTCGACACATGAAAAGAATAGAACAAACCGATCTCTTCCCGCAGGTGTCGTTAAAGGCGACTATGGGACTTTATATCAAAAAAACATCTATAGCATTCAAAAGGTGAACCGTTGGTTTTGTTTCGAGCATTAAACTTTTAATGTATGGAACACCAAACGCTAACATTTGTGATAATAATATCTCTGACCACCCCATTTGGGATAAAGGTCGTGACGTTATGTATGTATTGGGTCTTTACCTATGAAATTGGAGTTTTTTTTCTTCGTTAATCATATGTACCAAATTCCTGCGATTTTCAAAGTTATATCCAAATTTGTTTTTTATTTGGAAAATGGAATATTATTTCAAGGTTTCACATGAAATATTTTTTTATTTCTGGGCTAAATCACATAATAAAAAAAATTGAACAGAGCTCTTTTCATGTGCTTCCCATAATCATTTCTTAGATTCGCTGAAACTTTTATAAAGCGGTTACTTTTAAAAATTAACGCTGCCTATACTTAACTTAATGTTATCCGACAATACACCAAGTTTAGCTAAATTTGGATTTACCGTTCCCAAAAAAAAATCCAAAATGCTTGTATGGAGAAACGAAATTCTTTATATAAAACGCCAATTTCATAGGTAAGGACCTAATATCATGCCTGGAAAGGAATTTATCCTTGTACCAAGTAACCTGTATGACGACAACCTTCATGACATGCTAAATTCACGATAGAGCATTTTCTCACATTTCCATATGAGAGTTTGATATCATCATCATATCAGCCGAAAGACGTCCACTGCTGGACAAAGGCTTCACCCAAGGATCTCCACAACGATCGGTCTTTACCAAATCGTCGGTCCACCTCGTGGGGGGCCTGAGTTTGATATAGTACCTATAAATTAATGAAATTGCTCTAGTTAGGCTATAAATACTATAACATATTTGCGTCTGTCTCCCAATTTAGGACGTCCGGGTTCGATTCCCAGGCAGGCCGTGTACTTTTTAAATTTAATTTAATTACTTGTGTGCATTTATCCGACTGCTCTTAAACGGCGAAGGAAGACATCGTGCGGAAACTAAAAATGTTCAATACATTGTGAAGTAACTTATCGCCTAGAGCCGTATCCTTCAATGACTTCAGACGGAATACAGATTAGTTTAAATTAGTCTAGACACACAATGGGTCCTCGAAGTAATTACTTATACGATATCTAAAGGAATCGAGTGTAATCGATTCCTCTCACGATCCGTCTACTGGACAAATAGTGAATGCAGCAAGGATTTTAAAGGTCTTAGCATACGTGACGGGTAATTTCTCGGACGGAACGGAGACGGGAAGGGTATAGTTCCTAACGTGAAAGTGGTTTTAAAACATACGTACAGTGACGGTGTTCAACGATAGTCGTGCTAGTGCTGCAACCATATTTCAGCACAAAATGTTCGATTTTACTTTTGAAGAACTAGCAATGGTTGCCGTAGCATTAGATGAAGAAGATGCCATAACGTTGTTTTTTCTATTGCCGTCCCGTTCCGCCCGTGTTTCTCGCCACGTGTATTTTATTGCTATGTTTTCAAATGCAACGATGTCAAAAAATCGTCCCGTTCCGTCCGGCACGAGAATAAACACGTCACGTATGCTAAGACCTTAATGCATATGGCAATAGTGATGCCTATTAAAACGCAATAATTTGAAGAGTACCCAATTAATTAAGGAACTTCGTGGTATCATCATGACATAGGTATTTAGTACCTATAATAAATTAATACTGTAAAATTTGAACCGCTCATTATTATCTATGGGGTATCTAAATCTGCCGCCAAGCAGCAATGTTAATAGCATTGCTGTGTTCCGGTTGTCAGAGATAAAATAGCCAGTCCCTCAAATATGTTTAGGTTTCCGGGTCAGTACGCTTCCATCTTCGACCTCATTTTCACTTAACATCAGGTGTGATTGAGGTCAAGTACGAACGCGTCATGCATAAAAAAAAATAATGATAGATGTCACCATCAGCCCGTAAACATCCCACTGCAGGAATATAGGCCTTCCCTCGTATATGAGGGAGTATGGGCCATAGTCCACCACGCTGGCCCAATGCCGGTTGGGGACTTATGATAGATGTGTAATAGTAATTAACAATCTTTTACCCGCTGCTTCGCCTTATCTAACTTTATCGTGGATCTGTTTAATTTGTTTATCCCGTGGGGACTACTAACTTTTACGGGATGAAAAATATCTTATGTCTTAATCCAGGGAATATTCGATCTATATACCAAATCCCATCCAAATACGTCATCCGTTCATCTAACGACCGATTAGTGGAGTGGATAGTGACCCTGTCAGCGAAGCCAACGGTTGCGGGTTCGAATCCCGCCACGGGTAAATGTTTGTGTGATGAATAAGAGCATTTATTCCCGAGTCATGGATGTTTATATAAATATTTAAGTATGTTTATCCGTTATGGATTATGGATGTTTACATAAATATATTTGTCCATGTATAGTATCCATAGCACAAGCTTTACTTAGTTTGGGACTAGATGATTGGTCCCAAAATATTTATTTATTTATAGGTTTCGCCATGATTACGCAAGAAACAAACATCCAAACTATTAAGTCAAATATTGGTTAGATTAGATGGTGGTTGTTGGAATATTATTTCAAATGTAGCATGAAATTATAATAAATACCCATAAAAGTAATAAAAAACAAACTTACGTGAATTCCACTAACAACCTACTTACCTACCAATTTTTGCTGCGAATCCCTGATATTAAGACGGTATAGGTAATAAAAGGTAATAATATGCGTTGCGGCAAGTCCTTCCTTAGTTTCACTTCTCACTGTAAGATTTGCTAAATTATACAGTTTTTTAATCGGACTTGCTTAACCGGCTTAATTTCACATCTCCATTTGACGCTTAATTTAACCAATCAAAACCTATTTTGAAAAAAAATCCAAGTTGGAGACTGCACTCTGGTAATTCCATACATTGAGTACCTTTTTAGATGTAAAAAAAAACTATCCAAAACCAGTTCATTTTCTTTCATACACTTTCACATTCTACACTTTGTATTACTTTTCCAATGTTCATATTTTTTTTCTTCGGGATATTTTTAAAGATAAGCATTTCATAAGCTTATAAAAACACCTTATATAAAGTTCACACATAGAAATTGAGTTATATAGTTTTTATAATGATACGAGCTATAGGCTTTACAAAAAATTATAATCTTTCAACGCAATTGGCTGGTTGTCAGCCTCTTAAATTAAAAGGTTAAAAATGATGATTTCGCATATCAATACGCGGCCGGCGGCGCGAACGTCTCTGCGTCTGAAAAAGAAATAAACTACCTATGCTAATAACTTCTATTTCACTTACCTAATATGCCCTATTTTATAAATGCCCTAAATCATACGGAGAGAGACGGACAGATACCGACATGATTCGATAAGTGGTCCGTTTTGCCATTTTTGGTGCGAAACATTAAAAAGGCATTAAGAGTGAGACAGACAAAAGGTATTTCAAAATTAGTTCAGATATGGTATTTCACAACAAGTTTGTAGGACAACTAAATAAGCACGCATGTTTTAAAATGTTTCTGTTTAAAATTTGGTTATACTTTTGGGACTAAATCATTCATTATTGAGCACCGAAATTACTCGTACTTGAGGCTAACACACAAAATTCATCAATTTTGACAATGTCAAAAAACCTTCCCTGGTTTCATCATCATCATCTCAGCTTGTAGACATCCCACTGCAGGCATGCGGATTGGGGACTTCACATGCCTTAGAAATTTTATTTCTCAGGCATGCAGGTTTCCTCTCGATGTTTTCCTTCACCGTTTAAGAGCAGTCGGATAAATGCACATAGGTAATTAAATTTAAAAACTTATTGGAACATGGCCTGCCTGGGAATCGAACCCTGAGCCACCGACGCTTCATGTTTACGGGCTGATAATGATGATAAATGAGTGTCCAAAGGGAAAAATTAGTACCACTATAATTTACGAGTTATTCAATATTTTACGTAAGCATTCTGGTGATTCTCACATACTCGAGATTTCAATGTCGAACGACATCAATAGGTTTGTCACTTTTACACACGTATATAAGTGTGAAAGAGATAGACATGCCAATGTCTATCGATAGACAAATGTCGAGTTTGCGAGAATAGGGGTCCAGGCGTCACGTTTTGCTGGAATCCACATTCTCATACGCAGAGACTGATTTACCTATGAGTATAATTTTATCATCATCATTATCAGCCGAAAGACGTCCACCGCTGGACAAAGGCCTTCCCCATAGATCACAACGATCGATCCTGCGCTGCCGCATCCAGCAGCTTCCCGCGATCTTTACCAAATTGTCGGTCAACTTCGTAGGGGGTCTACCCACGCTGCGTATTCCCGACGCTGATCACGCTGAGTATAATTTATAACCCAAAAACTGTGCATTAATTAGCCGCCTAAATATACAAGTTTCATAGATAGTTGTTTAAAAACTACGAAGTTATTATAGATGTCTGTCAGCGTAGATGATGGACTTTTTGTAGGCAAGTGAGCTAACCGGCTCACTTAAAATGTAGAATAACTCTTAATTTCCATTTTTTTTTTATTTTTTTTTATTGATTAACTGGATACGCGTTTGACCACAATCTCACCTGTTGGGAAGTGACGACGTGGCCGAAGATGAAGCACGCGATCTCAGTAGATGCCTATTCACCCTGCTCTTGAAAATCCCAAGATTGTAGGATTCAGGAAGGACTGACGGCGGGAGGGAGTTCCATGCCTTGGCTGTTCGCATTATGAATGAAGAGTCGAACCGCTTAGTACAAATGTTCGGTATGTTAACTACATACGGGTGGAATGCCTTCCCGCGCCTAGTAGTCCGAAGATGAAATGGCGATGGTGGAATAAGATTCCTTTGGGCACTATTTGGCACTAATTCAGCAATTTTTTTTGACATAAGTAGCTGGATTCCACTGTGTGTATTCTAGCATTATGCCCGTGAAATTACACCGCGTTGAGACACCTTATATCACGATTTAATATAAGGGACACCGACACGTGACGATAAAATAGCCTCTGAAGAAAAATCACATTAACATATTATCGATAAATCATCTTTATCACCTTTTATTTATAAAAATTGGACAGCTATGGACATGAATTTAAAATTCGTTCCTGCTTATGTATGTATGACATGAAATATTTATAAAAGGTATCGTGCAGAGATGACAGTTAGGTATTTAAGGCATTGTTAAGTTGTAATAATGGTCATAAATTCGAATAATAAAGAAGGAATTCCGAAATAAACCGTATAAGGTTTTAAAAATGTTATACATACGTACGTATACCTACAGCCGCACAATGACGACCGACACTCAGTTGCAGGTCTTTTTAACCCTCGACGAAAAACTACGGGTTGTGTGTGTGTGTGTGTGTGTGTGTGTGTGTGTGTGTGTGTGTGTGTGTGTGTGTGTGTGTGTGTGTGTGTGTGTGTGTGTGTGTGTGTGTGTGTGTGTGTGTGTGTGTGTGTGTGCCCAGTCTTTGTCCGAATGTATCTCAATACTGCATGGTCCAATTTGAGTGAGGTTTTTTTATATTAAAAATAAACCGATGTCAGGAGCAGCAATGGCGCTATACATATAATACAGAATGATGCAAATTAAATTAAATGATTATTAGTGGTATCAGTACAATGAGAGCGACATTTTCTAGTAAGAATAAACACTCCTTTACATTTGTTGTTTATGTGAGCCGACTTCACAAAGTTAGTAAATCCTTCAAAGGGCAATGTATACGCTTTTATGATAAGGTTCCAGTAGCCATTCAAAATTTGCCATTAAATTTTAAAGCAATCATAAAACAGAAATTATTAGCAAAAGGCTATTTTAAAATTACTGACTATTTGAATGATAAGCAAGCATGGACATAGCTGTCTTATTATTCATATAATTATCAAATCACAAATTGTAACCCATAATCTGTTTAAAAGAGCAACCCTAGGGTTTCTTGCTCGTTCTTCTCTGGGGAGTCAGCTTTGTGAATGAGCAGTAAATTTAAATGTAATATTAATATTAATAGTGACGTTTTCAAGTGATAATTTTATCCTATGAAATAAAATATTTTGATTTGATTCATTCAGATTAAAAGAAATTGGATTTTCAAAATTTTTCTTTTAAACTCGGGGATAGGTTTCTGATGGAAATAATGATTCTGTTGATAATTCGATGATTTAGATTTTAACACAGTTGCTTTGGATAATCGGGCTGATATAATCATTTGTTTTCTCGGGGGCTTTCCAAATTTTAAATTTATACATAGTTATAGACAATAGGATCATCGCAACCCAATTCTACCTACGTCCATACATTACGTTGTATGCTTGCTTGAGGATAATTAAAACGGGACAGGTTTATGTAACTTGTATATCATGTCTTTCTACGCTTGAGCAACATTATGAAATACGGGCCCCTAACTTTGATTAATCTTCTATTGTACCCACAAATGGTGGACGACCGATATAATCTTCATGACTAAAATGGAAAACTAATTTCAAACAAATATGACCTTCTATATCAATGAGCAACGCAGCAATAATCTATTATATGACATGTTTGATAGACGTGTACGTGTTCAACAACGAGCTACACGTTAGGAAACCCTCTGACAAGGTAGACTAGCCTCCTAATGCTGGTTGACCTTATTTGACGGATTGAAATATAAATGACAATACCATTACAACGTTCTCAAGTCATATTGTACAAGTAACTTATACGCAAGCATGATAATGATATCAATTCGTCATTTAGCTGATAATTAGAGCCAGAGTAAAGTAATTTATGTGATATTATGATAACATATTAACATAATTTGAACAGCAAAAATTGTCAAAGGTTTCATTGCTGAAGTCATTACGGTTCTGCTTCTCTATCTCAAGTGTGCATCATCAGATCCATGGTACCATACACGCGGGTTTACCCTTTCAAACAAAAAAATAATCATCAAAATCATTTAAAGATAGACGAAAATATCGCGTAACAAACATACAGAAAAAAAGCAGTCGAATTGAGCACCCAATTTTTTTAAGTCTTAACAAATCTTCGAAAGATTCTGTCTATCTGCAATTCTTTTGTTAAAATATTTACCTTTGCTTGATACAACGTGTATACAGTGCATATATATGTATAAATACAAAAGTAATTCGTACTTGTACATTAATCAATTAAAAAATTACGCATCGTGCTAAGATAATTACGATCAATCAAACTTGTTTCCGAATACTTAAGAAGCAACAATGATAACAATAAAATACAAATTAATTTGTAGCGTTTGTTTTGAATGATATTCTGCAACATTACAACAAAAGATGTTGAACCCGCTGATCTTCAATCTCTTTAGGACTTGGGCATTATTACATCACTAGTACCATGATAGGCGCCATAAACGTTTATGTCGCGCGAAACAATATTTGTCCTGCTCATTAACTTGGCCGAAATATACAACTATCTCACTCTCACTGCTACGTCGCACGCGACAAACGATAACATGCTACGGGGGCTGAATATGCTCAAATCATGATCCAGTTGAAGAGGGATAGATACATTAATATTTTTGCGGCAAGACAGAGATAGTAAAAAAGTCTTTATTTTATAGTCACACAAGGTACACTTAAATTTACATTTTTTAAGCTACAGCTTGTTCGAAAGGCAGCATTCCCCTAAAGAAGAACAAGCAAGAAATCCGAAGGGTTGCTCTTTTAAAACTGGATTTTATACCTATTACAAAAGGTATAATTTATTTCAATAGTAGATGGCATACTCAGCCTTGAGAGTCATCATGTATACGGACCTTAGTAAAATGATGCTCTGAATTATAATATAGTAACTAGGTACCTACCTAGTTTATTTCTTGATTAACCTATAAAAAGACGTTGCTTAGAAAAGCCTGGATGAATTCGTTTACTTTATTTGCATTAGTTTAAGTAAATAAAAGACATTTTTAATCAAAATTAAATAATAAATAAATATTTCGGACACTTACACCAATCATCTAGTTCCAAACTAAGCAAAGCTTGTACTATGGATACTTGATAACGGATAAACATACATAAATATTTATATACACATCGATAACTCCGGAATTAATGTTCGTATTCATCACACAAACATTTACCGTCGCGGGATTCGAACCCGCAACCGTTGGTTTCGCTGACAGGATCACTATTCACTACACAAATTGTTTATGATTCGTATGCGACGAATATAATTTGCATCGCTAAACTGTTGTATAAACTTGTCAATCGTAATCCATAGTCTCTACTTTATCATACCACAAATGTTTCTTCTTCGTTGAAATTCAATTCTAATCACAAGTGCAAATGTTTACATTTTTACTTTACGTGTCGGACGTTTTTTAATGTCATATAAATTGACCTTTTGGAAAATTTTTAGGTGGGTAGACCTGAATAAATTAGTCATAACATTTGTACCGATACCTGCAGTCGATAGGTACGTAGATCATTATCATCCCACGATCGCATCCAAAGTGTTTTATCATGTAGTTATACAGATATAGTTATAACGACACCCCGATAAGGAGACTGATGTTGATAAAACGCATAAAAGTGATTTCTCTGTAATAAATATGACACCTTCATGCACAATGCATGTTTTTGATGAAGAGGAAGTCGTATTGAGGTGTGGTCTGTCAAGTTATGATTCGATGATCGCGTCATTGGAAAATGGTGCTTCGGAACAGATATTTGACAGGCAAAAAGACCCTTCCAAATTCTGTCAATGATTACAAAGAACCTTAAAGATGCGAGTCTTAGGGCCCGTAAAAAACGGTTCTCAAAATTGAGATGACCTTAAGTTGGCGCTTGAGAACCTATATTGAATTTTAAAACAATCTCCAAAAAAATAGTATTGAGACTGAAACGCGATCTCAATCTCAAGATCGATTTATTAATACGGCCCTCCCTCACTCTACTGTCTAATACTGTCACTTTACCGTCTTGTACCAATTTTGACAACCTATAGATAACGATTATATTTTTGTAAATTTTTGTTTTATTGTTGTCATGGTGTTTCCTTTGCATTCGTTTGTACTACCTATTAATAAATTCTGGAAATATAAAATAAAAGGTTAAATTAATTGTTAAGTTCAATTCTACATTTTTAGATAAGTATGCTTGTATTAACGGGTCAGTTGAGAAACTCTAAGAGTGTCATATTATTTAATTAAAAAAATTATTCTCTAATCCGTGATGATGAAAGCAATACAATTTTAAAATTCTATAGTAACGCATCGCTACGACTTCGCCCGCGTGGATACCGTACTCAAATTTTCGAATATAAAGGGTACCCTATAATTCTAATACAAGCTTCAGTCTATCTCTGTACGAAATGCCATCCAAATCAGTTTAGGCGTTAGCGTGATTGAGAAACAAATATCCTAATACTTTCACAAACTTTCACTGTTATAACATTAGTAGTTGTTCAGCAGGTTCCCAAAAAAGTCTCGTACTATGGCGAAGGGTTATTAATGAAACAACCAAATCCATTCACAGACAAATCTAAGCAAATTTTATTATTCTCACATCGGTACTTATCAAATCCACAGAACGAAACGATATCGCGTTTTAAAATATTGGTGGCGCCATCTAGTGACACGTTCCGACATGCCGCCCACCATGGACAGACTGTCCATCTAAACTTCTTACTGTGAGGGTGGCAAGTTAACAGTTAAATAGTTTAACTCTACCAGAATTTAACGATTAATAACAAAATTTTAACAAAAAATACAGAATCAAACCAATACCGACACGGATAACTAAAAATAAATTACTAAATCCGCATGGTGAAAAACTTATGCTAACTTGCAATCCGTCATCATAGATTATGATTTACACAAATGCAAATAACAAGAGCAGTTGAGTAATGAAACTTGAACTATTAGCTAACATCTTACACTAAGTAATTAACAAAACATATAATATCTATTTAAACGGTGACAGGAAGTACACAAAGTTTTGAAACGGGTCTTTTGATCACTATGCCCTTACAACGCAAGCTCACTACACGTGTGACTTGATCCGCACCAGTATGCTTTTTAATTATGACGCCATAGAGCCATCTAGCTGGTGGTAGATCATCCTCCTTCACCAAAACAATGTCTCCTATTTTCGGTTCAGGGGTGTGTTGCCTCCATTTGTGGCGTTGCAAGAATTGTGTGAGATATTCCTGTGACCATCTTCGCCAAAAGTCTTGTACCATCCTTTGAGTAAACTGCCATCTCCTGAGATTGCTAAGGTTGCAGTTTTCATAATTAGCATCTGGTACAAGTACTAATGGTTCTCCAACTAATAGGTGACCAGGCGTCAAGGGATAAGGATCTTGAACATTATCACTGATCTGTGATAGAGGTCTTGAGTTTAAACAAGCTTCTATCTGTGCTAGTACGGTAGACATTTCCTCAAACGTCAATGTTGAAGTACCAATCACTCTCTTAAGATGGTGTTTAGTCGACTTAATCCCAGCTTCCCATAGTCCACCAAAATTTGGACTGTAGGGTGGGATTCTATGCCAATTCGTACCATTGGTAGCGAGCCAATCAGCTATCTCGATTGCTACGCCTGACCTTTCCTCCAACAGCAACGCCTTAAGTTCTTTTGCAGCGCCCACAAAATTAGAACCGTTATCACTCCAGAGATCTGCACAGTGACCGCGTCTAGCGACAAACCGCTTAAAGGCTGCTAAAAAGCCTTCTGATGTCATGTCGCTAACTGGTTCAAGATGTATAGCCCTAGTGGCCATGCATATGAAAAGGCAAACATATCCTTTAGTAGAGCGATGACCTCTACCTTTAGTGGTCCTAATGGCAATGGGACCTGCATAATCCACTCCGCTTTGGTGAAAAGGTCGGCAAGCTGTTACTCTAGCAGCTGGTAATTGACCCATAAACGGTTGATTGGTTCGTGAAGAATGACGCAAACATACTACGCAGTTTCGAACATGAAACTTGGCAAGATTTTTAGCATTCACTAACCAATAACTTGTTCGAATGTAATTCAACATGATCTGTGGGCCTCCATGCAAAGTTTTTTCATGAGCTTGTGCAACAATAAGATCTGCAAGATGGGACTTATTGGGAATCAAGATGGGGTGTTTTCTATCTTCGCTAATTGCGGCCTTATGTAAACGTCCCCCAACTCGTAAAAGGCCACCCTCATCAAGAAATGGAGAAAGTGAAGCAAGTCTGCTTTTCCCTTTAACTGTGCCTGTTTTCTCAATAGTATCTATATCGTCCTGAAAATGCTGTAACTGATAACGTTTGATGCAACTTGACAAAGCCTCAACTAGTTCCTTATTCGTAAGCCAAACGGGAAAATTGGGTTTAGGTCTAAGTTGAGTCAATTGAACAAATCTCTTACAAAACGCCACAACTCTTATCAGTTTTCGCAAAGACGAGAACCGTGCAAACAACTCATTATCATTGTTGCACATTGTGACACAACATATCTTTTTTGGTTTCTCTTCTAAATTTTCAACCATATTTATTTGGTAACTACTATTTTGTGGACTGTATTTTATGACATTTTCTCGCAGCCAATTTGGACCTTCCTTCCATAATGTGTGATCTGAAATGTCTGACGGTTTGACTCCTCTCGATGCACAGTCAGCGGGATTATCTTTGGACCGTACATGTGACCATTGAGCGCGGTCCGTTATAGTCAAAATTTCAGATACCCGATTCGCTACGAAAGTTTTCCATCTACTAGGGTGACTACTTAACCAGGCAAGCACTATGGAAGAGTCGGTCCATGCGTGTGTATGTTCCTTCGGTATATTCAGTGTATCGGCAACATCTAATAGCAACCTTGCAAGTAATTGTGCTCCACATAATTCTAAGCGAGGTATAGACACCTGTTTGATCGGAGCTACCTTCGTCTTTGATGTGATAAGATTGGCATGCACTTTACCACTTTCATCAATGACGCGCAAGTACACCACTGCTGCATATGCGTCATTCGATGCGTCACTAAAACCGTGTAATTCTACACAAATATCTGTGGTACTGGTACGAATCCATCTAGGAATATGAAAGTTGGTGAGTTGTGATAGGTCATTTCGGTACATGAGCCACTCGTGTAACAATTGTGAAGGTAATTCTTGATCCCACTCGATCCCTGATATCCATAGTTTTTGGATAAATATTTTGGCATTTATTATGCTAGGTGCAATCCAACCAAGTGGATCAAATAAACGTGAGATGTCTGAAATCACTTTCCGTTTTGTTACCGGCGTACTCAATGGTGGAAGTTTAACTGTATACTCAAACTCATCAGTCACATCATTCCATGTTAAACCAAGAACCTTCTTACTTTGAATTTCGTCGTCCTTTCCTGATCCTATATCCAACTTTCCTTTACCTTTATCTTTCACTCCAATTTTCTGTAAAAAATTATTGCTATTGCTTGCCCATTTCTGAAGTTGGAATCCTCCCCTTTTTGTCAACTCATTTAATTCTTCACATATCTCTAAAGCTTCTTCAACAGATTGACAGCCAGACATTAAGTCGTCCATATAAAAATCATTCAGGACTCTTTCCTTGGCTGCTATAAGATGCTCACCACCCTCATCATATGCTAGTTGATGTAATGCACGCACCGCAAGATAAGGTGCCGAAGCAGTTCCAAATGTAACTCGTAGGAGTCTGTAGTGTTGGATCTCGCCTGTTTCATCACGCCAAAGGATTCGCTGAAAATCCGAATCTTCAGGCGTAACCTTTACCTGCCGGTACATTTTAACGATGTCAGCTACTAAACATATAGGGTATTGACGCCATCTCATTACAACATGCCTTAAATCAGCTTGAAGTGTAGGACCTACCATTAGATCATTATTCAAAGACACGCCATTAGTGCCAGGACAGGATGCATCATAAACAATCCTGACCTTAGAGGTTGTTTTATCCTCCCTAACTACAGCGTGGTGTGGCAGGTAAACTACATCTGATTTATCACGTTGATCATCTGGTACTACTTCCATATGACCCAGGGCGAGATATTCCTTCATCACGTTAGAATATTGTATACTTAGCCCTGGATTCTTCATTAATCTTCTCTCCAGCATAATTAATCTCTTGGTAGCAATTTCCTTCAAGTTACCATATTTACAGCTCGGATCGTCGTCACGAAACGGAAGCCTCACTACATAACGACCAGAATCATCTCTGGTTGTGGTTTTCAAGAAATTGTCCTCACATCTCTGTTCTTCTAATGTAAAAATCTTTGCATTACTGCTACAATACTGCTCTGACTCCAACTCCCAGAACTTCTTCAACAAATCATTTTCATTATATTGAATATGCATACAAACGACCCTTGTACCGTGGCATAACTCAGTATCATTAGAAGATTCTGAGTGAATCTGACCAGATAAGATCCATCCCAGCTTCGTATTTTGAGCTACAGGACATCCAGGTGGACCTTTGATTAAACCCTCAACTAAAATCTGGCCATAAACCTCTGCGCCTAATAACAAGTCGACCTTGTTCGGTACGTCGAATTGTGGGTCAGCTAACCTTCTATTTCTCAGTTCCGGCCATAACTGAACAACAACCTTCTTCGACGGGAGAACCGTTGTCAGTTTGTTCAAAACATGAGCCTTAACTGTAACACCAAAATTGGGATCATGAAGTGATTTGAGCTTAATTAATACTATAGCCTTCGAAACTATTGAATCACCTTGACCCCCTACTCCAGAAATCAAAATCTTGCTAGACATCTTTTTCAAACCTAAGGATTGTACTGCAGACTCTGTTATGAACGAAGCTTGAGAGCCTTGGTCCAATAAACACCTCAAGGTTACTGCAGTTTGTGCGTTTGATTCTACCTTAACTAAAGCAGTTGCCAACAAAACCTGACTCTGAACGTTGGAGAAACAAGTAACAACTTTGGCTGATTCGTCGTGTGATGTGGTTGTTGTGGATACAACAACACTTTTATCAACCGATTCATCAACATTATCAGTTGATTTGGAGACATTTTTTGGGTGAAGTAGGGAATGATGTTTCCTACTGCAAATTCGGCATCTAGTGGATTGACGACACATATAAACTGAGTGATTAGGTCCTAAACAATTAAAACATAGTCTATTAAGTTGCACGAACTCATGTCGCGCTTCGTATTCTTCCTTTGCAAATTGCTTACAATTAGTGATTTTATGACTTCCTTTACAAAAATGGCAATAAGTGTTGGTAACAGTAATATTCTTATCACTGGAGCTCGTTGTTTTTACGACATGGAGTACATTTGGTTTAACATTGCCTTGTCTAGGTTTAGACTTAACATCTAGAAACTCCAATGACCGGAATCTGTGTTCTAAAAATTCTCTAAATTGAATCAGAGTTGGTAAATTCTCTGATGATTCATTAGTTTTTGCCTCCCATTGTTTTCTGGACTCAGGATCAAGTTTCTGACTCATAATATAAATAATAATAATATCCCAAGAGTCGATATTTATGTCTAAGTTTTGCAATGCGTGCAAACATTCATTCATGGTATCTAAAAGTTCCCTAGTAGCGCTTGATGACTCCGTGTGCATGGTCTTCATATTAATAAACCGTCTTAGAATATGATTAGATAAATATCTTTTATTCCCGTAACGATTTTTTAACTGATCCCAACAAATTAAATAATTATTATCTGTAATCGGAATATGACGTAAAAGCTGCTCAGCTTCCCCAGACAAGTGACCTTTAAGGTAATTTAATTTTTGTACATCATCTAACGCTACGTTGTTATGCACGAGGGATACAAAAAGATCTCTGAAACTTGTCCACTCTGTATATCTTCCAGAAAACATAGGTATAGATATTTTTGGCAATTTAACCGAATAAGACGCATCGTTAGTGTTACTCGACTTCAACAACTTTGGTAGTTTTTCGCTTTGTTTTAATTTCAATAATATAGTTTTCAACTCAGATTTAAAGTTAATATAAATTTCTTCTGTTACATCATACATATCATTTTTATAATAATTAGATGACTGTAACTCTGTTCTATTCGCTTGTGCAATTATATTTCTATGTGTCTTACAAAACGACTGCCAATGCTCTTCCAAAGATTGTAGTCGCGTTTCCACATATGATTCTGTAATCCTTTCCTTGGGTGATTTTTTATAATTCGACTGAGCTTTTACAATTATAGCATGGCAGTTATCTTGCAGATTAAAAAGACCTTCCATGTTTATGTCCTATAGTGATGACACAGTACGTACACAAACGAATGCTTAGTAATCTAAACTACAATTAATGTTCAAACTATCAAACAAACTATGTTTACAAAGTGTATTTTATGCTAACAAGTAATACATGTTCCGATCAACAGTACAATTATTCTAAGTCCAGAACTTTATCACGAAAATTATTCTAAGTGTTTGGCACTTTGTCACTCGATATAAAATCGGGCGTGGATTCCCCGTCAGTTCACTTTTTAAAGAATTATTCTAAGTCATGCAATTCACTACACTACAAATTCTAAGTTAAAACTTTGCTTGATATAAGATTCACTATTGCAAAACACCAACAAATTTTTCTAAGTTAAAACCTTGCTTGAAATAAGGTTCAAATTTGTAAAACACTAATGTCTTTTTTGTTGCTTCTAATAAAGTTTAATTTTGCTACGATTAATAATTTAAAGTCTTACTCACAGTTTGTATATCACTCACAATTCAGTATCTGGCGTCACTTCGACGACGCATATATAATGATGTCACGAAGACCATTCGTTTGACGTCATTGACTGTAGTAGATGTAACTTCCATGTGACGTCACTTCTATTGCGTGGTATCCTGAAAAACCTGGCTTCCAAACTCCAGAAACGATACCATCGGCAACAATCCGTCACCGTGTCGGTATCCGAAATGGACCCTGTGCACAATCCTCTAGGCCACTATCCGGCTCGAAGGACCTTTGTTCAGCAGGTTCCCAAAAAAGTCTCGTACTATGGCGAAGGGTTATTAATGAAACAACCAAATCCATTCACAGACAAATCTAAGCAAATTTTATTATTCTCACATCGGTACTTATCAAATCCACAGAACGAAACGATATCGCGTTTTAAAATATTGGTGGCGCCATCTAGTGACACGTTCCGACAGTAGTTTCAATTAAACAACAAAGTATAAAAAAAATCTAATTCGTTCTTTAAAAAGGCGTATAGGTATATTCTAAAGGAATAAAAGAAAAAAAATAGTTACATAACATTTGCAAAATAGCCGGTACTGAACAAACTTGGACAACAAAGGAGACTTTATTTTCATATTAGTCACCGTTTCGGTGGCAAAAAGACCAACAACGGAATAATTAGGTGATGGTTCAGCCCGGCTGGTGACGAACAGTAGGTACCTATTACAGAGATAAATAACTACCACATTCCTCTATGCTACCACCTAGAAAAAAAAATATTTGGGTGATTCAAAGCTATACCAAAGAATCTTTAAAATTGTATACAAATGTACCGAACCAAGTGCCACAGACAGGCTATTTTATAATTTATGACTAACCTAGCTAGATGATAAGAATGCATGGACATGAACCGCTCGGCGATTTCTAGTATATTATTTTCTTCTTTTTTTTCTTTGACGAATTGTAAAAATACTTATTGAAAAAGAGCAAGAGTTTCTTTCTCGTTCTTCTTTGGGGAGTCTACCTTGTGAATGACCGATAATTGGATGTCGTGACGTTTTCAAATGTTATTTTTATGGGTATCTTACGAAATAAAACTTTTTTTTGAGTTTGAATTTAAAAAAGTTACTAATAAATACTGCCCTTAATGTTGTAACCTTGTTGCCACAATAACAACAACACGATAATTACAACACAATTTGGAAATGAGAAATATTTTGAAATGGGGTGAGTGTGTTTAGTCAGCAATTGCCACAGCCTGGTTTTAAGAGGAGCCCAACGTGGAGAGCATTCGATGTAATTCGGACAAGTTGTGTAAATACATAACAATATATAACAGTTATATAAAAACACCAATAAGCCTAGTTACTTTAAAATGGGGAAGCAGTGAAATATAAAAAATAAATGACAATATGACTTTTAAAACCAAAAAACCCGACAGCATATTTTGCATTTCGCGGGCGCCATGTTGAGACCTTGCACTTCGAAATCGCTCAAGCCGTTTAGGTTACAGGAGATAATATAGAAATTGAAATAGAATCTACATACATACATACACTCGAAAAACATTACCCTCCTTCTTTAGGCCATCGATAAGAGGTTTCAGTCGCTGCGTCATCGCAGTTATGAACGAACATACATTTAGGTACACTTATACATAGATTCGCATTGTACTAGATTTTTGTATTATCTGTTACTGATAAGAAGATATAAGTCAAGCTGTCTATATTAATGTCGTATTCGTTCGTGTTCGGGAAATCATGCTCTATGTAGGTAGTTAGAGCACTTTCAGTCGACTAAAATTAATGTTGTCAATGATGCATCATCAAATACATAACGAGTCATAATTACACGGAAGGAACAAAGAAAATGGGGGACAAAAGAGCATCGTGTAGAGGAAAGGTGTGGCGGGAGCTTCTCAGCTTTCCCATAAGACAATCATGGTACAATTTGTTCAAATTGTATTACTGTTAGAACCAATAACATAAAAATATCCGCCCGGGTATTAGTAACCCTAAGGACATTCCTAGGCATCACACACCTCAACTCAGTCTATAGAAGTCTACTGCGATTTGGATCGCTTTCTATGGGAGGAAGTGTCCTAATCACCACACTGGGCAGGCGGGTTAGCGATTGCAGATTTTTGGGAGCTTCGGACGAATGACGTTGCTACCCATCATTGGGCATCTTTGTCGCCTTTTACGTTACTCACGAGGAGAGACATAATAACAGTTAATTAATTAATAGATACAGTCTGTTCTGTAAAGCTCTATTAATTATAGTTTAACTTTGCATCAAGATAAAGTACATCTAAATGGTTCGACAATCGTTATTCTATTACGTATCAGAAAGTTTCATAAAAACTCATTTCACGTTTTAAACTTTCATATGCCGAATCGAAATATTGTCGGTCGTTGAAAACACGGGGGCGATTTGTATACACAATTGGCATATGAAGCCGAAATGTACGAACTAATGGTGGTGTCTGTTAATGGTTTTAAGCTACCTGAAGCACATTTTAGTCGTCTACGTACCTACACTATACTACTATTAATAAAAAAAATGTTACACAATTAGTTTTATGTCGATATCTGCACAACACTAACATTCTTACTCATGTGGTTCAAATTTTGTTCGAAGTTCCAAGGTCAATTGTAGCGTAGTGGTAGGACACGTTTATTTTGATGTAAGATAAAAAAATCGATAACAATACTTTAGTACCTATGTCCTTATAAAATATTGCATAGTGGAATTGATTATTGACGACCTGTTTGGTGTAATGGTTAGCACTCTGACCACTATAGTACCAAAAGGTTGCGGGTTCGAATCCCGCTAGGGGCATATGTTTGTGTGATGAATACGGACATGTGTACCCGAGTTATGGATGTTTTCATTTCTAATAAGTATTTATTTACAAAAAAAATGCATTTATGTAATATATCAACCATCTGGTATCCACAACACAAGCCTATAGTTGCTTACTGTGAAACTAGATGGCGCTGTGTGTATGTCTAAGGATATTTATTTATTTATTTTATTCACCTCAGGGTCATTGCGGCCTCTCCAAAGTCAGTTTTATACGACTCCAGGATGGCAGAAACACATTGTAACATAAAGAGACAACTTAGCAAAAACAATCCGAAACAAGGTTAGCGTAGTAAATTAGTAGGTAGGTACATATACCTACTACCGGTATGATGAGTAAGCTCAACCTATAATTAGTATAGTACTGTCGGTAACAATTTTGAACAGTTTTGCATAAGGAGTTGGCGCCATCGCCGCTTGATCGTTGTTTTGGTTCCCAAATCGGCACCGTTGTGGTTGTGGGGTAATGAGTAATGGACCAAATAAAGACTCGTTTCAAAGTCACTGCGACGATGTGAATCGTACAGAGCAATCCAAAAACAGATAGGTATACAAATTAGAGAGAATGTGCTAATAGAGAATGTTCGTTTAACTATTTTTTAATTATTCACGTGTTTGGTGAAATGTTTACTATCTACATGCCATATAAAAAGTATAAATACAAATACACTTTATTGCACAACAGAAAAGAAAATACAGTTTCACAAAAGTAGTAAGAATAGAATGTACAATTTGGCGACCTTATCACTAAAAGCGATCTCTTTCAGGCAACCTTTGCATTTGAAATAGGTAGATTGTGAGGTATTAAATAAGGATGCAGATACAAACTACGTGAATAAAGTGAAAGTACCTATCTGTTCTTAATTTTAAATTGTTGTTGATAAAAGACTCCATACTTTTTGGTGGGAATTCTACGGGTGTCGTTGCATTTTTTAATCTATTCTCTACAATTTGTACATTTTAAGTTTTGATGTAAGAAATCTGAGCCAAACTATCGGTCTGTGTCCTGTTTGAGCCACCTAAAACAAAAAGGACGAACACAAATATACCTACACAAAGTAAAACAACACGAGGACTTGTCAACCTCACACACGTTTTATCGACGACAAATTGCCATAAAATAGAAAAATAATAAAGTTTTGATGTGAAATAAAGAGGAAATAAGTTCTACAAATACTTCATGATGAGTAGAGTGTGCGGCAGCACCAACAATATCCTGAGGGTGGTGGGAGGCAAACAGGAGTGTCCTATTGCTAATCACTGGACAGCGCTTTTAGTAGGTAGTAACTTCTAGTTGACATTTGATATTTGACATTTATTATTATTGTTGTATGACCAATTTTATACTAACATAAACTAAGACTTACTAACCTAATATGGAATTATCCGAAATAAAATATTTGATTTGTTTACATATTATTCTAGTACAAAGACGAGTAACATAAAGTCCATCAAGGACTTCCAGTAGCAATTTCTGGCTCCATATCAGACCCTCGTTATCATGTGAAGGTAATGGATAATGCTCATGGCAACAAAATAAACTGGTCCAAATTCTGCTATCTTGCCATTTGCTATCAGAGAGTTCCAGTCCGTACATCCCGGCTCCATCATCAGATCAGCTGGGACCTAGGTACCATAATATTGCATTGCACCGAACTTACATAAATAGGCAAAATTTCAACTCGATCAGATACCAGCAAGTAGTTGAAAAATTGTTTTTGTAATCAATGATTATATTTAATAAATAAAAAGACATTTATTAAGTATGTACATGAAACAACAAATAAAAATACCTATATCATATAGAAAAAATACGCCGTCCAACTCGCTTCCGTGAGGCATAGTACCTATTACGCTAGCGCTATATTGCTATCAATGATTTGTACAACTAACAGAAAATGTAAACACAAGGCCATGAAAAAGATGACAATGGTGTCGATTCGCATGTACACCAACTAAACTAAAACCAGTTTTAGAGTAGTACTGTCTCTTTCTCCCTGGAACAGTACGATGCGTTCGGTATCACTCCAAAAATGGTTTTAGTTTAGTTGGTGTACATCCGAATCGACACCATTGTCACCTTACAGTAGATCAATGAGAATATGAATAATTTACCCACTGCAGTTATTAGGTATATAGGTACTACTGACAGATTGACAATAGTAGGAAAAGAGAAGAATAGTAGGTACTGTTTAGTTACTATATAAAATATTTATCTACAGGTATGATCAGGTAGAATAAGCTGGACCGAGAAGAGAACAAATGAAGAGGTGTTAATGATGATAAAGGAGAAGAGATGCCTTTTAGCCACAGTTGAGAACCGAAGAGGAAAGATGATAGGTCACTTGATACGACACGATATTTTTTTGAAGAACATAATTGAGGGAAAGATTGAAGGAAAGAGAGGAATGGGAAGACCTAGGCGTAATTACTTTGACCAAGTGAAAGAAAAGGTGAATGCCGTGTCGTACCAAGAGGTTAAAACGAGGGCGGAAAGTAGAGAAGCATGGTCGTTACTCCACCGACAAGAGCATAGCTCTTAAATTGAAGAAGATGATCAGTATAGCAAGAGTACAGGCATAAATAAAAGATCCAATCTAGTTTTGATAGCATTACCAAACAAGACTATACTTTTCCTCTTACCAAAGTAATTAGGTACACATATACGAATAAACTTTGCAAACTAGAAGGCAAATCTTAAAATATTACATTAGGTAAGTATCATTCATAGCCGCAGAGCCAGATGTTTCATTAATACCTAAATATTAAAGTTTATAAATCTTAGTCATGTACTAAATACCGCGTAGTTTTGTAATAAAGTTATTGTTTATGTTGAAGCCACGTTCCAACCGGAGTCGCAATAGCAGTGTTGATGAAATTTATTATCATTTGTTTGCTTGTTTGTACATAGACCGACAGACAGATGGACGCCAACTGAAGGAGTGTTTAATTATCAGAAAACAAAGATTAATCTCTAAATAAAGTCGCTATCCGCGTCTGTTTGTTTGTGCATTTAGTTGTTCTGAACTGCACAACGGATTGTGATACGGTTTTAATACTATTATTTAAGGTATTCAAAGTAATTTCACTCGTGCAAAATCGGGGCTGGTCGCTAGTAATATTGTAAATGAGAAGCTATGCTTGTTTATCCTTTTTACAACATCAGATCATACCTACTTAATATATTACTCAATGGTAGTTGACGGGTTTGATGGATATGCTACTTTTGTCCCTAGAGAAAAAATTACACACGCGCGGTGCCGCGGTTGGAAGCTAGTAATGGATAAATAATTGACATCTCTACGTCTACATTCAAGATATAATAAATAATAATAATAATAAATAAATAATAAAAGTAAGTAAATAATAATAATAAATAAATAATAATAATAAATAAATAATAATAATAAATCGATTATTTCGTTCGATTATTGCTATGGTCGCAATTAATTAGGCAATTTGCTCGCATTCACCATACAATCAAAGTATGGATGCAGAAAGGAATGCACGGCGCATGCGTTGGCACCATAATGAAAATGAGTGCGGCTCTCGTCACGCGGAGCTTGGTACACCGTTATTTATCAGCAACACTGTCAGTGCCACTAATTTAAACTTAAATAAACCCTACACCAATGACATAAGAAACTCAAACTAAGATTGTGCCTGTATTACTAACGTAGTCGGTCCAGAAACCGGGTGTGTGAAGTAATGCCATAAGCGGAATGTCCATTATTTATACGAAGAAGATTTATTGATTTATTGAAAGAATTTTCACTGTTTTTCTATGATGTGATAGATAGAGGAGACAGTAAAGAGTAGTAATGAAACATTGTTTTTTTTATATATGCGGTATTTTTAGTAATAACCAAGAAAGGAAAATAGCTGTGGGTTGTGAGATCGCTTTTAGCGATAAGACCGCCTAATTGTGTTCTATTGTTATCATGAAAAATGATTGTAAATTAATTAGTGCAATAAAGAGTTTTATGTCTTTGTAGCAAAGGGATTGGGCGTCAGCATTTGCTGCCAATGTCATTATTGTAATTGACAGCGCTGGTTGGCTGGAACCCACTTTCGCCTAAGTTTAAAACGAAAAAAAAAACAGGAATAAAAGCGGGAAGCGGGGAGGGGTGAAGAAAAAGTGCACTCATATACCCTTTGCTTGCTCTGCGGCAGAGGTTCTTCAGGTCAGCTAAGACCAAAAAATAATTAAATAAAAAAAAATCATATATGAATCACTAAGCAGACAGTTTTACGTGTTTTTGAAACATATTTATAAAACGAACCTATGTAGAGTCTTCAAATGTATATACGGTATCGCCGACTTTTAATAACGGTAATAACCACGTTGAGTATCACCTGTCGGCTCCAAGTAACATGGTTAACCAACGTTGCATACAAGCTCGCGTAATTATAAAATCCATAAATAACATCTAGAGGTCTCAAAACAGGCCTGGTCAGCTGGTCACCACCTGTCCACTGTTTTATGCATAGAGTCGGCAAGTAGATGTCAATACACATGTAGGTTCTTCATTCTAACAAGTCCATCATTTTCATTCGTATGTACTTATCATCTGCAATGTTTAGTAACAGGTGCTTCGTACGTAATTTCGGTTTAGGCGCATTAGGGCTAATTCTCATTATGGCAACCGACTGCTAATGGACTACTTCTCGTTATGGCCACTTCTCATTTAGGCTACTTCTCATTAGGGCTTCTTCTCACTTGGGCTACTTCTCAAAATTTGAGAATGTTTATTGAAATAAGTGCTGTCTTCATGTATATAATCATGTTTATTCATTCATAAGAGATCAATGGCATTATTTCAAGAATAAATCAACATTAATTGAACCAATGTAATAGGTAAGTATACAATATTATAAGTATTACTTCTTGTAATTACTTTTCATGGGCAAACTTGTTCCATGTCAAGTTCTATTACCTCAGAGTAAAGTCTCAACTCCTTTGACGATCCAAAACCACTGTCAGTTTTGTTTGCTTTTTAATTCGCGTTTTTATGCATTAAAGTGCAGTGACGGGTAGCGCGTATGTTCGTCAATGCATCTGGTGTGTACCGAGGCAGACTGTGGACACATTTTGTTTATTTACGTCTATAAAGTTCTTATATAGGTTACTCTATTAATCGCTTATTTATTTATTTATTTACTTATTTACATAGAATCAACAGCATTATTGCAGAAATTATATTATAGTAAACTAATACCAAACTTATGCCAATTAGTGATTCATATTATGTAACAGA
This sequence comes from Oegoconia quadripuncta, assembly GCA_949316235.1. Classification (NCBI taxonomy): domain Eukaryota; kingdom Metazoa; phylum Arthropoda; class Insecta; order Lepidoptera; family Autostichidae; genus Oegoconia; species Oegoconia quadripuncta. The sequence continues at coordinate 5,149,841 of OX438753.1, read as the reverse complement.
CAGTGGTTATCGTTATAATTGAGTGGTAACGTTTTAATTATATCACAAGAAAATTGGTACTTTTACATTATTGTTATTATATAGGTATCAATAAAACAATCCTCAGTAATATACGAGTCGTTATGTCAGTGAGTATGTTAGCTTATAGTATACAAGATAACTTATTCTTATTGTCATTTCAACTAGCATTCCCCTAATTCGCTCAAAAATCTTTCCGATGCGAAAACTCGTGTGTTTATTTCACGTTATTACCTAAGCCTCTCCTACGGACGGATATGCAACGCTTTCCATGGGAGAATGTGCCCTAATCACCACGTTAGGCAGGAGGGTTGGCGATTGCAGATTATATCTGGGAGCTCTGGACCGATGACCCTGCTGCCCATCACTGGTCTATACTGTTAAGCTTACGATCATTTAGTTACCTTTTATGACACACGGAAAGAAATGGTTTATATATCGCAGCTATACAAACTTGGTTGCCGCGATTTAGTTGTCCAATCAAAAACTTTTGTAACCGTAGCGATGGCATTTCTACCTCAATAAAGACACCCACAGGAAGACAGAGTTGGTCCTATTCTACACTGCCGAAATACGGCCATGTTTTTTTCACTTTAACCTAACTTTAATAATTTAATAATAGAGCCTACTATACATATAACAACTATCGGCTTCAGGTATTGGAAACTTTTCAAATGGTTTAGAATAATAGGGAGCACGTATATAAATACATGCTTGTTTACTGCAAACTAGCAAAAAGATATAGAACAAACTCATAACAAAGCTATTCAAAAATTAGCAATTGAATAGAGTTTGATACGATGTGGCTCAAAAGATTATTTCAAATACGCTTCCATACAAAATCAACTGTATTCAAATCGAATCTCGATGATGAGATAAACAGATACATAAGTAACAAATACATTACATCATTAGCCTACAGACAGACTTTCTCCTACAAATGTCAGGCTTCAGCGTGGTTGTTCTGTAAGCTTGCTTGCGCGGCTCGCGCCTGCATCCGAGGGGAAATTTCCAGTGGTCATAGACTAAGCTATGACCGCAGAGTTCGTAATCGTTTGGAGCCTCACCGTGGAATCAGATACGATACCTATGGGATTACGGAATAATATAGCAGCAAACGCTCCCAGATCCTCACGGTCCACATTTCACAAAGCTGCACATTAAAAGCCGACGCGGGAATGATCCGAGGTGGGAAAGAGCCGAGAATTTTTGGAAAGTTTACAAAGTGACGGAAGTGGTATTATCCAAAATCTTGCTACTCGGCTCATGACACGGCTTCAGTATGTGGCACGCATTTTTATTATTTATTATTATTATTATTCTACTTTTGAACCCCGTTGCAAAAAGAGAGCTGTTATAAGTTTGAAGCATATGTATGTCTGTGGCATTGCAACGCCAAAACGGCTGAATCGTTTTGAAAATTTCTTGCCAAGTTTGATGGAAATCGGTTAAGCCAAATAGAATATATTGAGCTTTTAACGTGGTATGTTTGTTTATCTAGATATATAGATGATATTAATCATAGCCACTAGGTTGTTTTCGAAATATTGAATTTAATGTTATCCTTTAATAGGCTACCAGACGGCACTAGATAGAAACCTCTGAGGATGATTAATTTATTAAAGATATAATAAATAACATTCAGTCTAGCTGGAGATTGAATGCTAATTTGTGTATCATTCATTATGTATAAAATTAATGGGCTCCATTACAATATAAACATATCTTAATGAAAAGAAAGTTGTATGATTCATTATCAAACTTGAAATTGCGTGTAAATTAATAATGTGGTAACAAAGTGAAAGATATACAAAGTTAAGTTACTAGCTAAGTTTAATAAAGTCGTACGCACCTTATTATTTTTTTTTAGGTATTCTACTAGCCAATGATAGTCCGCTTTTTATGCACAACGGGTTAACTCTTGACCTCAATACCTGATGTTAAGGGCAAGATGAGGCCGAAGGTGGAATAATGGTCAATGGTCTATGTTGTCTAACTTTCTTATTTGTTTCCGTGGTGAAGTCCAAGGAAGGATACAACTGCACGCGCTCACAATGCAATTCTACATATATTTAAGACCAAAAGCCTAGTAACAAGTAAATTCTAATTCTTTTAAGCTTGTATTGATCTGAGTTATGAATAAGAATAACTTTATTAGCCGACTGCCACAGGAATGTTTTTCGAGTGTATACCTATTGTGTTTAATAATAATAAATAAATATCCTTAGACATACACACAGCGCCATCTAGTTTCACAGTAAGCAAATATAGGCTTGTGTTGTGGATATCAGATGGTTGATATACTACATTTTTTTTTTTTGTAAATAAATACTTATTATAAACATGTAACATAAAACTTATTATAAAATAAATATGAAAACATCCATAACTCGGGTACACATGTCCGTATTCATCACACAAACAATATGCCCCTAGCGGGATTCGAACCCACAACCTTTTGGTATAGTGGTCACAGTTGCTAACCACTACATCAAACAGGTTGTTGTATTGTATAAAGTTGTATTTCCATGTTATTAATGTCAAAAATGTCCTAAAAATACAATACAAAAATAACAGGGTGAAACAGCCCGAGGTTAGCCACGAAACTTCAACAGACAAGGTGCGACGTTTAAGGCAAAACTCTGCAGGATTACAAGTACCCCGCTGGCATAGCCATTCGCCGATATTGCATTAGTGGCTCCCATTTATCTATGAAGATTCGGTTTAGCACCAATTGAGTGTGTTGTAACGAACGGTGGTATGAAACAGACAAATTGACAGGTGATCACTTCTTTAAATCATTAACACATACCCTTTTGACCTGTTGAATAAGAATTATTGGTTATGATGTAAAATTAATTGCAGATATACCATCATAGAATGTACTGTAAGATTTCTTATATGCAATCGATTGCGCCACCCGTGACTAACGTAGGTACTATTCCCTTTTTCTTATTTTTTTTATGCTTCTTATTGTTATACAATAAAGAATATTTTGTTTGTTTTGTAGGTATGTGTGGTATGGTGTGGCTGTGATGGATTTCCTTTTTTCATCCACAACGGGTTAGTGCTTGGACTCAAACACGTCTGATGTTAAATGAGGATGTGGCCGAAAGTGGAAGCGCGCTCACCCAAAACCCTCGACTTATTTGGGGGACTGGTTATCTTATCTCAAACAGCTGGACCACAACTACGCCTTGCACGCCATTTATTACCAAAAATAAATAATTAGGTTTTATAAAGTAGCCCATTCCTTGATGGCAGTAACTGGATCGATGACTGAAAATCAACAAATCTGCTGAGCTCTTACCTTTTCATCACGTTTTTTACATTTCCGTCTGCGCTGATCACAGACAGAGCCACCATAGAAAGAGCTTGAGCAATGATTTCAACCCTATCTCCGTGAGGAGCTGCTGATTTACGTACTGTCTGTCATGGTCTTGTGTAAAATCACAAAACGATCGACATTTAGTTCCATAGGTATTCCATAGGTACATATAATGTAGATTTGTCCTGCAATTGAGGAGTACTAATTGCCGATAGCCGCACCGCGAACACATTTGATAACGCGTTGATCCCGACGAGACCTCTGCATTGAGCAATTTAGATCGTTAATAGGGCATCCTCTCGCGTGCAGATACAGTGACTGAGAGAAACTGCGATGTTATTTAATTAACCCGACGAAAAACGACGGGTGTTGTGTGTTTGACGGCGTTGTGTATCGAGTCTGTCCTAAACGTAGCTCAGCGGTTATTTTTATATTAAAGGCTAAACGAGCGCACAGGTTTTTAGCCATGCTTAAGCTGTTACGAATATATTTAGCCCTTAACACAGCTTTTTGATGTACTTCGGTGATATCATAGTCATTCGAGCGTTTTCAATACGTTCTTAGCTATATTTGATGGAAATCAGTTAAGGTGTTTCAAAGATATTTAGCTTCTAAAACGGTTTGGTTTATCTGGGTGTTATCATCGCTTATTTTTGCGGGGGGTTTCTATATTATCAATTTATAGTTACTTTACTACTTATGTCTTGTCCTGTTTGAGTTTAAAATTCATATTTTTTGTTTAGTGCGTGAGTTCTCTTCAGAGATATTATCTTCGTCGTTCGTCTCCGAATCTTCAACATCCTCGACATGTGTCATTCTGATGCTCAGAAGTTTGTGAAAGGAAGGCAAGCAAATACTTTCGCATACATTTATGTCAAAGTAAGTATAGGTAAGTATGATTAGTATATGATGATGAATTGTCACGCTATCTTAGATGTATTTTTCACTTGTTGAATAGCATTTTAATTGTTAATATTACAATGTTATTTAAAGTAGTAGATTTTTAAATAACAACACACTAAAAAAAGGTTAAGTGCGAGTTGGACATACCATACATAACTCCACCATTGACAACTTTTTAAAGGGTTACCAAAATTATTATAACAATACAAGATATTATTAGAAGTAAATTATCAATAATATGTAAAAATACGGCGTCCAACTTGCTTCCGTGAGGCATAGCATCTAGTACATTAGCGCCATTGCCCATAAGGTCAGCTGCTTGAGCAAAGTACGCGCCAGCTCTAAAGTCTCCGAAGGCGTGGACCAGTCTAATGGATAAATCTTTCACATTTTTTTTGTGTGAGACGACTAAGGGCAAACTCGCGATTTATAAAAAGTGGCGCATATTTACGGCGTTTGTGACTTAGAGCCTGTTTCAGTTTCCGCGGTTCCAGCTCTGAGGGCAGTACTTTGTATATGGGACGGTGCTAAAGTCTCCTTCAAACTAGTTTTAGTCAGAGATTTCGTAATACCTTAGTTCCACATTGAACAACAAGTGTATAGAATATACTCCATCTATTGACATAATAAATATGAATTTAAAAAATGTAATAAATTGGATTTATTACTCAATTACGATGATACGGAAAGTTTGTTGCAAAATATCCAATAATCATTTAAGTTCATGCCCACTACGCTGCTACTGCATACACATACCTACACACACACACACTAAATCTCACATTATATAGATTTTTTTTATTACTACAATGTTAGCTATCTTGTAGTTATCTTTCTACCATATTCATAGGACCACTGCATGTTCATATATTTTTCGGCTGTTGGGGTCTGTGGTATAGGACCCTCCTAGTATAGGGACCAGTCTCTATAGTAGTGAATTATTATATCAGTCCAAGCTTATGGTAGGTATACTGCACTATTTGTGATCTTGTGGAGAAAATAAATTTATTTTTATTACCGATTTATGTATTATTTTTATAAAGTATCCGCACAAGTTACCAATTATTCACCAAAATTTTCTGCCATACTAATTTATAATACTTGGGACGTTTTTCAAACACGCAAGCGACGCATCACGTTCTTTTGCTTTGCCGTAGTCTGGTAAAAGTACTTAACTCTACCTGGGTATTTCTGTAACCTTTTTCTGGCCGCCACTGTACTTTCGTGTTGATAGGTGAACGCAATCTATCTGAGTAATCTGTCAATGCATTGTAGGCACATGACCTATTTGTTGACAGTGTGGTCAGAGATATAACGAACTAGGTTCCGCCCGAGACTCTGCCCGGGTGTGTATCTATTTTCCCATGCAATTTCGATATAAAAGGAGAAACTGCATGACTGACTGATTGATCTACCAATCCACAGCTGAAACGCGTAGACAGATGTTAATGTTTGTCTTTGGCAGGTGTTCCTTTCCTGTTCCTTGTGCGTCCTCTATTATATTAGTACACGTACGCATTACACGTAGATATTACTAACAAACCGAAATAGTTGAAGCACCAGACAATATAGTGATATTAGCTTTAGCGAGTAAAACTTCGTCTGCATGGATTAGGTATTCGATCCAGAGAGGAATGAATTAAGAGAGAGAGTGAGGAAAGTTTGATGTTGTCCACGCAGTTGTGTGGATATGAGCTTTTCTACCGAGGGCGTATTTTTTAGTTAGGACCCCAAAATACGTACGTGATGTTGGAATGTACAAGAGGAATCTAAATTACCTATTTATAATAAAATATAGCTAAAAAAAATAGCTAACTATTTTGATATTGGTTTCGATTCGGATGTACACCATCTAAACTAAACTAAAACCAGTTTTAAAGTAGTACTGTCTCTTTCTCCCTGGAACAGTACGATGCGACGGCACCACTCCAGAACTGGTTTTAGTTTACTAGGTGTACAACCGAATCGACACCCATGTCAAAACATTGAGCTCTCAATTTTTAAGGACATTAGTCAATTTGACTATGTCACTCCATTGTGCCTTCTTAAGGTTACCTATAGCTGATATAAATTGGGCTTAATTAATTAATTAAAATAGGGCCCCTATTTTAGCACAATTTCATATTTTCAAAATTCTACTTTATGTATACTAGCATCACATACGTTCCAAAACGCTTAACAACGAATTACAGAACTGATAAAAAATAAAAAGTATTTTAAAACTTGAGAAAATGTAGAGCACATTTAAAAACCTGATTTATTTCTTGATATCAAAAAAAAATATTGAATTTTTAAAAAGGGTGAAATCGTACATTTCTAAAACCTGACAAAAATGCCTGTAAATCGTTACATAATTTCACACAGGGATTTTGAAAACACTCTTAATAAAAGTGCAGTGTGGTTTCGGTACTCAGATAGAATAGAACTAACCCGTCTCTTCCCGTGGGTGTCGTAAAAGACGACGTTCCACCAAAAAACAACTATAAAAATTTGCACGTCTCAACGGCGATGGGCTTACCCCTTGCTACGTGTGAATTCCTATATCCAACTAATATTATTAATGCAAAAGTTTGTGTGTATGTCTGTATGTATGTCTGTTACCTCTTGGACGGATTTGGATGAAATTTGGTGGGTTGACAGATTAGGACCTGGATTAACATATAGGCAATTCTTTTGCAGAAGCGATTTTGATAGAATCTTTGTTTTAATCCCGGGTACGTTCTACCTATATACCAAATTTCATCCAAATCCGTTCATCCGTTTCGCCGTTATTGAGCAACAAACAAACAAAAAACATCCAAACTTTCGCATAATTAGGTAGTTAGATTTTCCGTGGCACAATTATTTACAGTTAAAGATTTTTGTGCCACACCCTACTAAGATTTAGATGTACGATGATGAGATCAGTACAACTTAGGACTTCGAAATTAGAATAATCATTTCTGTAGTATCAAGTAGGTATCAACACCTTGTGTACATCGATCGTAAATACACGTTTGTCTATAGACAATATCTCAACGAAAACTATCACCGTATACAGAACCAATAACATGGAAGTCACGATTCCATCTCACACGAGCACGTGTTCCGAAACTGGTTTGTCCAGAGTACGTTCGGCGGTTATATTCAAACCAACAGCCTGTTTAGAGCTATATGTATACAGGATAACCTTATTTATATCAAGTAGGTATCTGTTTATAGGTTTGTATTTTCAAAACGTCAAGAATTGATGCTTTATTCAAATGGAATTGTAAAATTTTAACATAGATCTCCGATTCTTCTCGTTTGTCATCCGCCAGGCTGTACGGCGACATTTCTGCCAGACTTAAGTGTAATTCTTATTAAGCCAAACGAGTGAATTAAACATATTTTCAGTATTCTTCAATAAGATGAGAGTGCCGAACGGATGTTTTTCAAACATCCAAAAGGACACAACAGAATACTAAATTGTAGAGTTTGTTCTTAATTTCAGAATATTGCGCGATATTGTTTTCCGATTTCAATACAATCAAGTAGGACTATGATTTCGGTAATGGGAAGTTTGTGTAAAGTCATGTAAACACAACACTTTCATCACTGGAACCTCAAAACGCGTTCAGGTACGGCCAGATATCTAAAAAACTATACATAATCCTAATTTATTACTCCCCGATACAATGAACACGTGATACACACACACACTAATACTTTGGCCTACATAATCATGTAGGCCAAAGTATTAGTTAAATATCAATTTTGTTTAAAATAGTATTAATAAAAAAAAACACCGAACCTTTCGGCGAAAACACGGTACTTTTGGCATTCAAATTTCTCACACAAAACACCGAATTGCCCATAATTTGAGAGCAATAATTACCGACTTTTCGTTGAAAGGTTCGGTTTTTATTATTATTTTTATAAACAAAATTGTTATTTAGAATACTTTGGATCTACACATTCACGTGTTCAATGGAGCAGATGGATAAATTAGGACTAGTATATGACTTCTTTATACATATATGTCGCTCTTAATGCTTCATTCATAGCTCGGTTATGTTTAGGTACTTCTTTACAGGGAAGTGTCATTCATTATACACGTAACATTACGTCGAAATTTACGAATTCTGTAATTTAATTTGGAATAAAATACCGTCCCTAAGGGCCGAGCAACTTTCTTCTTAGAACCGACTGCCGCCTCTGTCTCAGGGAAATTTACGATATTTTCGTTTATTGCCCGTGGTACTACCAGTAGTAGGTCCCACGGGTAAAAAATTCCCGTAGGACTACCAAGCGTTCCAGTAGTACCACGGGAAGTTTTTAAGTTGTTAAAAGATCTGTATCAAATATCAATAGAGTCTGTTCTGAGGCGAGAATAAATTAGTGTGTAAATATTAAAGGGCGGATATTATGGTACTACTTGTTTCCTCAATTATATCTATGAAAGCGGAGATTTCGCAGTAAGTACTTTTAATGTAATCTCTAATTACCCGACTGATGAGAGGGTTGCGAGTATATTTCTCGGGCGTCTATCTATGTTAATATATGGGCTACTTAATTCCCTCGTAGCACGCAAACAGTTGGATGGATTTTAATTGATGAGATCAAAGTATCATTAGGATAGGTTTCGTCACAAAAAAGTAAACCACGGCGGCCATAAGAGTTTGTCAAAATGAAAACGAAAATGTTATAAGGACTATAGGTATCATAAGAATGGGCTCATCATGAGGATTCTGATAATGTATATTACAAGTGAGACATACAATGCAGAAATCTTGTGGAGAGCTTCTAGGTCATTTTGTAGTTGACTTTTTACTCAGTCGAGTTTTAAATTTTTTAAGTGGGTACCTAGCAAATAGGTGATGATGGCGTTTTCGTAATTTCGTTTAATTTTGAAACTAGTAATGATCAATTTCATCTTGCATCATGATTGAATATTTTTTTGTATCAAATTAATGATTGCGTGCGGATCATACACCTAGTTACCCTATTTTACTTAAATCGTTTATTACTGTTCATTACAGATCTTTGATAACACAATTCAACACATCGTGGATCTTTTCTCTATAGAGTCGAATTTGTTCTAATGGTTACATTGGCCTGATCACAGATTTTATCTACTAAGTAGGTATCTCTACAATTTATTTCATGGAGAATGAGTGGACTTATAACTTCCCTCAATATACGAGCATTATGCTAAAGATTTTTCATCTTTGATTTCTACTCCTGCGACGGTAGATACCTTCAGTGGCGGTACCGTCATATAAGCCCAAAAGCCCGGTTTGCCTTACTAAATACTCGGAACTATAACCCATTTAAACAGCATAGGAAATTCTTGATTTATACATTCGCACTTGTCAAACTGAAACGTCGTGCTTGGTTGCCTATCTAACTTCACTGTGTAAAAATTACCCTATTTTGAAACCCTAGGCGGACTTTACCAATTAAACGAACAATTCTATCAATAACTGGTAGTAATTCGGTAGATATATCTAGACAGTCGATCGAAAAGTTCACAGCCCTTTGTTAATAGTTCATCTGTCTTCCACTTTGCACCTTCCGACCGAACAAGAGAGCACTGTACTTCACAACACGGTAGACTCTTGACACGGTTTTTATAGCGGAAGAACTATTGACGTCTATGAAGCGTATAGCCTGACTGGTTGTTTGCATTTTGCCACGCTCCATTGTACACCCTACATTTTGCATATTAAACTAAGCAACTGATAAAGAAAACGCTGGTTTCATGCGGTTTGCTTCCGCTACATTAATACTTAAGAATTTATTAAGAACATTGACCCTACGGATGACTCAATTTAAACTAAATGGCTTGGCACTGGCCATTTTCATCAGCATCATTCATAGTCAATTACTGAACATAAGGTAGGCCTCTGCCAAGTTGCGCCACAGAGTTTGATCTTCAGTTTCACGCATGCATGCAGTCGCTGCAAACATCCTGTCTTTCGCAGAGTGCTCAAATGATATAGGTCGTACTTATACTGTTTTCTTCTTTGACCATTACTATGCTTAGTCACCTTCTCCAGCGGATTTCGGTTCTCTGACAATGGTGTCGAATCTGATTTGCCTTCTCTAAACTAAATTAAAACAAGTTTTAGACTGGTCGCGTCTTATTGTTCCAGGACGAAAGCTACACTGGTGTAGTTTAGAGAAGTCGCATCAAAATCGACACGTAGGTATATGTGTTATGACCATGCCCCATTCCATCACTTCAACCTTCAGAGCTATGTCCCCTTCAGGATGTTACCGTTGCACGCTGACATGATTGTAGTGATCGATAATTATCACAATGAATATATATGGACTAACAAACATGTTTAGTACTCGGTTTGGTTGGTGGTAGGGCATTTTAAATGTCCGCCTGGCTAGCTACCACCATCTTTTATAAATCTGCCGCCAAACAGCAATATTAATAGCATTGCACTGTTCCGGTTGTCAGCGATGAGATAGCCAGTTCCCCCAAATATTTGGGTTTCCGGGTCAGTACGCGTCCACTTTCGGCCTCATTTTCACTTAACATGAAATGTGATTGACGTCAAGTGCTAAGCCGTTGCGCATTGGATACTCTTGCAATATTTTCGTAGTACCTAGTGATTTTAGTAGATCGGTAGTTCGTAATTTTCAGGACTATCACTAGAATTACTGTAGTTTACCGTTTTCTCTAAAAACTTTAAAAATTCCATAGCGATGTATGTAGATAATAAAAAAATATATTTACATTACATACATAGTATATCTCTACCAATGAGCCCACAATTTGACCGCGTGCGGTACTCCGGTGTTAATTTAAATCACATAGGTACTTGAATGGAGGTTATTTTGATTACGGTACCGCGGTAAGGTGCCGTATCATGTAGGTCTGAGCATTTCACCATAATATTCGTTCCTTTATTCACATTTAAATGAACTAATGATTATACAAGTAACCCTATGCTGCAATGAGCATTTTTATTTGTTGGTAATAGCAAATTGGTGCGCTGCCGGACCATAACTAATAACTATAGCATATTCCCCGAACAGTTGAAGCGACTTTATGAATAATAAATAGATGCGTGGAGCGTTGAATTTAAACACGGCAATAATACTTACATCACATAAAGATAACGGTACGGGCAGACAGCCGGGCGGGCCCGCATGCGGCGTCGTTATGCAACCGAAGAGTTGAATGTTGGACTTGATGCTATGGAAGGCCGTGAGAAATATTAATTCTCCAATAGTCCCAAGACCAATTGCATCGACCGTGGATATTGTTTGAAGAGTGGCTATTCATTGGAAAGGAATTTACTTCAAGAAAATCTAACAATCCTTCAGCTGTGGTGTAATTGTATCTCAGATATCGTAAGTGCCCATCCGTTTAGTTGGACGGTTGGATACTCCAAGGATAAATAAGTATCTAAGTATAGCCAGTATTCCAATAGATTCTGTGAATTTTTTCAATAGTTGAGTGGTTATGTACCTACACCTAGTGTGTGTTTCCAAACGCTTTTATTGTACAAAAGAAAATAAATACAAAACAAATTTATTTAAAACTATGCACAAAGGCCGACTTATCCCACAGCAGGATATCTTCCAGTCTACCATAATGGTAAGGAACAGTAGATTGGGCGTTCAAACTTGGTTAGGTTAGGTTAGTAACTTTGTGTTTGATTTAAATAAATAAAGGTATTTATTCATCACAAAAAAGGAAAAAACAACAATTTGACTGCGGTTAGTTTATTTAACCCCAAATTTACTAAGTTTCCTATTTCAATGCTCAGGTTGGCTGGAAGAGATCTCTTAAAGAGATAAGTCCACCTTTGTACGTGACCTATTGTTTGTACTCTGTTATTGTAATATTTTGGTGCAATAAAGAATAATTTAAAACTACTTATTTTAAAAAATACATAAAGGGCGAACGTTTGTTTATTTTTTTAAATAAGTTAACCCATATTTTCTTCCAAGTTTTAAAATCTTTACCTAAATGATTTTGCGCAATAGTGTAATGTTTTCTAGACGTTTTCTTAAAACGCGAAAAGACAAATGTGCATTACTAATCGCAGTATATGTATATAGCACTTATTAGGTAGATAGATAGAGTTAAGTCATGTATTTACGTCTAGACGTGGTGTTTAACTAGAATTAAACCGTTCAACCAAGCGAATTGTGACTTTCTCCTACTGAAAAGAAATGCTTAGTAATTACCAATATAAGTACCGTATTATACTTGCTGAGGATTTTTGAAAGTGCTGATCTGTAAATTAATAAATACATAAATATTTGGGACACTTACACCTATCTAGTCCCCTACTAAGCAAAACTTGTGCTATGGAAACTATATAATATTTATATAAACATCCGTGACTCGGGAATAAGTGTTCATATTCATCAGTTCATCACACAAACTTTTACCCTTAGCGAGATTCGAACTCTCAACCATTGGTTTCGCAGACAAGGTCACTATTCACTACACCAATCGGTCGATTTGAATTAGGCTTGTTTGTCTGGATCAATAGTTAAACATTTTCTGGATGACTGGATGGTCAAATATCTTCTTTACCATAAAAATATATTATGGTATTTTTTATGTTTTGCCATCGACTCGCTAAGAAGAAGCATAAAAAGTATTTTTGTAAAAGTTGGATATCGTGGCACAGTTTTTTTGGTGTATGTCGGTGATAGCATAGTTTTTCGAGTGTACTTTTTTTTTATATTTGAGATTAAACCTGAAGATACGTTCCATGTTTCATGGAAATCGGTTAAACCGTTTGAAAGATTATTTAGCTTTTAACACTGCTGACCATATAATCATTTGTTTCATCAATGTTGTCAATTTATAGTTAAAATAATTAATATTAGAGGATAGTCGAATAAATTAATTAATTAATAAATAAATATCCTTAGACATACACACAGTAAGCTACTATAGGCTTGTGTGGATACCAGATGGTTGATATACTACATAAATACATTTTTTTTTGCAAATAAATACTTATTATAAATGAAAACATCCATAACTCGGGTACACATGTCCGTATTCATCAGACAAACATTCGAACCTTTTGGTATAGTGGTCAGAGTTGCTAACCACTACACCAAACAGTCGTCGAATAGAAGAGATTTCAGTGAACCTAAAATTAATGACCAATGACCTGTTTTTTTAATAATAGAACGCAATAGATAGGTCACTGGTTTCCACCTATTCCTTATACGTTCGTGCGCTACCTCTACAATTAACATTCCACATCAAAAAGTACTTTAGATTCAGTTTTATTTTCATTTTTTTTTTATCGAACACGTCTCCAATACCGAGCGACTCAAATACACCGGCCATAATGGGCGCTGACGGGGCGTCTCATAAAAAATAGAAAGGTTCCCGAAGGCATCGGCCGCCTTTTCTAAAACGTAATCGTTAGAGGCTTTAGTTTTTTTTTAGCTTTCGTGGAAGAGGCACAAAGAGTTAATGCAGCTGTCTGTATACAGCTGGCTGTATAAGAGCAATGCGTAAGTTTTTTAATCTCATCTGGCGGTAGTCTAGGCCAGTCAAAGTTCCATTTTAGGGTTCCGTAGTATAATCAGGAATCATAATAGGTTTGCCATGAGTGTGTGTAATATATGTAATGTAGTTCTGTTTTGTTTTTTTTTATGAACTCTTATTTATACAGGTGCACCTCATTTACTCAAGAAAACGTGGTGCGGGCTCAATCAGTAACCTACACTCTACAATGTAAGAGAAAAGAATACATATTTATTTATTTATTTTTCGGGAAACTGACAGTCGTTACATTTTAATGTAAAGTGGAACAAAATAGTCATTGCATAAACAAAAGTGGTCTCCACAGACAGTAGATAAAGTACATAATAATATATATTTATGTAGTTTCTCTTATTTATGCATTAAAGACTATTTCATAGAATGATTGAATTAAATTATTGATTGAATTTTATCAACGATTGATTGATTGATTAATAAATAATGAAAAAATTAATTGTTTGATATATTTCAACGAACTTTGACGCTGGGGTTCTAGTTGCCTTAGTATGCAGTAAGTAGGTAAGCAAATATAAGAATTGGAAAACCAGTTTTGCTGTATAGGGGAAAGCTTGTAGGTACCTATACCATAACTTATTAGTAATCTGTGCCTATACTATATGATGCCTCAGCCATTCCCCAAAACTAAAATAAACCAAATATGTACATTTTCTAGAGAACACGAATACTGATTTTGTAAAGAGGTCCTATGTGAATTTAAAAAGTAAACGCGATACGAAATCATAATCATATACCGGTGATTTTTTTACCGTAAAGAAAAAGGTATTGGCATAGGTAGTTTTTTTTTTCACAAAACCATAATCGAATAAGGAGTTGTGTCATTTGACGTTAGCGTTACTTTTTTAAACTCACATACAACCTCTTTACTCGTTTAAAAATTCACACAATCACAGACTAGGATAGTTCCAAAATCAAATAATAAAAATAAATAACTTGAAATAAACTCTCCCAAACATTTTAAAGCATTTTTAAATTTCGTATTTTTTTTTATTGGCTCGCGTTAACTACACAAACAATATAGTTTGTAGAGACGCTGACCCACTTGTTAAATAGTTCTAAATAAAAATTTATATATGCCTACGTATACATGGAAATCCATTGTAATTATATATGACTGTAAGGACTCGTTCCGGACACACTCCATCATTATGTGTTATGCGTCTTCTATCACATCGCACTCAACGCAATTTGGTGACTGAGATTTTCGTAGAATAGGAGGATGTAATACGGCGCTGGCCTCACCGCTATCGGCAGCGGCACGAGCGCTGTATAAATTTTATTGGTTAGGTTAGGGTTGAAATTAAGATAAATTCCATGTTGTCTTAATTTCAACCTTAAGGTAGGCGTACATATAGAGCGACATAGTCACAAAAGTGACCAAGCGCTTTAAATAAATATTAAAATAAAAATTATATATGACTGAGTTAAATAACTTCATCGCTTATAAATTTAAAACAGAAAGACAAACCTACAAAATTATCAATATCTTATCATTTTCTTACGATTAATCATGCATGTAATCATCATCATAATAGTAATAATTTTCTGTACCTAATGCTTTTTATTCTTAATTTTTGTGCACAATTCACAATGGGTGAGCATTTAACATCAATGACATCTGATGTTAAGTGAAAATGAGGCCACAGGTGGTAGTATATTGAAAACAGACATCATAATGGTGGAACCAACACTTCAAGCTTGGCGCTTTACAATACTAGCTTCCTAGTAAAATTTGGTAGGATCTTTACGTTCATGTACTTACCTACTAGAGTCTGACAAAGCTAAATTTTGCGACTGTATAAACTGACAAATTAAAGAACTGAGAAGTCATCTGGATCGATTAATGTGCATTCTCCGAATTGTAAGGATCGGGAATCGAACTTAGAACCTTTGTGAGGCATCGTCACGGAACCCATTACGCCAGCCTCGATCATAATCAACGGTTCACGCCCGTAAAAGAATATACAATGTCAATATCAACTGATTTTCAAACTTTAAATAATAAATAAATATAATTATTTGGTACACTTACACCAATCATCTAGTTCTAAACTACTCGTAAGCAAAGCTTGTGCTATGGATACTAGATAACGGATAAACATACATAAATATTTATATAAACATCCATGACTCGGGAATAAATGTTCGTATTCATCACACAAACATTTACCCGTCGCGGGATTCGAACCCGCAACCGTTGGTTTCGCTGACAGGATCACTATCCACTGCACCAACCTGGTCGTCTAATTATTATGGTGTTATTATACTTTATGATTATGGTGTGGTTTCCGCACTCAAATAGAATAGAACCAACCCGTCTCTTCCCATGGGTGTCATAAAAGGCGACTAAGGGTCTTTCCACCAAATAAACATCTATAAATTTGGACCGCTCACCCCCTGTCACGTGTGCATTTTTGTATATTTCATAAAGTGAACCGTGGATGTCGTTTCAATCATTAATTTCTAATGTTTGGAACACCTAAACACTATTGTTTGGGATATCTCTGACCACCCCATTTGGGATAAAGATCGTGATATTATATCTGTACCTATTAATCATCCATCGCCTTATGTTTGAAATGAAATTCACGAAAGAATGGTTTCATTCATGCCCTCGAAACAAATCATGCTACAAGTACCTATTAATTAGGTACACTCGGCGTCATCAACAGCCTTACACGTCCCCACTCCTCTCACTGGGAGAGGCTATGGGCTATAATGCACCACACGAGCCCAGAGCAGATTGGTGGATTTATGTCAGACTAGTGGCCACCTGACAGTGAGTGTTTTAAGCCCCCCTCTAGGCCACCGACTTAGCATAACGACTGTCTTCAATAGAAAACAATAATTCAGAATTTTCCAAAAAAAACGATCAATTGTCGTACTCCAAAAGGCAGCATAATGTTGTCATTAACATACAATATAACCCCCCTGTATGGTTAATTATGTAGCCGACTGTACTACAGCGGGTCATAGTGTACTATTTAAAACTTAATCAAATACGTAACTGGATTAATAGAGCGAGTGGTCTATAAACAGTTGGGAGCGGTTTGTTCATTTGTGACCCGCCATTGCAACACCATCCCGATTTCATAGTTTATCGTTTGGATATAGGCCGCGCTGTTGCAACTGCGAATAAACATTTAAAAAGTTTATGTTTACGTTCATTTTGTCGTGCACAATGTTGTTGTGAAACAACCCGTTTTATCGTATGCTTTAAATTTTGAAACTTTTAATATAAATAATAAAGAATGTAGAAAAATGTGTTGCGGCTTGTTTATACTTCGAACGAACCTTCGAGATGTGGCGTTTCGGTATTAGGTCGTCGATAATCTATAATTATTACGTTAAGTGATATAATACCTTATTCTCCAATGACGGAGTCAGATCGTGCTATTTTCCATTCGCAAAGGGAATTTCGCTTAATCTATTCTGAATGTAAAAACTTTTCTTCATTACTTTTTAATATGGCGGTCAGAAAGCGGCACCTTATGTAGGTACTGCAGTGTAATAATTAATTGTATGAAAATCCATCACATTATTGTTTTTCTTTTCATCTAAAGCGGTTGACCAACAAAACAAGTCCAAAAAGTTTGATTATAAAACTTGTATTTGAATGTCTTTATTCAAATTAAGAACAATTTTTGCTCGTCGAGTCGAGTCTGTAATTTGTTCTAAATTTGATTAAAAAGGAACACTGAAAAAATTGCCTCACAAGATTATGTATAGCGGGTTTTAGTGAAAACTCACTATGAATGAAAATTTGATTTTTAATTGAGTTCATGTAAATGCTTCTTCGTTGTAGTTTGAAGAAAATCACATTATCGATCTCGCATTAGGTGATTTGTAATTATTTAAATCAATTAGATTATTAAAATACAACATTACGCCCATTTTAATGTAGGAAAGGCTCATACGAATAACACGATCTCAAGATGAAGATACACTGTTGATTATTGATATAGGTACTGTTGTGTATTTAAACAGTATAAAAAAAAGTATCGTGAGTCAGACTCGATGTCAATCTTGAGATTGTCTTTGAATATTTTCAAGGGAGCATTCTTTCTCTTTAATTTTTCTCACCGGTCATCATTAATTAGTTATTAATTTTGCTTTACTAAATTGTTTAACTCTTTTATTATATAGTTATAAGGTACTTATGGTGTCCACAGAATACCAGCGTCGCGTCATTGGGCTCCAATGTCGCGACATTATGCTGATTGGATGCCTTTTTGGCACCATCACATAATTTAAGTAGGTAAGCAATAATGATGTCAAATAAAAACTTTTTCTGTCTTTCTTTCTTTCTTCTTCTTCTTATTTTTGAGGATGGCAACCAGTCCACCTCACTGTCGAGGGACATTACTGCCAGTTTCGAGTGAAAAAATTTCTCTTATTTCTTCAGTTTATAAGTCAGTCTCAGTCAAAACAAGTAATTCGTCGTATACTTGGCGTATACAGAGTCTAGTCACGGTCGTCATTCTTCAGTAAGGTGGCAGAATGCTTTACAAAAGATTTTGGCGGCTTCTTGTGGGAACCCGAAAGCTCCGTTACGCACTTTAATTTACACTTCCTTTCACCTGTACACCAACACTAACGTTTGCTGCACAATATTCTGCCATTATTAAGCTTCAAAAGCTAGAATGCACAAATTATAAGAATTATAAAGAAAAATGCTACTTCACTCGCCGAGTTCCCGCCAAAAAGCCTTTCTTTCTTTACTTATGTGTGTATTATTTTTGTTATATTTGCAGTATTGCATGTGGTATACATATATTATGTAGCTATTTATGTATATAATATATACTTAATTCTCCTAATTAAGTACCTATATTGGATTTAGTGATAAGGCCGTCTAATTGTACTCTTTAATTTATTGTGTTTTGTAAAATGTATATTTTCCTTTTGTGCAATAAAGTGTGTTCAGTACAATAATGCTTATGAACATATATTTATAAGTTAGCAACATTTATATAATAAACTGATTTTGTCTTGGCAACACCTTTTCTTCTCTCTTCCGCCATTATTTTGAATGTCTAACAAAGTTTGATCGTGAAAATAAATAATGTAAACTTCCATAAAAGTTTTATTTCACAGAATTGTATGAAACAAAGTTTAATTATCGACAAGTTGAGAAGATGACAAAGAAGATGATAAGCAAATATATAAGTCAATGATGATAAGTCTATTCGCATTTTAAGTGACACATCCAAGTACATTTAGTACCGACGTACTGTAAGTAACGTCAAAATTGCCTTTCGTTTATTGGCCACGAAGGAAGGAACAACGCTTAAATTATTTGCATGCAAATACAGCGGAGTAGAAGGGAAAGCACATTGTCTCGGCTTTCACATTAACATGCGCAATGTCAAATGTTTCTAGGAAAACGTCAAACCTAAGTTATTACCTTCGCAGACGGTTCATTTGCTTATTGTGTAGTGAAAAAAAATCATGCAGTTGTACATGGGGCACACTAAAAGTTTTGCACTTCTAGCTATTCGGAACTATTTGAATTTCGAATGTTATATTTTTTGAAACGACTTGCAACCTTCTTAGTAATAAAAAAAATTGGCGGGAAATCATTTGTCATTTGTGTGTTTGTAGTCGTTGGATCCCTCATGAACTGACAGCGGAGCAGAAGCGGGCTCGCGTGAAATGGTGCTCACAGATGCTACTGAAGTACGATCACGGACATTCTAATGCAGTTTATGACATTGTCAGAGGAGACGAAACGTGGATCTCTTATTCGGTGAAGGTAATAATATTTTGAGCGAACCACTGTCATACTCTACTACATCCAGTCACCCACTTTTGCAGTTCTTGTATATAGGCAGACTAGAGGATTTTCAGCAGTGTGAAACGTAATGTCAAACCATCACCTCGACGGACAGAAGTTTAATTAATTTTTATGAACAAAATCGAATGAGGAAAAGCTTGGATTAATTTATGAATATTTTCCGCAATATTTCTTGACTTATTCGACCAGAGAATGCTGCTCAGTCACGATATCAATAAAGTCGACAAATAACAAAATTATACACGCAATATGCACGCAATTAAAAAACAAAAATGAAGATAAGAAATAATGACTCAAAATGTATAGATACCTGTAGATTCACAGTTTAGAGAGATAACAGTACCCAATATTGTTTTTTCGACATGTACGTACCTACTCGTAGTGTAATTACCCAGTGACAATGTGACATACGTTGGACGATGGCAGTATCCAAGGTAATAGAATAAATCAAGATGCTAGCCACTAGCGCGCAGTGTGCAAAGTTATTTTGTTATTGCGGCCGATTTATATAAGGTATAATAGCTGGCCAGGTGGACGTTTAAATAAATGCTCTCTATACCGCCTATCTTCATGTTTTAAATAATTACTCCACTGGGAATCTGACGGAAACAATCTGTGCTGGTCCTCTGTAACTCATCACAAGTTATGGTATTTTTTAGGTCAATCATCAATTTATAATTTTGTAACTATAGAAATTAATGATTAGAAAATCTGATGGTTTTTACAGGTCATCCATCACATCATCATCTTAACTTTAGAAATGTTCCGAAAATTATGATGAAGAGGATAGACGATCCTTATAAACCAGAGAGTTCAAGAAAAATCAGAAATATGTAAAAATAAAAAAATAAAATATTTTTGGGATATACATTTTTACCTCAGGTCTATTAAAAGTACTGTTCACAAGGAATAGAGAGAGAGAGAGAGAGAGAGAGAGAGAGAGAGAGAGAGAGAGAGAGAGAGAGAGAGAGATAGAGAAGAAACCCTGCCTAGAGAAGAATGAGCAACAAACGCAAAGGTTCACTAAAGAGAAGAGAAGGGTCAGTACGCTTCCACCTTCGCCCTCATCTTCACACAACATCAGGTGTGATTGAGGTCAAGTACCAAACCGTTGTATGTACAACTTTTTTTTTAGGTAAAAAAAAAGAAATACGGCGGACCAGTACAGATTGTTTCGCTAGTCCGATTCCCAATGGAGTAATTATTTAAAATGTGAACATAACACATATCTATAGGCGGTATAGAGATGCATTTATTTAAATGTCCACCTGGCCAGCTACTTCATGTAAATCGGCCGCCAAGCACCAAAGTTAGCTAGTCACAAAACTTCCACCTCCTGCCTCATTTTCAATTAACACAAATGTGTCAAAAAAATCTACCTGAGATCTCTAAGACAGATACACCGTTAACTTTATCCCTTTTGGGTTATTACAACAAACAATGGACCCAATTCAAAAACACCTCGAGTTTACGTCCTTATTTCCTTGGACACAAAACCACATATTATATGTGGTTCTGTGTCTATATCTAAATAAGATTGCAGTGCTCACTGTTCCCATCATGTCCAAGAATTAAAAACTTAAGTTATCAATAATTCGAGAAGAGTTTTAGTTAGTTTCCATAGGACCCGAAATCTATTTTGTATCTATTTGTAAGAAGTGTAACCTTTGTTTACTTTAAAAGAAGTATGGTCCAAATTTACATAAAGTCACAACGTTTATCCCAAATGGGGTGATTAGAGGTATCCCAAACATTAAAAGTTTAATGCTTTTAACAACATCCATGGTTCACCTTTCGAAATATACACGACATGTGAAAGGGAGTGAGTCCATCGCCATTAAAACGTGCAAATCTAGATGTTTTTTGGTGAAGAGCTCCTACATCGCCTTTTACGACACCCACGGGAAGAGACGGGTATCTATGCTTTTTACGTGCCGAAGTCATATTTACTAATACAAAGAGTATTTATAGAAAGAATAAGTAAACTCGGCAACAAAATGCTAACGATATGCCGAAATGCCTACACTATAATTAAAAAGTAGTACGTTCATATATTTCTAGTGCCGAGTCACCCCCCCAAGCCATTTTACACATTACGAAGTTCTCTCCAGCAAATTTAATCTTTCTTCCAAATTTTTCATAACTCTCTGGTGATCATTAAACTTGCCGTCGAGGTCCCCAGGTACAGTTCTTTGACCCGTAGACGAGGAGGTATGCCGGGACCTTCTATTATTTTGTTTTTCGGATGTTTAATATTCCCCGACTATCGTTTAGCGTCCACGCGTGTTGTGAATAGTAAGTTCATTGCAGGTAGTAATT
This sequence comes from Oegoconia quadripuncta, assembly GCA_949316235.1. Classification (NCBI taxonomy): domain Eukaryota; kingdom Metazoa; phylum Arthropoda; class Insecta; order Lepidoptera; family Autostichidae; genus Oegoconia; species Oegoconia quadripuncta. The sequence goes on along the minus strand of OX438753.1, from coordinate 5,127,953 downwards.
AAAACTACTGTGCTTCGGAATTTGTAACAAAGGATTTGCTAGCAGGTAACGGAGCGTGTGCTTGGCAAGGAGAAATAATAGCTGGATCTTCTCTTTCCGTGGGTACAGTGAAAGATGAAGTGTTTATCGTAAACCATTAGATGACAGGAGCTCCAAATGTTATCATCCTAACATAGTGACGAGAAGAGCAACTAGAAAGTTATTCAAATTCTTACACCGAAACCTACAGCAGCTCTACAGCTGCAGGGTCGGTCGGCGTATCCATAAGGTTACTCCGCACCAACCTGGCTCATTCCTCAGTTTCTGTGACGTTGCTTGTAGAACTCAATACTTGGGCGGCCCACGCAGTCCGGATAAGTAAGATACCTCGAAACCGTTGGCAAGTGCGCTCAAGATTTTATCCATGAAAGTTAGAGAGAGTGAATGCAGGTATGAAACACTAGAGATTTTGAGGCCTCCGAGCCCAATAGATACGAAGGTTTGTGTCCAGGTGTTGTCATCGAGATTTAATTAGAACTTGGACAAATTCTGAAGGAGCAAAATGTAAAACTGATAACTTGTAAAGGTAAGTTGATTTATTTATACACAATAATCAATATCGATATCGTGAGGCGACTTTGAAATTCACAATGATGATAACTAAATGTTCAATGACAACCTCAACGACTAAACTAGTATGTTTCGTAATTCTTATCTCAAAGATAACTTTATGTGCACCTGGCACATAGACGAAATAGCGGGACCTAGAAACTCAACATAGAGATCTTAGAGATAAATCCGACAAAAATGCATAAAGGAAAGTAGGTACTACCCAGGACCGGCTCTAGGGCGGGGCATCGAAGCGAAACTAGAACACAATATTTTAATGATCTTCCAGAATTAAATTCTATCACTACTGCAAAATACCGTTGCCCAAGTAAATCTAACAAGTCTAGCAACAATGTTTTGAAAACTCAAGATGTCGTTTTCAAATTCTTTACTTTAGAGATATGTGAGGTAGAAAAGTTTCAGTTTTGTTGATTTTAGAATAGCAATTTCATTTGGCTGCAGTGACTAACTGAATCCTTTAAAATTATATAACAACGTCTATTTCTGTCTGCACCATTGAGATAAAATATTTGCCTTCATTACAGATATGAGTATGTCATATAATAGGTTCAAAATTCGTTTATTCGATAAATAATAATTCTACACCTAAAGTGATTTCAGTTATATATGAGTATGACAATGTTATGCAATATATATGAGTTAGTGGACGCATAACAAAATGTGTATTCAGTATTCATCTGTATAACATAGCTATATAGGCTGGCAAGATACCGAAGACCTGAATGAATGTGACTCGTGATTTACTAGAGAATTAAACACAACTAATCGATCACATTGCTGTTGCCAATTTATTACTTAACCGAAACAGATAAATTGAATTAGATAAGGTACTTTTTCTTTCTGATCATTTCAAACAATAGTGAAAGTAGAAACAACGGATGATCGAACGAGATGGGCGAAAAGGAACTCTTAAGGCCCGTATTATTAAACCATTCTCGAGATTGAGAACAGTCTTGTGACCAGTCTCAAGTAAACATGTCAACAACATAAACCTAATTTGAGACCTGAAAAGCAAGTGCATACTCAAGCAGTACTCACTTGAGAGGTGCGCGTATTATAAACGAAACTCAAGACTATCATTCATTCGCCGCTGAGGCGAATACTTAAGAAGTGATCTCAGCTGAGTAGACCTCAAGATTGGTTTATAAATTAGCACGGAGCTTGAGATAGCGTCAACTACTTAAAACGCATCTCGGTTGATACAGCCTCAAGACTTCTATTGAGATTGATTTATTAATACGGGCCTAAAACCGCTTTACGCTCAATGACAGTTTCCGTGCAGTCTGATTGAATGCATCCTAGACACGATGATACTGGTGATTAGTTTATAAATCATCCAAACACAGGAAACTTAGGTGGCGCAAAGTTACGTGGCGTTCCGAAGGCCTTTGTTCTTTGTCATTTTGTAAAAAATTAAATAGGTAACTCCATTTGTAGGAGGACGTTTACTGTAATACCTAATAATAGCGTGGCCGTAGTGGGGTTTAAAAATATCTTATATAGTTTGGTTTAGACTACGAACTAAAGTTGATAACACTATAGTTTCTTCTATAATAGTAGTTTGAAATATTGCAGTTTACATTCATTCAAATATGAACATAATTAAAATGCATTAAGCAGTATTACGTAACAAAACATTAATCTGTTATTGTTACGAGAAAGCGTAACAGGAATTTTAAATACGAAACCATGGTTATTGTTAATATGTTTGAAACAAGTTTCTTTTGATAAGGCCACATAAATGTCTGGGACGTGCGTGTCGTTCACTTCGCTGTGTTCGTATTCCCAAGATAATATCATTTGTTTTCTTTTATTTAGAACATAACTTCATTAATTTGTCAGGTCACCTTATGGAACAAACAACTTTAACGTTTTGAACTAACAAAAGCTTACTGTTTGTATAGTTTTGATTTTTAGGAGAGTAAGATAATTCAAATTCAAACTCAGTTGGGTTAGTGCTGAACTGTTATCTATCGTCATGATTCGTAACTCTCTCTCTTATTGAACTTTCCTGAAAACTAACGGAATATGCCTTTATGTAAAATAGCCTAATTTCTTTTGGCGGTTCTCCTGCTGTTTGTTATTATTATCTGTAGACATCGTTCATGGCGCCAGCGCTAATAGCGAGACACATTTCCTCTTCGCTAACGTTAACAACTTTATCGTTCGGTAAACGATCATTTTGTGGAGTAATCGCTAATTATCTTACCAAATCAGGGCCGTCGCCGATAACTCGTCTTGCTATGCACTGTGCACACACTAATAAATAATAATACTGATATCGTCACCTTAACGCCGATATTACATTGTCATTAAGGTTTTTTGATGACCGAATTTTAGGAAAAAAGTTTCTTACCATTGAATGTGTCGTATGCGGTGGGCTGGTAGTCCTCTCGGAACGTATCCTGCGCGTACGCAGCTATCAACGAACTCTTCCCCACTGCCCCATCACCAACCAACACACACTTTATTTTCTGCTTCTTCCCACCTTTCACCTTCCTTCTATCTTTAATCTGAAACATCCGATTCAAAGTCCGCCTGCTCTTCTTGTCGCGAACTGTCCACTCATTCACTTTATCACAGCAGTTCGTATCTCCTGAGTCATCGTCTTTTATCACAGTGCGTCCATTCTCCTCTGTTACTTCTGAGTAGTCGTAATCGTCTTCATCCCGACGCGGGATAGGGAACTGGCTCGGGCTATGGACTCCGAATACAAACGGCCCGTCTCGCTCCGGGAGACGGTTAACAAACCCGTTTGCCGGTGTCGGGGGCTTCGCATAATGAACTGTCGGGGCACGGTACTGTGTAGACAAGTACTCAGCTGACGCGTGAGGATCGAACCTGAATACGAGTTCAGCTTCTCTACGGTCCAAACTGAGATCAGGAGTCGTAACTTTTTGTTGAAAGTAACCGACTTTCTCGCGCGCCCGTTCCTCGTGCAGCCTTCTTTCGAGTTCGACATTCGATGGTTTCCAGTAAGCTGGTCGGTATCCGTAGGAGTAGTCCGTAGGTATATTTCGTGGGGCAGGTAAGGGTCTGTGCGGTCCGGTGTCCCGTGGCGGTGCGCGAGGTGGGATCACGAGAGGCTTTTGCGGCTCAGCAAGCAACGGCCGCCGCGCCGACAAGTTCGCGTTCCTGTTGAACATGATCCCTTCCAAGCTGGGAGACATTGGAACTGTCACGAGTTTCGACCGACGAGATGGTTAGCGGAGCGTGCGTTTGCGCACATAACTCGGAGCCGTAGTCGCGTGAAAGTCTCGCGGGTTTGGTGTGGCGGACGATGCGCGAACGCGCTGCGTGTCATCAAGACTGACGGCGGAGCGCGACTGGTGGCGGTCCGGTCGGTTCCGCCCGCCTGCCGCAGGGACCGGTGACGGCGCTCCCCTCAGTGGAGAAATGAAAATAATGACCTGTTGCTTCTGTTACCTGTTCGTTCAGGTATAAACGGCCGTTTCGCACGCAGCTGCTGCCCGCGAACAAAGCGCGTCATAGGTACGTTGGTTGGTTGACAGACTACTCGACCCCGCATGGAGACCCATTCACCGAAACGGACGATGAATGAACCGCGCGCGACGTGTTTTGTTTTATATTAGATGCGCTATAGGTACCCCTGTAGGTCGTCAGTCCTCTGCTAATACGGTACCAATGATCTAGGCTTGCAATTTATAAAATCATGGTGGAGGTCTTACCGTTGTAAAGGAGGCCTGTCTGTTCATTATTAGATCGATACCAGCATCAAAGTTAGAGTAACTGTGTGTGAACTGAACTAGGTATTTCATGAAAATTAATCATCGCTACATTACAAAAAAAAAACAATTTCATTTTCGCACCACAACCAGCAGGAAAGCAAAGAAAAATTAATTTTATTATAGCCATAAAGTTAATTTTCTTTAAATTGTACATATTTTGACACTTCGACTGCTTATCTAAGTTTGATGCTGATTGTACAATGCTCTAACTATAATGCGTAAGTTTGTTTGTTACGTCTTCACGCCTAAAGGGCTGGCCGGATTTGGACGAAATTTGGTTAGTAGACAGGACTTATCATAAAGGCAACATAATTTGCTGAGCCGATTTTCATTACGCCGCTCTTGAATACGAACAACTTTCATCAATGAACCATAGTCGAATTCAAAATATTTTCGATTACCCATACAAGGTAAACCATTCCGAAACCACCTCTATATTATATGGAAGTCCAACAATTTTCGGCTGAATTCGGCTATGGTTCCTAGTGGAAAGATGTTCGTAGTCAGGTGTGGAGTCACCACCACCAGTAAACAGGAATTACACGAATTAACTTTCATCCTGTATAATCGTGAACCCACGTGATGATGAGATATAATAATAAATTTTCGGACACTACACCAATCATCTAGTCCCCAACTAAGCAAAGCTTGTACTATGGATACTAAATAACGGATAAACATACCTACAAAAATATTTATATAAATAATGTTCTTATCACACAATATTTACCCCTCGCGGGATTCGAACCTGCTACCGTTGGTTTCATTGATAGGGTCACTATCCACTACACTACACTACACCAATCGGTCATCATGTAGGTTGATGAACGTAGTAAAAGGAGATTTTAAAAATAGGCAAGCATATCTATGTATAAGTTTTAGCACAGAGGCCGGAGTGTGAGTTTTGTTTCGACTTTACTATCGCCACAGAATAGGTAATATCGCGTTCATGTTTACGTGACGATTTGTATGAAGAAATGTGCCGCGCCTCTAGTTTGCAAAACGATTTTTTCATAGATACTTTTTGCGTAAACGCGAACGCGATGGTAAGTTAAAAAACGAGACAAAACTCACACTTCGCACACAGAATACCAAATCCTACCTCCACCGAGTGAGAACCGTAGTTAGGTAGTAACTATTATCTAATCTGTGCCCTATATAGTTGTGGTATAGTTATGTACTTTAATAAGACATTTCAATTACCTACAAGGCCCCAGTTAGGTAGTCACTCTCTGAAGATATGTACCTACCCACTCTCCGAATTGAAATCCACACTTCCACTGCCTGTCTGTTTGATATATTTTACTGTGTTAACGACTACATGTCTGAACCGAACATATTGCAATTTAGCATGACAAGTACCCTGAAACCTGGACGAGGACATAAGTAGTCTACTATGTCTTTTTTTTATAAATACTATTTGCCTTGTCCAACGTAAAATTCATGATTATCATTTTCTTTACATATTTTGCATATACTTTTATGTGTTATGCAATATGTATATATTTACCTATAAAAGTTAGCAATGTCGAGACATTGTCGAGGACTTCTTTGATAGGTTTTTAGTGAAAAAAACCGCCATGGATAGCAAGATTAATAATTTGGAGATGGTCATATTATTATATGTCTGTCAGTGTTCCAGAGCCATAACCTTAAAAAACTGTCAAGCTTTTTAGTCTGAACTCAGCGAGTGATGTTGCATTTATGGATTTATATCCTATAATTTGTGCATTCTGAGTTTTGAAGCTTAATAATGGCAGAATATTGTGCAGCACGAGTAGTGATGGTGTACAAAAGAAGGGAAGTGTAAATTAAAGTGCGTAACGAAGTTTTCGGGTTTCTACGAGGAGTCGCCAAAATCTTTTGTAAAGTTTTCTGCCACTTTACTAAAGAATGACTTGAGCCGCTTATACGTTCCCAGGCCCTCCCTACTGCCGAAGAATGCCGCCGCGTGGTTTTAGTGGGTATCCCTCCCGATAGGAAGGAAAATCCCACATAACCGTCTCGCCCCGTCCTCCAGACGAGCGGTACGCTTACTCCGTTTCCCGCGTCAAAAAAAAAGGTTTTTAACCAAAGTAAAGCAGGATTTGTAGTTTAAAGATGGTCACACTGGTGCGGTGTGTCAGAACCAAGGTCCAGCCTGATTCTCACATACTCGAGATTTCAATGTCGAACGACATCAATAGGTTTGTCACTTTTACACACGTATATAAGTGTGAAAGAGATAGACATGCCAATGTCTATGAATAGACAAATGTCGAGTGTGCGAGAATAGGGGTCCTGGAGCCTGATTCTCACATACTCGAGATTTCAATGTCGAACGACATCAATAGGTTTGTCACTTTTACACACGTATATAAGTGTGAAAGAGATAGACATGCCAATGTCTATCGATAGACAAATGTCGAGTGTGCGAGAATAGGGGTCCTGGACCCCAATTCTCGCGCATTCGACATTTCTCTGTCGATAGACATCCATAGATCTGTCGCTTTTGCACATGCATGTAAGTGTGAAAGAGATAGACATACCAATGTCTATCGGCAGTGATATGTCGAACGCGCGAGAATCGGGGCCCTGGACCCCTATTCTCGCACACTCGACATTTGTCTATCGATAGACATTGGCATGTCTATCTCTTTCACACTTATATACGTGTGTAAAAGTGACAAACCTATTGGAGTCGTTCGACATTGAAATCTCGAGTGTGCGAGAATAGGGGTCCTGGAGCCTGATTCTCACATACTCGAGATTTCAATGTCGAACGACATCAATGGGTTTGTCACTTTTACACACGTATATAAGTGTGAAAGAGATAGACATGCCAATGTCTATCGATAGACAAATGTCGAGTGTGCGAGAATAGGGGTCCTGCACTCAATATCAGGCTTACTGAAGAAGAGGCTGTATGGCATAGAGTAATATAACATACGGCTGTATGGCTATGTTCCTTGGCCTGCCTATCAAAGGGCGAACATTATTAAAAAAAAAAAGTAGACATTATCTGAGTAATCTGGCGGCAGGCTGCTTACTATACTCTTTGGGCTGCTGTCAGTTCATGTTATATTACTCTAGGCTGTCAGTTAACAAATATACAAGGAAATATAATTTATTTGCCTTGAGTTTGTGCTGTGCGTTGAAAAATATAAATAAACTGTGAATGTGCTAAATCAAAATTAAACTTACAGACCACTTATAAAGCCTGCAATCGAATTGTTTACATCTTTAGTCTGCATAAATGGCGAAGTTTAAATTGAGTAAGTATATTATTTTCCGTCTGAATTTTAAATAATTGCGAATAATTTGAAGTATACTGTGAGATATTATCCATACTAGCTAGTTATATGCTACAGTATTGCTTAAATTGTTAATTATTAGCAGCTTATTCAAACTAATGTACAGTTTAGGTTAAGTTCCATGCGGTATAATAAAAACAAGGTTAAGTATTAGGTATCTATATATTTTTTGGTCACCCTTTATTGCCAACAAAACAAACAAAATGTCGTGTAGGGTGTTTCAGTGTAATAATTAATTTTCTAACTTTTTTGCGCACTCCGATCAAACACACTACCACTCAAACCTTTAGCTATTGTGTAGTGGTAAGTTAAGTAACCTACATAAAATGTTGCAAAAGTGAGCTTATCCCTAACAGAGATCTCTTCTGTACAACTTTACAGGTTAGAAATATAAAATGAGGAATTGAAAAAATAAAGATAAAGTCACATAATTCGCCTCCGCAAAGTCAGTAATTCATATTCACAAGGTTATGTATACGCTTTTTCTATAAGTTTCCTGTTGATATACAAAATCTTGCATTCACTAAATTTGGGTGAATATGGACAAATACTAATTACTGTGATTTTTTTTGTTTGTTAGTAGAATATTAAATCATTTAGTATGAAAACTTAGTTGTGTTAGGCTGCTTAAAGTGTAAATTTAAAGAAGTAAAGAAAACGAAGACTCATGGTGTGGTTTACCTGGATGATGACAATCTCTTGGAGGTTTTCTAAATTTTCAATTTGTTATATTTAATTCTTTATATCTCTGTTTTTATTTGTTAAAGTAGTATGGCTCTTATTATTTTCATGTATGTTTGTTTCTTGTTTGATAATATTGTCTTGTTTGTTTGTTTTTTCCTCCTACACCTACACATACAAATGTGCGCCTGCTTATTTAAAAAACTTTTTATCTACTTATTTTTCTCTGTTATATCTGCCGTCAGACATTAAGCAGATTTTTTGTATGACTATTTTGCAGTCAGACATGAGTATTGGAACAATTTTTTTTGGTTTATTGATCATTATCTATTTATACACTTACTGTAGGTACTCATTCATGATCATTAACATCATAAAATTATATGAAGGACAAACTTTGTCTTAACAAAGTTTATTGGCCACAAGAGGCCCACACCACTACCGTCTATCAGGACAAGTAAACATTTTTTATTTTCGGAGTTCACAAAGTTATAAATCCAAGACTAAATTTTCCATTATGGTTTGCTCTAAATAGTCAGTCGTTCTTTCTTGTCACTTGTGTGATGATCCAAGATAATAATTACCTTTTCAGAGAAGCCCTCCAAGAGGCAACCAGCACGCCTTCGCTATAAAATTGAAAAGAAGGTCAAAGACCACAACCGGAAATTGAAAAAGGAAGCAAAGAAGAAGCCGAAGTCAAGGAAAAATAAACCAGTGCAGATACCAAATGTATGTCCATTTAAAGAAGATATATTGAAAGAAGTGGAGGCTGTAAAGAAACACAAGGAAGATGAGCGGCAGAAGAAAAGAGAACAAGCAAAGCTAGAAAAACAAAAGAAGTTAGAAGAGAAGAAAAACAGTAAAGCCAACATGGGCACTTTAGTAAGTTGGGTCTTACTTCTATAAAAAACGTATTTACTTAAACATAATACCTATGTACCACACCCCACTGATGGGCAGTAATATCATTGTTGTGTAGCACCAAAAAATATACTACACTAACCATGAAATTTTTATTTGAAGTATCATGGGAACATTGCAATAAAGTTGATGACTGTATGTTATTTTCATTTTATTTGTACATCCCATAAACTGTGGCCTTTTTTCTATTTAAAGTTGGCTAATGCTGAAGTAAGGGGCAAAGTTCATGATGCTTTCAAGGGAACTGACAATGATGACATAGAATTTGGCAAAGACAGAAAGCAAGAGAACTCTCTTAAAACATACTACAGAGAATTCAAGAAGGTTATATCAGAAGCTGAAGTTATTTTGGAGGTTGTTGATGCTAGAGATCCTTTAGGTGAGATTAGAGAAGAGGTATTGTATGATTTTGTCTACCATTTCATGGGATTTTTTTTGATTTTAAGAACTTTGACCTCCTCCATGGCTCAATGTACACAACATAAGGTTTACCGCCAAACAGCCATGTTAACAGCATTGTGTTCCTGTTGCCAGAGATAAGATAGCCAGTCCCCCAAATAAGATGGGGTATCCAGGTCAGTACGCTTCCACCTTCGGCCTCTACTTCACTTAACATAAGGTGTGATTGAGGTTAAGTCATAAACAGTAGTGTGTAAAAAAAAATTATTTCACTTAGGGCTGAAGCACAGCACATATCACAACTTAGCACAATTATCACTGTCAAAAAATATCCAAATTAAACTGAATAATCTTCAGTAGCGTAGCAATTTGGGAGGTATTGGTTCGATTCCCAGGCAGGTCATGTACCAATGAATTTTTAAATTTAATTGCTTATGTGCATTTATCCGACTGGTCTTGAACACATCGTGAGGAAACCTGCATGCCTGAGATGTAAAAATTCTAAGTATCAACCCGCATTGGGCGAAGCCAGTCATTATACGAGGGAAGGCCTATATCCCTGCAGTGCAGAATTTTCATACCCCTAATTATTTCATATTATTTATAATTAGGCGGAATATACAAAAGATCACAGAATAATATAATCTAACATCCAAATGGAGGTATTCAAATTAGACCATATTTTTTTTAATTTTACAGAATTAGTCAGGTCCATTATCATATCTGCTATAGGATGTTCACTGCTGAACATAAGCCACCCAAGATTTCCTGAGCGACCAAATGCAATTTGTTTGTATCCAGTAATTTCCTGCAACCTTCATCACATTACATGAACTGTTAGAGTTGTTGAATAAATTAATTGAGTTATGTCATCCGTCCACCTTGACCTTGTCGGTGCGTGGTCTTCACTCTAGGACTTTGATGATCTAGCAGCTATAGAAATATGTTTTGCATTGTAATTCCAGGCACCCGTTGTACCCAAGTAGAAGAGGCCGTAAGAGAATCGGGCAAGCGGTTGGTTCTAGTGGTTAACAAGGCGGACCTCGTCCCTCGCAACAACCTCACTGCGTGGCTCCGTCACCTGCGTCGTTCCGCCCCCTCAGTACCATTCAAGGCCTCTACACAGGACCAGCAACATAATCTCGGTAGAAGGAAGATGAAGCATGTGGTTAAGGAGAAGGAAATGAAAGGTTTGAATTTTTTTTAACTTAATTGATTAGTACCTCCAAATTTGTCTTCATATCGAACCCGCTTTGCGCGAGGTGTGTGGAGGATGTTTCCCTTACTAACTTGGTCTCGTAACCTAACGAACTTAGGAAAAATGTAGCGTACTTGTGCCCAATTGCATTGTCTAGTCTATGTCTATGGTGCCTATCTTATTTTTTTCAGTTCCAAAAGTATATAGTGTTACTACTGTTTATGTATAATAAAGAATATTGTATTATATGCTTTATACTTTCGTCCGCCTACGGATTTCTTCATTCCTGATTCGATCACGTAGCGAAACGCCAAACATCGCCCTCCTTAGTTCATTGCGTGACCTTGAGCTTTGTTGTTAGGCCCATAGAGAGACCATGCATAAGTCGTCACTAGTAATACACATCGGTAAAAGACTCTTCTTGAATCACCGAGGTTGAAGAGGCGGGCAAGGTACATTGCTCGAATGGAAGCCACGCACCGTCAAACGGAGCGTAGGCGTTTATTCACAAGGTGTAAAGATGACCTGGTGAAGGTCGAGGGAAGATGCTGGATGCAGGAACCTTCCCACTGGTCGCTCTGGAAATCTTGGGGGGGAGGCTTATGTTCAGCAGTCGACTTCCTATAGCTGATATGATGATGCATTATTCTTGTTCCAACATTGTTTTAAAACATACATTCATAATGTTTTATTTTATTTGAAATTACAGGGTCCGCATGCGTGGGTGCTGAGCTCCTAATGGGACTCTTGGGCAACTACTGCCGTAACAAGGGTATTAAGACGTCCATCACGGTCGGTGTAGTCGGTCTGCCTAATGTAGGCAAGAGCTCCATCATCAATAGCCTGAACAGGTCCAAGGCTTGCAGCGTTGGCAGTACCCCTGGTGTCACCAAGTGAGTTGACTCTCAACTGACATTTAGCCCTCCTAGAAGTATAAGAGTTTTAAATCGAATATCATGTTTATGTACATCAAATTGTAGCTCTCTATTAGCCTGTCGCCATATATGGGGACAGGCTAAGGTAGAGGACTATGCAGCCTCGTCATCAGTGGTTATTTCTTCTCACTTCTAGTAATTCTAGAAGATTTTTTCTCTTTTCTTTTTTCGATTCTCATTAGTCTTCTATCTTCTTTATTTCGTTATCTTGCTCTTCTGTTTCTTATGCTGATATTCTGAGATGAACTCCAAACTCAGAATCGTAAAATCGTATGGAAAGTTGTTAATTTCAGCTAACGCCTCTGAATCCAATTTTATGGCTAATCATTATTGTAGCGTTTCCGTTTCGGTCAACTGTAATTATTTGTAACTATCTTGAAACTGGCATATAAAGAAACTAAGCTGTATGGGCTCTGATCCCCTTTGCCTTCTAACATTGTTGGAGAAAAATAAAAAAAAAATATTTGGACAAAAATAGGCCTATTGTCTGATGACAAGATAAATTGCCACCAAACTACACGGTCGAAATTTTTTTACCAATTTCCAGACAGATGCAAACCGTTCAGCTGGACTCGAAGATCAAGATCCTGGACAGCCCAGGCATAGTGTTCCATGCGGGCTCGGACTCTGATGCATCGGTGGCTCTCAAGAACGCAATCCGAGTCGGCAGCCTGAAGGACCCCGTCACACCGGCCACCGCCATACTGCAGCGCGCTAACAAACATACGCTCATTGAACTGTATCTCATACAGGACTTCAACACGCCACAGGTTAGTGTGTTTATACCTGGCGATTGACCATACGTTACAAGATAGTGAATGGTGTGTGGGACTGTGGAGGATATTCAACACTTGTTAGTGGAGTGTGTCCGGTACGAGCAATCTAGAAGGGCACTGATGAGTGAACTTAAACTGAACGGACTTGATGTAGGAGAGTTTCACACTATTCTGTCCCTACCAAACTCAGAAAGAGCCAGGAATTTATTCAGTTTTGTGAACTCGTCGGTGTCTCGTTAAGTGTAGCGATTAGTTAAAGGGTACGATGGGACTGCCATACAAAATTTGTAAAAGTCCCTGTAAAAACTTTAAAAAAAAAAAATGATAGTGAATGCATTGCATAATTATAATAGTAATCAACTCGTTTCACTTCTCTATAAAAAATAACAATAAAAATTTACAATAACAGCGTAATAATAAGCAATTCGCAGGCTTTTGAAACTGGTTTTGGGGAAACTGAAGTAGGATACCGTGCTTCAGTAAATATGATACGACAATATTTTATGATATATCATGTTGACCTTATAAGGCAAGTAATATAGCATGTAAGGAAAATTATATAAACTGAAATCTTCATCATGTCGGTATAATTAAAGAAAGAAATAGGGTGTGTAAGTAGGAAAAGAAGTTTCCCAAGTGGGAAACTTACCTAGGGGTAAGTACCCCTAGGCAAATTCAGGCCTATGTTACTTACATTATTTATAAAATTTGTGCCATCTTGTGAGTTCACACTCCTTTTCTATGTGTAGTATGTATAGGGCCTGAAGAACTCTTCTGGACGCAAAAGAGATTGCTAATCACCAGTCAGTATTAAATGGAAAAATCATTAGTTCTTAGTTAATGTAGATAATCTTGAATTTTTATGGGCTCCAGGCGCTTTAATTGTTTTCAAAAATATTTTTTTAATATTTTGTAAAATTTGTAATTTTTTTACATTTAATTTAGCTCCAAAAAATCCTGTATTCATTTCTATATTTCTGTTTTTATGTAACTATATTTTTTTGTAAGAAAGTTGCGTGTTGTTTCTGCACATAAAAAGAATAGAGTCAACCCGCTGCCTGTGAGTGTGGTAAAACACCCTATGTTTGAACACCCAAAACCTTTTTTTGGGATATCTCTGACCACCCCATTTGGGATAAAGGTCGTGAAATTATGTTCTTTTAACGATATAAAAAACATACATTGCACAGCTGTTTGTGGTCCCAAATAAAATAATAATAAAAACACTATGTAGATCGCACTCCGAGTTAATAACTTGGAGTACAATCTACATGTATAGTTAGCCATAGACACTCAAGGTTTAACGTGATATCAGCGTTTGATCAATCAGGACGTTAATTTAGTGCCGCGATCACGCCTAAATACATTATAATGACTGTCGGTTAATTTTGAATCTAATAAAAGGTCATTAAGCTAAGTTTAGGTAATTATAATGATGTCGTCATCAATGGTTAATAGGTTGTTATGAACTTGTAAAGTTTACTTCACAGACTGCTCACACTCTGGTATGTAATACGCATGTTAACAATTGAACCACGTTAGGTCGTATCATATATAACTGGGTGAAATTTAATTCGTGTGATTCCTGTTTACTGGTGATTCCACTATTGATTACGAATAACTTTCCACTAGGAACCATAGCCGATTGACCAATTCAGTTGAAAATTGTTAGACTTCCATACTAAAGGTGGTTACAGAATGGCTTACTTTGTATGGGTAATCGAAAGATTTGTGGTTAAAACCTAACTTTATTTCTATTTTCTTTTCAGGAATTCTTCGCACAGCTGGCCTCCCGCATGGGCAGGTTCAAAAAGGGAGGAGTACCAGACCAGGAAGCTGCAGCGAGGATATTACTCAACGACTGGAATATTGGAAAGGTATAGTTCCATACTTTGTTTATTTTACGATTATAAGATATTTGTTATTCAGGCACTATTGTCTTCCTTTTCGTCTGTTTAAAGGATGCGTACAATAAAGAAATTTCATTTATTCTGAGGGCATTCTCTAATAAGTTGAAATCCTGTTTATGGTCTGAATGACTTATTATTAAAATTTGACATGTAAGTGGTGGAAGCGTAGACATAGAAACCTGTCTACGGCTGGAAGGTATTAGTCAAAAAATTGGTGTATTTATATAATATGTGAATATTTGCCAATTAACTGAATTTTATACTGATTTGCATGCTTGCTGTTAATATTGGTGTCTTACTGCAAATAAATGAATTCTATTCAATTCAGTTAAAATATCAGTACATCTATACCCAAGTCGATCATTATCGATATCAATATAGCATTCAATATTATATAAATTGATTATTTTTAACTACTAATTTTTACTTAATTTTCACAAAAAAATATTATCTATCACAATTAATATAATTCATTAAATTAAACATTTATTATTATTATTATTACAATAAATAAATGATTGTTGAAAATGATTATTCATTGGATGTCAATATTATTACATACGAAAAAAGTCGCAATTATCTATCAGCACAGTCAAAGTCCATACAATAATACAATGTCAATAACAATGAATATAATAGTGTAATGTTAATTAAATATTACATAAATAATTTAAGGTGGCTTCTGCGAATTTCATCAACGAGCAATGAATCACGTCAATCGGTACCCCATTCAGTATTGTTTTAGTAAACTACGTATGCCAATACCTTCTATTTCAGTTACCTAATATGTACTATTTTTTTCCTTACGTTAAAAAAACTCATCCGGTATAAATAAAAGCATTAAATTGATTAAAAATCATTCATTGATTTATTTACTTTACTAATATTTTTTTATCTTTTTGTCACACTTTCTTGTTACCAAAACAAACAATGGAGGTAACTCGACCAATCAGAGCGCGAATCCTATATCGCTCTAACGAAGTTTTCACAAAACATTGGTAACGATTCTGATGTGACATAAAGGTTTACGCATCGGAGGACGCGGGTTCGATCGCCAGCGGGGTACAGGTTTAGTACTCGGTTTGGTTGGTGGTAGGGCATTTTAAATGTCCGCCTGGCTAGCAGCAGCATTGTTGTGTTCCGGTTTCCAGAGGTAAAATAGCCAGTGCCCGACATAAGTGGAGTTTCCGGGTCAGTACGCTTCCACCTTCGGCTTCATCTTCAATTAACATCAGGTGTGATTGAGGTCAAGTGCTAACCCGTTGTACATATAAAAAAAACTAAAACAAGTATTAGATTGGTACTATCGCGTCTTATTGGTCGAGAAAGAACGTGACAGCACTATCTTGATTTTAGTTTAGAAAAGTCGCATCAGGGTCGAGAACATGGAATACAAGCAAGAAGTCACTAACGACTGACGCACTGCGATCCCCGGGTAATCATAATTCCTTCTCCTCCACATTATCGATTCCCTACAAAACGGTTCTGAATCCGAAATTATGTTATACACTTTTTTTTAAATTATTTTCTTTTTACGATTATTTTCTACGTGTTCAGGTGCGATATTTCACGGAACCGCCGGAGACACCCGACTCGGAGATCCACGTGGACGCCAAGATCGTGACGTCAGCGGCGGAAGAGTTCGACATTAACTCCTTTGAGGCGATGGAGACCGAAGCCATAAATTCTCTCGCCTCTAATACACAAGAGGACGGTGTCAAGGTATACTATGATTAAATACATACATACATACATGTGGAAATAATACAGCGATTTCCACTTCAAAATATGCCTCCATCTTTGTTCTAATTTATCCAACAATACAATCCTCTCCCTCGCACTCTTAACGTCCCGTTTTACTCAGCTTCCCACATACATAAAGTCACGCCTATCACCCGTAGGGATAGGCAGAGATCACAGACTTCCAATACGATCAAATTTTGTACACAAATTGCCTGTGCCTTGTCACCTTTTCCATTTCCAAAGTCAAAGTCAAAAATGCTTTATTTTGTAGGTACACAGAGTATACTTAAAATAGTTAGTTTTACATTTTTTGAGCTACTGCTTGTTCAAAATGCAATTTTCCCCTGAGAAGGACAAGCAAGAAACTCGAAGGGTTGCTCTTCCATCCAGCCTTGACCATTTCATCGTTTATTTTGTGGCTGTACGGCGAAATATTTTAATGTATATTCGTCCCTTGTCTTTTATACAGAGTGAAATGAAAATGTAAAAGAGAGCCTCTAATCTTTCGTAAGGTGGATTTTGTTTCAAGCATTACACTCTCCTATTCGGGATGAAGGTCATGACGTTATGTATGTATGATCTTAAGATATCTTCTGACTTTATCATCATATTAGCTACTGGACTTCCACTGCTGTGACGACCTGTTTGATGTAGTGGTTAGAATCCCCCTTAGTAGCATATGTTTGTATGATGAATACAGACATGTGTTCCCGAGTTATGGATGTTTTTCATTTATACATGTATTTATTTACAAAAAAAAATGTATTTGTGTAGTTTATCAACCATCTGGTATCCATAACACAAACCTAGATGCTTACTGTGGACCTAGATGGCGCTGTGTGTTTGTGCAAAGACATTTATTATTTGTCCTTTGTGAGAGGGTTCCCTTGATATTTTATTACCATTTACTTTACTGGCATTTACTGGGATCGCATGCTTCATCATCGACCACATCGTCACTTTCCATCAGGTGAGATTGTGGTCAAACGCGAATCCAGTCAATAAAAAAAAAAACATATAATGTTATACGTTACAAGACGTCTAAATAACTTTGTTGTTTTTGTGAAGTCATCGGTGTCTCGCTAGAATTAGATTTAAATAGATTAAGTCAGTAAGAGGTACGATGGGACTGGCGTATACCCTTTGTATAAAAGTCCCTAAATCAAAATTAGAGAAAAAAAAAAAAAAAAACTTTGTTGTTTTCGATGCACTATTTATGCGATTTGTATATTTCGGTGGCACTATTTATAATTTTTTTGGGATATAAATTATAATCATAGATAAAACAGCAATAAGTGACGTTAGAATGCTGAATAAGTCTTTGGGCAAAATTTGACACTATCTTATCACAGTTTTTTGACATTGTCAAAATAGCTGAATTCAGCGTTGTGTATTGTAGCATCACGCACGTAAAAATGTTACAACTTATTGTAAACATACCCTATATCCATCGTTTTTTACACAGATAACAAGCACGGGTCCAGTAAAAGCGGCCCTAGAAGGCGATATGCAAGTGGACGAGGATGAGTCCGCTCTACTTCCAAAAACATTGAGTGTCCGGTCCAAAATGATAAAAGGCGACAGAACCAGCGAACGGACCAAAGTGAACGCCGAAATGCAACTCGAGGGTAACACCAAGCAAAATAAGCTGAGGAAAATGCAGTTCAAAAAAGATAAGAAAAAGAAAGCTAAGGAAGATAAGGTGGCGGTTAATCTTGCAGGGGTTTTGGAAAATGTGACCCTAACGACCTTTAAGAAGAAAGATGAATATGATTTCAAAGAAGATTTCTCATTATAGCGTACTAAGTGTATTTATATCTTGTTGAGATAGTAAATAAAAATTTAATTTTTTTAAGATTATCGAAGTCATTTTTCGAGATTATCATCAGCAATATCACTATTTGAGATATAAGATTGTCACTATATGAGTAGATAAAATATGTCTTAGCTATATACAACTAACCCAAGTCGCATGTACAACAGAAATATATTATTTATTCAGACATGTGAATGAAGCATGTATGAAGCATTTGATGAGAGTGAAAGAAGCAAAAGTAGTATGTCAGGATCGTTGCAAGTAGAAATCAATAGTCTGCCAACGGGAAATATATGCGTGAGCATAGGTACGTCAAAGTGGCTAAAAACATCAATAATCTTCGTTCCCATTGTTGGGGTACGACCTCTCACTAGTGGCCGTATTAAAAAATCGATCTTGAGACTGTGATCGCGTCTCATTACAATTTTTTTTGATATTGTTTTAATATGCAACAGATTCTCAAGCGTCAACTCAAGGTCATTTCAATCTTGAGAATACTGGCCTAGGAGAGTGTATGAGCTATCATTTCTTAGATAGTTAAATAAGTATAATCACTAACGGGCCCAGAGCCGATAGGTGGATTTATATCAGACTAGTGGCCACTTAACAGGCAAGTGTTTTGAAGCCGCATGTAGGTCACCGATTACTGGCACGGCTCCCTGCAATTGACAACAACCGAGACCGATTGACGGGCCCTCAAATAAATAATAAATAAATATTTCGGACACCAATAATTTAGTACCAAACTAAGCAAAGCTTGTATTATGGATACTAGATAACGAATCACCATATTAAATTGATATCTAGACTGGTTAAGTCCACGACTTTATGGTTGAATAAATAAATAATAAATATCTTTGCACATACATACACACAGCGCCATCTAGTTCCACACTAAGCAACTAGGCTTGTATTATGGTTACCAGATGATTGATAAACTACACAAATACATTTTTTTTGGAAATAAATACATAAATAAATGAAAAACATCCATAACTCGGGAACATATGCCCCTAGCGGGTTCGAACCCGCGACCTTTTGGTATAGCAGTCAGAATTTTTAACGACTGCACCAAACAGGTCGTCAAACGTTTTTCATAATTTATTTTTGGAGAAGGGCAACTCCAAAAATAAATTATGAAAAACGTTTGACGACCTGTTTGGTGCAGTCGTTAAAATATTTTCATCAAATAAGGAGGTGGTAGCTGAAATGTTTGACAAAAAATATTTTCTTGATGCGTTGAAGACATCGATGGACTAAGATAGTAAGTATGGAGTTGAAACGAGATTATGTAAGAATAAAACAAAATTTATTGAAAGAAAGATAGTTTCTTCTTTTTTTTTTAATTTGAGAGGGCGGCAAACGAGCATGTGGGTCACCTGACGGAAAGCAATCACCGCCGCCCATGGGCATGGACATGATTCTTTCCAAAGACATGGATTAAAGCCTTCGTAAACATCCATGACTCGGGGAAAAATGTTCGTATTCATCAGACAAACATCCCTCCCGGGATTCAAACCCGCAACCATTGATTTCGGTGATAGGGCCACTATCCACTACACTAAGCGGTAGTAAATTCCACTAGCGATCAATCCAAGGATATCGAATGCGACTGCGCCACGAGTATAGTTTTAAGTTAAGTTAAAACGTTTTAAGTTTTAACTTAACTATTAACTTTAACGGCTGCGAGTCGCAAGAAAACACATTTTATCCAAGCCTTGAACTTTCACTAGTTGAATGTGCATGCGAAAATCACGAATTCTCAAAGGTAATTCTCGCATGCGTATTCATAAGCGTATATACCACTAAAAAATGATTGAGTTTATTTATATCAAAAAAATCAACCCAGCAAGTAAATCTCTATACAACTTCCTACATGTCTGGGTTTAGAAATTAAGTTTTTCTGGCAATAAGGTCAGAGCAATTTTTTTTTATTTATTCTGTATTGTCTTAACTTATCCAATGAGGGCACCACTGGACGGAATAAACCCTCTTAACCTGTGGTTAAATTCAGCTGAATTGGCCCTTCTCAGGTCATTAAATAATTAATAGGACCACACGCGTTTTAGCTCAATAAGTAAAGTTAGTATTTCCATGTCAGACTGATAACGACAATAAAAGTAAACAGGTATTTTCATGGTGCGACGACCGCAATCTCTCCAGTATAAGGCGGTCTCGCTGTGTTCATATCTAGCGTAGCATCGCGAGGTCATCTGCCACTGGTGCTGGTACCTTTGCGGTCATGTGCTGTAAACTGTATACACGTATAGTATCGGCTGCACTGAGGAAGGCGATAACGTTCACTTTAAAACAATTACCTATTTCCCTTGTTGCTATATAGCATGTATAAATAATACCTGTAGGTATATTATATAAATGAAGTTATAAACTAACAAAACAAATTCTACTAATGTTTAGTACCTACTTATTCGATACTGTTTTAGTTTATAAGTAGTTGGGTATGGGTGGTTTGTGGGTGACCACTAATGGCGTTTATAAGCTACTTCAAAAAAAGGAGTTCCGTGTTTATTTATTTTTGAAATTTGTTACGCGATATCTACGTGAATTGTTAACAGATTTTGATGATTATTGTATTGTTTGAAAGAGTATACCATCAGGGTGGACCCATATAATTTTAATAAACATCTGATCAGTGATCATGCACTACGGAGATAGAGAATAAAACCTAAGTGAAGTCGGTTGTTTGGCCAATTTTCGGCCGTTCAATAATCATACTATTATTCCGTGCCTCGATTATTTTTATGGATAACGTACCTACTTATTATCATAAAAAGAAAGGAAGAATTTATTTAAACCCATCTCATGACACAAACAATCAAATACAGTATTACACAGTCGAGACACATACAACATTGTGTTTGTTATCTAATTGTCGGTGTCGCAAGGTGGAGTGAAAAAGGTCTCCAGCCCAGCGTGTGTTGTAGCCGTTCACTACAACGCTGGTTTTCAGTGGAGCCTCCAAATGACGCACAGACACTGGTCAACAAATATAGGTACTTATAGTAATTAGGATTGGTGGATATGTATCCAATGTTTTCAAGCCGCGCCCAGACTCGCTTTAATTGAATATGAAGCTTGACCTCCGAAGCACGCAAGTGCCACTAGTGAACACCCATCCAAATACTGACGGCACCAGACCTTCGCTAATCGAATATTCGACCGAACGAATCTATGCGATAATTAGCTGCATCCGTCTACGGCGGGATCTCCACGAAGTTCATCCGCCTCGAATGGCACTCATTTATTATTTCACTCATTATTTTAACTGCAGCATAAGGTTTCAATAGGTCCCGTTTTTAACTTATAGGTGGGTGAATATTTACTAAGTACTTGGTTTGGTTGGTGGTATAATAGAAGCCGAAATAAAAGCGTGTTAAAAATAAATAATAAATAAGTATAAATAAAAGGCATTTATTCACCACAATTTTTTTTTTTTTTTTTATTACCGACGGGTGCGTACTTGACCTCAATCACATCTGATGTTAAATGAAGATGAGGTCGAAGGTGGAAGTGTATACTGACCCGGAAACCCCAACACATTTGGGGGACTGGCTATCTTATCTCTGACAACCGGAACACAACAATGCTATTAACATTGCTGCTTGGCGGCAGATTTAGATAAGATGGTGGTAGCTAGCCAGGCGGACTTTTGAAATGCCCTACCACCAGCCAAACCGAGTACTTAAACATGTACCCCGCTGGGATTCGAACCCGCGACCTCCGAATCGTAAACCCAATGTTGTTTACATTGAGCCACGGAGGCGGTTAAGTTAATTTAAAGGTAGGGACTCAGCAGATTTGCTGATTTTCAGTCCCCCCCAAGTAGAGTAGTTGCTGCCACCAAGGAATTAATTATTATTACTCTATGAATAAATTTAAACATTCACTAAAAGTAAACAAAAAGAAAAAAACTATATCTAAAATCAACTCAAAAACAACTGCAAGTAATAAACCATAAAAAGCTAGACACGAGAAGGTATCATATAGGTAGGTATTTGGTAAATTTTCAATACTTATGTGTGATTGTGCGAGTGAATTTAATTGTTTTCAAATTATTGTTACTAATTTAACAAATTTTAAATCATATCCGAATCATACTTGGGAGGTCAGGAATCACGCAAGACACTTAAACAGTTTAGTAAACTTAGACGATCTAAGACGACAATATTTTTTAAATATTAGACGTAATTTGAATTAACCTAAGTACTATATTAATTCTGTGCCTATGTCACAAGGGTCCAACCAAGAATCTAACGCAGGATCTATTCCGTAATACGCTAATCCTACAAATGTTCCCACTGGGCCATGCATTTACCGTACATGTTCAAATGTGATAACTGGTATTACGGGTAATTTAATATATTTTTTAATTGAAAAAAAGAACCACGTGAATCAACCGCCAAATCTCTGAGATATCGGTGTACATACATAAAAAAAAAAAATACGCCCCGAATACAGAACCTCCTCCTTTTTTGAAGTCGTTAAATGGTGCATGCATTCGAATGTCATAGTATAATGTAATCGAACCCGAGACAGTTTTCGTGTTAGCCAAGGCACGAAACGAAACCACTACGCCACGGAGGAGATCGTCAAAACTCATAAAATCAAAATTAATTTCAAGAAACATTACACTTAAATCACGGACTTATGTTTGTAAATTCAATTACCTACGAGTAATTAAATTTGAAAGAAATAACATTCTTTAAAAAATAATTGATCACAAAAATTATACGTGAAACGCCTCCGTTAGTCCACGTAATAAGGGCACATACTATATCTTTTTGATTTATGGAGTTACCAATCTTGCATCTCTCTCTAATGTCTGTGCAGTAGTGATTGGTTCACATAATAATGAAGTCTTCATATTATTATCACCTTCATAATTGTACGATAGTATTTTATGATATGGATACCACTATTCAATATTTTCTAAATAATTATAATTTATCTTCGGCGTTCCTAACTCATCAGCAGTAGCGTTTGAATAATGAAATAGAGTTATAATAGATTTTGAAAATAAACACTCGATCTCATTTAAATTTTCGCGCTTCTAAGCTCATTACCAGCTTGCAGTGTGTTCAATCTTCATTGGTGGAAATAGACCAATCACTGACTTCCATCTGTCTGTCGTAACTACAACGTCACACGTAGTAAGCTTAATTCGTTCTCTCTTTCGCTCCCTTTCAATTGTATTGCTGAGACTTGTATGTTTTCTCCTTTCCACAATTTTCATCGAAATTATAGTACTCTATTGATCTCTTTTGTTCATTAAAAATTATACCTAGAGCGACTGCGACAGGTACAAACGGGTTAATAATAGTGAATCGTCAATTTTCGAATTTATTCGTGGCCAGTCTTTTGTCAGTGAGGGCGGCTTTGGTGAATCAAAAAATGAAATCTTTAATTTTGGTGTTTGTCAGCTTGCTGACTGTTTATTCAATTAATTGTGATGTGTATTTCGAGGAGACCTTCCCCGATGGTAAGTTTATGTTCACAATATTCTGAATTGTAAGTGAAATCTTGTTGGTGACTGGACCGGCTTGCCGCGTGTGCTATCGATTTGCCCGAAAAGGTTTTTACCTTACCGGATTATTTGCGTACCTTCCGCGGTAAATCAGTGTCTTTTCTGATTGCAGACTCATGGGAATCTAATTGGGTGTACAGTGAGCACCCAGGCAAGGAGTTCGGCAAGTTCAAATTGACTGCTGGAAAATTCTACAATGACCCAGAGGAGGATAAAGGTAAATCAAACTGTTTTCCACTTAACCTACATGATCATCATCATCGAACTATATCAGCGACTGTAAATATAGACACTTTCCTATACTTGACATTCCATTTGGGTACACACAGTTCTTCCATGATTCTCATACCCTGGTACTTTTCAGGCCTTCAGACGTCTGAGGACGCTCGTTTTTATGCCCTGTCGAAGAAGTTCAAGCCTTTCAGCAATGAAGGCAAATCCCTTGTGGTCCAATTCTCTGTAAAGCATGAGCAGGACATTGACTGTGGAGGTGGCTACTTGAAAGTCTTCGACTGCAAGTTAGAACAGACGGACATGCACGGCGAGAGCCCCTACGAGATCATGTTTGGCCCTGACATCTGCGGGCCTGGTACCAAGAAGGTGAGATTTTTTTCTAAGTAATGTGTTCTCTAAAAAAGAAAACAATGCGGCGTGGGTGACCAAGAAATCCGTTTAAAATAAATTCATGAATAATAATTTTTACACACTGTTTTCTCAATTGCCTTGGTAAACTTTAATCATTTAATAATCTTTTATTATAAATAATTATAAATTTGTGAATGGAATACCTACCTATCATCATCATTATCAGCCTGTATCAACCCACAGCTGAGACCTCTGTTAATAGATCTTTGCTGGTCCCTTACCAATACATCCAACAGTTTTTGGAACAATAACCATCAGTTGAGTACTTATTATCATAGAAATATTTTAAATGCAAAAGTGTATTTCTTTCACGTCATATCAGAATACGTAAGACTTTACACAAAAATAGATGGAAGCATTGAAGGACATAGGTTTATGTCCCTGCAAAAATAAAAAAACTTATGTAACTGTATATACCTACAATAGATAGTGTGTCGATGTTGCCATGGGTCATTAGTGGCATGAATGCTAGATTGTTATCTACAAACATACATATTTAATCGTATCATTGAAACAATTTTTATTTACCACTCATATTTTTCAGATAATATTGTTAGATAACATTATTAACCTAGTTGATTGAATCTTTTCACGGTGAAATTAAGCATGAAAATAGCTGCGGTAATTTTGCTGCACTCTGTATGACTTGTATTGATGTTTTATCATCTTAAAAGTATTATTTTGTAATTCTAAATATTTCCACTTAAATCTGAAAGATTGTATAAAAGTCTATCGAATTCTTTTGCTCTGCTGATTTTCCCTAATCAAGTTGTAGTAAAATATACCTTCAACACTGATTATCAGTTAAATCATACCTAATTTATATTTTGATACTTGGTGTGACTCAATATAATAATTTGGATTAAGCTTAGAAAAATAATAATACTTTAATAAAATGAATGTTACCATTTCATTTTGTAATGGAAATGAATTTTTATTTATTAACTTAAAACTAATTAACTTCAAATAAACAGAACTAAGAATTATATATCTAATTGTGATATTGAGTTATTCTCAAGTTCTAAAATCCAAACCACTAATATAAATTATGTTTTAATTGAATACTATGCCTATGATTTGAAAATAGCTTAAAAGCTAATTAGATTGAATGATCATTTAATGGAAATCTGATAAGTATAAAATAAATTTAAGCATAAATTTTGTCAATCAAGCCTGTTTTATAAAACTTTAATCCCCTAGAAGATCTTTAGACAGCTTTGGGGTCTATCCCCTTTCCATTTCACTTCAAGAGATTTTCAACATTGTAAAGCCGCTACATATCTGTTTGAACATTGATCAATACCATCTGAGTAAATATTGTTCAACAAACATTCTTAGGGAACAATTACCATGTTTACTGAGAAGTGAATTGTCTTAGACGATACAATGTTATAGACATCCCAAGGTAGTGAAAATAATAACACATTATTAACTGGTAATCAAATTTATTAACTCTAATATTCTTAGCCGAAGTGTCAAGTAACATCACACGTGAATAATCCTTCAGGACTCCACATTGTACTGGTTTCATACAATGTCACAGGCTATAAAATTCACTATCACAGTTTGTTTAGGCTCATAATTTCCAGTTACTAAAAATTCAGTTTCAAAACAACCAATTTCCCTGAAGTCCATTCTTGTTCTTGAAAGACTTTATGGCTGAACTGTATGGCGTTGTATCAATTACATCCTTCGTCTTAGCTAAATGTAATAATAAAAATATTTAAATTGCTCTTGGGTATCCTTATTTGGTCCAGACTGAAAGATTGCATCCACTCTCTGTCTGGAGTGCATCATCGTATCTTAACCAAATTTATATGGGACCACTCTGGTGATAGACCGCATCAAACAAAAAAATAATCATCAAAATCGGTTAACAAATGGCGAAGATATGAGTAAACAGAACATAAATAAAAAGAAGAACATACAGGTGAACATAATATACCTCGTCCTTTTTGGGAGTCTGTCAAATATTTAAAAATTTTATAAGAAGCTGCAACAGTTTTGAAGTGACCTATTAAAATCGATTGCAAAGCGATAGTTTAAATTGTACTGTGTTGCTCTGTACCTTTTTTGTAGAAAACAATCAAGTGAAGCATAATGCACTACAGTAGGAAGGAAATTACATAATATCTTATAAATTTTGCAATGAGGCGGTTTCATAGGCGCGCTATTAGTTTCTATCGATTATGTAGTTACTTTATTGGTAGTGTGTTTAATGACTTCGTTAAAAGCAAACATGACGAGTAAAAAATGAATCATCACTTGTAATTAAGTAATCACTACGCCGAAGTTTCCCATTTCTTAATGATAGAGAATAGAATCATCACATTTTTTCCCGCGGGAGTCGTAAAAGGCGACTTGCATGTTTTAACGGCGATGGTCTCACCCGCTGTCACTTATGCATTTCTGCACCTTTCGAATGTTGTTTGAAGCTTTGAACTGTTAATATTTAGAACACCCAAACGCTTATGTTTGGGATGTCTGTAACCACTCCATTTGGTATAAAGGCCGTGATTTTATATATGATATGTTAAATCTAATTGCTTTATAAACTCAACAATTTGAATTTGATGTAACTATGAATACTTAGGTTGAAAACTTTAATTCTATTATAACAGTACCTAATATGTTGAACTAATCAGCATTCCAGCTAAAGATTTTTTTTTAAACTATTACAAATATCGCCTAATCATGTATAACTGCTACATTAAAATTAATGTTCATTTATTAAATCATTAACTAATCGGAGAATAGTACATTTCTAATGACTCCTATGTTATTTTAATCATAATAAATTGAGTCAAAGAAACACAGATACCTTATTTCATCATGACGTCGTCCGTCCATCCATATGTCACAGACTTATAACTAATTACACAGGGAGTTATATTGTGTAACATTCCACAGTAGAGCAATAAAATTATGAAAAACTGTTTTTTACACATCCCATAATCCCCATCTGATCCCCAGGTGCATGTAATCTTCAGCTACAAGGGCAAGAACCATCTTATCAAGAAGGACATCCGTTGCAAGGATGACGTTTACACACATATGTATACTCTTATCGTGAAGCCGGACAACACTTACGAGGTGCTCATTGATGGGGAGAATGTGGAATCTGGGGACTTGGAGGCTGATTGGGACTTTTTGCCGCCTAAGAAAATCAAGGTCAGCATTCACATCACGGTCATATCAAAAACTACTGCTGGTTATGGTAACTCCCGTCCTTGCTGGTTTTTTTTAATTATTAATACTTATTAAATAAATAAATTAATACTTATTTAAATAAATAAATTAATACCTATTTAAATAAATTAATTAATACTTATTCAAATAAATTTGTGAAATGTAGAATTGAGTACTGGAGCAAGATACAGACCTTAAAATTGGTTTTCGCTTTTAAGTGTAGTTTGTAGAGGCAAATGACACCGTTTCCCACAATACTGTTTTATGGTGTTGTGTTTAAATCCCTTAGTAACCTTTTCCGACAATCATGACTTATAACTGGTTGATCCTACATCTATTTTCAATTTCTTATCTGTTTGTATTATTGAAGCACCTTATTGTAAACATGTTCGTCCAGCGAAGTTAAGCAATATCTAACGCTATCAGCCTTTTCCAGTTCAGTGATATCCGAGTGTATTTAATATGAGTGTTTCCGTCCTTCAGAGGGGACGCGAAACAGCCTAGCTTTCGTGAGTGAACATGTGTTATCCTCCAAACAGGACCCGGCTGCGAAGAAGCCCGACGATTGGGACGACAAGCCCACGATCCCAGACCCTGAGGACCAGAAGCCCGATGACTGGGAGAAGCCCGAACACATCCCTGACCCAGATGCCGCCAAGCCTGACGACTGGGACGATGAGATGGACGGAGAATGGGAGCCACCGATGATCGACAACCCTGAGTACAAGGGCGTGTGGGCGCCGAAGCAGGTTAGTAATAAATATGGACCTTTTAATGAATCCCCCTTATAATATGGTTATAATATAATATGGCTTATAATATGATTAGCGCTCTTACTTCGCCACTCTTAATGATTATCCTCAGCCTCCTTTTCTCTCGCTGTAGTAATCGCCTGTCTTGTTATATCGTCTTCATTTCAGTGCAATAATTGTGTACCTGTACTCTGACGTGCCCTCGAGAAGAGCAAAAACTAATTATAAATAATACCTAAATAGGTTTAATTACGGGTTATTTACGAGAATTTCAAATTTTGCTAAAACAGCGTCTTTTTCTTATAATCGTGAATTCTGGAAAATAAACCCCATCAAAGCTATTTAGGTATTATTTAAAAAGAAATTCTAATTTATCCAATAATTGGAGGATGGATTGAATGCGTTTCGAGTATTCGGGTGAGGGTCTCGGCAGTACTGACAGATCACTTTCTACCAAATTCAATCTCTAAGTATAAAACGTTCTACATTGTCCATCTGACATACACACTTAATGTAACTGTCGCATATGGTCCCTGTTAGAACTTGAGATAATGTGAACGGAACCTGTGACTAATGCTTGAAATGCGTGACAATGACAACGTGAATTCGCCACGTGATAGACACGGTACACGAGTTTAAATACGGGTCTATTCACCTCTTGTGTCTTTGACTATATTTTTTCTACATGTGCTCTATGAAAAGATTAATGTTGTATGTTTATATATTATTATGTTTAAGCCTTGATTCAAAAATGTGACAACTGTTTGGTGTAGTGGTTAGAAACTGACTGCTTTACCAAGAGGTCGCGGGTTCGAATCCCGCTAGGGGCATGTGTTTGTATGATGAATACAGACATGTGTTTCCGAGTTATAGATGTTTTTCATTTATATATGTATTTATTTACAAAAAAAAAAATGTATTTCAGTAGTTTATTAACCATCTGGTATCCATAACACAAGCCTAGATGCTTACTGTGGACCTAGATTGCGCTGTGTGTATGTGTAAAGACATTTTATTTATTTATTTATTATTATATTAATTTATTACTTGGTTATCTAATCATTTATTCAATTTATTTAGGCCCAAACTAAGCAAATATTGTGCTACGTATGTATTGTAGATAATGGATAAACTTTCATAAATATTTATCTATACATGGTTTGGGAATAAATCAGACGAACTTACCCCTCGCGGTATTTAAATCCGCAACCGTTGATTTCACAGGCAGGTTCACTATCCACTCATACTATATATTGTTGATCTAAAATACCTGTTCCCAATAAATCTAGCCCATCTATTATTGTATATTTGAATGTTACAATGAAACATAACAAATCAAACAATCTGATCCGCAGATTGACAACCCAGCATACAAAGGCCCATGGATACACCCGGAGATCGACAACCCCGAATACACATCCGACGCGCAGCTATACAAACGGGACGAGCTCTGCGCCGTCGGCTTAGATTTGTGGCAAGTCAAGTCTGGCACCATCTTTGATAACTTCCTCATCACTGATGACGTCGCTGTTGCGAAAGAGAAGGCTGAAGCCATCAAGCAGACCATTGATGGACAGAAGAAGATGAAGACCGATCAGGATGAGATCGACAGGGAGAAGCAGAAGGCGGAGAGCCCTGATGAAGATGAGGAGGATCTAGATGATGAAGATCCGACGCCTGCGGTGAGTTTTGCTTCATTCTTTTTTCACTTTCTAGATTGATATAATGGATGTATTATTTACTCTTGAAGACTCTTAGTTGCTTTTCTTTGTTACTGGTATTATAGATGAGGACCTGACTGACCACCTGCATTAGGTGTTTAGAAAGATAGATTCTGTTTTTTTTTCATTACTTTGACACAAAGATACAACTTGGTCCAAAAAAAAATTTGGAAGTAACAATATTAATTGCATTGCTGCAAGTTTTCTATTTAAATTATAAAACATTGAGCTATGGTAGGAAATATAACTCATTCGTCAAAGACTTAAAAGAAGTTTGTCAAACAGGCTACTTGGATAGTTGAACGGTTGATGAAATACTCTTTTGGCCCTCGGCCAAACATATGCTCTTTGTTATTTCTGTTGTAGCATCACACTCTCACCACATTTTAACGACTTGTTTACTTGTATAAAACCTCTTCCGAATTGCCTATGGTAGTTCACCCTCCCCCGACAAACCAGTCAGCTATTGTGGATATTTCCTAATCTTACAGAACAATAGCTCACTCGGCTACAGTTTGTCGAAATTTTTATTTATTTATCCTAACAAAATAACTAGGCCATAGCTAGTATAGGCCTTTCCTAAGGCGTGCCTTGTAACATTAAACCACGAGGTGATTTGTCAACCGCCCCATTTAGATTCATAATCGTCCCGTCCCTAAAATGTCCAACTGTTTTAAAGTGTGACTAATTCCCATGAGAGGAAGAAACGCGAGTTACTGTTTTGTCACCTTTATTGTTCAATGTTATCAATTACAATTGTTAATAAATTTGTTAATTACTTGGTATTGGTAATAAATAATTGAAAAAGCGAATTAGTGTATTTTGGACGTTCTGAAACCTCCGAACGTTTTAGGAATGCGACAAGTGTGAACCTAAACGGCGTCGCAACAGCGACATATTGTTCACTACGTTTAAAGCCTGTAAAAGTCTGGGTATAAGCCTGTCACATGGAGCGATTTTCATGACTTTCTATGGAAGGAGGGAGAGAATTGCCCTAATCGCCACATTGGGTAGTCTGGTTGGCGATCGCAGATTTTGTTGGGAGTTCCTCACCAATGAAGCTGTTGTCCATCACCGGAGTGTTATTCTGTTATGCTCACGACAGGATACTTTAGTCGCCTTTTGCAACTATTATTCATTGGTTGGTCAATAGGACTAAATTTTCAACGGTTTCAATATTATCATCATCATAATCAGCCCGTAATTCAATATTATACAGGGTAAATTTTAATGCGTGTAATTCCTGTTTACTTGTGGCTCCACTACTGATTGCGAACAACTTTCCCCAAGGAACTATAGTCGAATTCGATCAAAAAATTTCGATTACCTATACAAAGTATACATGAAAATTTTTCGAAAAGTCACCAGCCTAGAATTGTTTGACTTCCATCTAAAGGTGGTTTCAGAATGGTTATTTTGTATGGGTAATCGATAATTTTTGGATCGAATCGACTATGATTCGTTGGTGAAAATTGTTCATAATCAGCCTTTAGATTATGTAACTTCATCGGTATCGTTATCGATTACGTTGACCAATGAGAAACCGTCAAATATCCGAGCGAGCGATGAGCCAACCAATCACATGTCAGAACGTAACCGATGACGATAACGATGAAATTATGTGATAGAACCCCTGGGGTGGAGTCACCAGTTAATGGGAATTACACGAATTCAAATTCAATCTGAGAAGAGATGGAATTGTTCTATTCTTTACTGCATTTACAATAACAATAACTTGACATTCGTTCGTCCACAGGAGGACCACGACGAGCTGTAAGCAGTGCCAGTGAGTGTACAGACATTGCCGCCGAGTGGGCGCGAGTGTGAGTGCGGGCTGTGTGAGCGTACTACTGCGTGCTACGCTAGTATAGTCATAGGTTGTCTACTTCCCCTACTGTATTGTGTGTTCCCCCAGGGCGATCCGTTACTATAGCCCTGTCTACGTTTCCAATTTAGGTTCCTTATCTATAATGAATGGTTACAACTGCAATGTGTTTTGTGAATTATGCCCTGTTTCTTTTATATACTGTAAGCACTGTGTGTGTACTCGAAATATTCCATTTTGTCAAATTGTAGGACGCTCATTTTTTTTAAAGTATTTATTTTTCTTGCGTCCGTACTGATCTTTTTGTATGTACATAATTCAGGGTTTAAATGTTAAAATTAATATATTTTGCAGCGCTGTGCATAAGATTACGTTTTAC
Organism: Oegoconia quadripuncta; assembly: GCA_949316235.1. Taxonomy (NCBI): domain Eukaryota; kingdom Metazoa; phylum Arthropoda; class Insecta; order Lepidoptera; family Autostichidae; genus Oegoconia; species Oegoconia quadripuncta. Next base: position 5,095,867 of record OX438753.1, on the reverse strand, counting down.
AATATTGGTTCGTGTAGTTAGCCTAAATTTTTTTTTGTAAGTACAGCCAATATTGTAAAATGGATCCAGAGTGGTTTATTTCTCATTTTATGTTGTGAAATGAGGCTTATTAAAAATTAATATAAACTAAAGTTCTGGTTTTATATTTTTATTAATACATAGATCCTAATTATATAGACAACAGTATGGGGTATCGATTTTTTTAATAAGCGATTCTTTAGTGCAAAAAACGCAGTTCTAAAAATTGGTACCCTGTTCACTATGACTTGACAAGTTTTGTATTGAAGTGACCAAAGCATAATCTCAACTTCCTTAAGTCATCAATTTATTCCTCGAACCACGAAAGTATAGTCACATCAATCCGATAACGATCTTTTCAGTGTCCTTGGTTATCGTAATATATAATCGATTATTATAATACAGTTCCACAAAAGAAAAAGAAATATTACATAATGATTCAGATTTATTTGTAATAAACAGTCTTACAATATTGGTGTCATTACTCCACCGACAAGAGCAGTATCTTAACATTGAGTCTATTTAATTTAGCACAATTCTATTAAATTCAGTTCAATAAATAAACAATTCAATAGTTCGTCAATTCAATAATACAATAAATAGACAATTCAAAATAATAAATAGTATGCGATCGATTGTGCTCACTCGTAATGTAAAAATAAATAATTGTAAATTTTTAAATCAATTCACAAGGTCTGCATTACAGAAGGCTTGAGTAGACTTTAAGAGCTGTATTAATAAATCGATCTTAAGATTGAGATCGCGTCTCAGTCTCCATACTATTTTCTTGATATTGTTTTAATATACAACAGATTCTCAAGCGTCAATATTGAGAACGATTATTAATACGGGCCATAGTGACGATTTTGTATGAAATGGCATTCACAAATCTCAGCTCAAGAATAGATCGGCAGTCAGAGCGCCTAACTTATATGTAATTGTATAATTGGGAATTGTAATCCTTTATGTCCGTCCTTATTATGATAAGGTCATAATAGAAAGAAAATAAGAAAGAAAAAACATTTATTCAGCTGATACAATGACACGGACGAACAGTACATTTTTGCTATAGCTACTTTGAGTTAGGCTGGGAATATACGGCAGATTTTTTCATCAGATAGTCTGATCTGACTATCGGAAGGTGTTGGAGCCATTACTTTGTTTAAACAGTCAAAATTGTACGTCCGAGTCGAAAACAGCGCCGAAGTGTTTACTATTTTATTACCAGTTTTTTCTTCTTTCACATAAACACGAGCAAATATTTTTTATTTGCATTAACTAAATGCAGTAGTAACAGTAACTCGTGGTCCATTTTTTCTTTCTGCTCCGCATGCAAGCACTCTGGATAATAAGCTCGAGAACGACTGAGTTGAAAAAGTTCGACAGAAAAATCGGACGTGTATCGAGTGAATACGATATAGTCCAGACAATCGGGAACACAATCTAACGTATATTCCTGCCCTTAGATGGTAGAGCCCTTGACGTCTGTAATACGGACCGAAAAATAGTGTACGCAGTGTTATTGATCGATCTGACTACTGTACAGGTGCATATAGGAATGTTTTAGAAAGGACTAGAAATATGCTCTGGCTTGGTATTCCAGAATTCCAGTCACCAATCCAATAAAAGATATTTGAGTAGTTTCCAATAGGTCGATGCGAGGTTTTCGGCTGTCGATCTCATGTTCCAGTAGTGAGGCCTCCAGTGCACTGGTCGAGAAATGTTACCATTAGGCTTAATATTGAGCGCCGATTCCAATATGAGTTTGCGGTGCTTCGAATAAAGTCGTAAGTGGAATTTGGAAAATCTCCGAGTCAAAAAATTATTATTTCAGAAATATCAAACCAATTTTGTTTTAAATATCTTCGAAACTGCTTAACCGATTTCCATCAAACATCGCTAAGGACTTATCCCAGAGTTTAAAATTGAACTCGAAAGACTTAAAGCTAAATATCGTCGATAGGATTCAAACCTAGTAGTTCCATATAGTTAGTTCCACATAACCGATTTTCATCAAACGTGTCCTCTCATTTAGTCTTTAATGTAAAAAAACCGCACTCAAATCGGATCACCTATTCTGATCACTTATTCCTGACATACGTCCGGACAAAGACTCGATACACAACACCCGTCGTTTTTCGTCGGGGGTAATGGCTTTATAACATCGTTTCAAATTACAAAAACGACATTAAATTCGTAATTCTATTAGAATATATTTAGGAAACTATTTTATTTTAGAGAGTTGTTTGTGATTTTTAGGATTGCGTACTCAACAAGGAACCTCTAGAGCCAGCACGCATTTGTGTTGTTTAGTTGATCGATAGTTTAGTCCCAGTCATTTTCGATAGTATATCATGTCCCACTGCTGAACATGGCCTATGTTCCCCATAAAATTCCAGAGCGACTGATTGGAAGCGGTCAGCATCCAGCGACTTTCTGCGACCTTTATCAAGAGTATTGGATCAACCATGTTGAACCAGTGGCAACCTAATTAAAATAACTAAATATGAAAATTATTTACACAAAAGCGTAATATTCATATCATATAACAAAGTAATACGTACTTACATAGTTACTTACGTAAGCTGTCCAGAACTGCAACAGAAAAAAATAATTGAGAACGGGAATGTTTATGTTCTTGGTGGGGGTAAAGCATTTTTAAATGTCCGTCGAACTACAACCATCTCAAATAAGTTTCCCGCTAAGCAGCAAGTTCGTTCTTGTGTTCTTGCTGTTTGAGATAAGATAGCCAAGCCTCCAAATAGTTCGGAGGGTTCTGGGTAATCTACCTTAACCTCATCAACACTTATCAGGTATGATGATTGAAGTAAAGTGCTTACTCAATGTGAATAAAACACAAGGCAATTAATTCACGCATTTTGTTTTAGATATATGATCTAACGACGCTAAAATCTTCCATGACTTGGTGCAAAGTGTTAAGGTCTAATTACCAGCTAAAGGCTACAGTTGGTACCTAAGTAGGTGTAGGTACTCACAGTCTTTAAATTCTGATAATAATTTTGCCCTTTTTTTCTTTACATCTGGATCGTCGCTTTTAGGATCCTCGTCCGGGGCCGGTTTATCATCGGGGTCTTTACTTTTTGGAGGTGGGTCGTCGGGGTCTGGGTCTTCTTTTGATTTGTCCTTCGGTTTCTTTGGTTTATCTGGGTCTTCGTCTGAGTCTTTGTCAGGCTTGTGATGTTTTGGGTAGAAGGCCTCAAGAAACTCGCATGGTTCTGCAACAGGCGACGGAGCTGCTGCTGCGTTTGCTAGATGATAGGTACGCAAATTAGTACAGTAATAAGGAACCACAGGCTTACTAAAATTTATGAACGTTACACGGATGCTACGAGTACTAAATATAGCTCTGTTGAGGTTGTGTAGTGCATGTTTGCTGAATATCGTGGACGAATTCTATCTACGCAATAATGCGCAAAAATGTTAACCTACACGTGGCCATTGTTAACGGGATTGGTTGCTGAAAGCTGTAGGACTAGCCTAATTCTGAAGCACTGGCTGGGACAATTAAAGAAAAAAAATTATATTGACGCTTGTATATTCTGGTTTATTATATGACTATTTTGTACACCAATAACATCCTAATATTATAAATGCGAATGATTGGATGTTTGTTTACTGCTCAATCATGGCGAAACGGATGAATGGATTTGGACACAGATTGTGGATTTGGATGATATTTGGTATATAGGTAGAATATACCCTGGACTAAAACAGGACATTTTTATCCCGATAAAGTGAGTATAGTTCGCGCTAATAAACAAATTAAATACATCCGCGATAAAATTATTCCACGCCGGCGAAGTAGTTAATAAGAGAGACGTTACTAAAACTATTGTATTGATCTTGTAATATTACTCTTTCCTGAAACTTGACAGTGACATATATTATAGAATATATTTAATTAAAGCTCAGCCCGCGTAATTGCATGATTCCAGAGACAAAGATTTGCCTAGTTCCTTCCAATCCTTCCAATATTCTTGTACAAAAAATCAAGACACGAAATATGGATAAATAAACAAACACACTTTTACTTTATAATGTTGTTAGTATGATAGTCTCGGTAATAGTAGTGGGATAATAACTTATTATTAAATAAATGAATAATAATATTAGATATTAGGTAAATTTGAATTAATTGTCCGTGTACCAGAGTACCTATATACCTCTAACCTGTCTCTTCCCGAGGGTGTCGTAAAAGGCGACTTAGGGATCGTGAACATAATAGCATACACCAATAGGCAGTAGCGTCAATTGTCGGTTGTCATAATTCTGCGATTACCAATGCACCTGCCCACTGTGGCAGTTAGGGAATAAAACCGATACAAATTGAGCCATGGGAAAAGCTTCACATCCAGCAGTGGAGTTATCTAGGCTGTTGATTTCTGAAGTTTTGATTGAATGTTACGCAAGGGTACTGGGAATACATAGAGGTGTGTACCTCTAGAGGTATACAGGGCGTCCCAAAGTTATGGGACATGAAGGGGAAGTACCTTAAATATTGTAGATAGTGAATTTTGCTCAAAGAAGACTTTATGTTATTTTTAAAAGTTAGTAATTCTGCATTCATAGATTTTCTAAAAATTACTTGCTTCGGCTGGGAATCGAACCGACTTAAATGTGAAAAAAAAAACACCCTACTTTTATGATGCCAATCGAAAGAATAGCTAAAAAATAATAACTCTGCCTAAGTAACATAGTATTTTAAAAGAAAGGAACAACATAAAATGATTGAGTCAAATTTCAAGAAAGTTATTTATTGCTAAAGTGATTTCTTCTTTTGGGGATACGTGAAAGATATGCTATACAAAAAGCGATACGAGAACGTAGGCGAGTTGCAAACAGAATTGTGCCATATCACATCGAGTGTTCACCATAAAATGATTAGAAAATCAACAGGCAGCGGGCTCATTAAAAGATTGGCGATTTGCGTAAGACAAGAGGGATCACATTTTGAGCATTTAATTAATTAATTTACAAAAAAATACCTACTTAATTGACTACGGCAGTTTCATGTATGTTTTTTATTTGATTAAAATGATTAATTTCACGTTGTTCCTTTCTTTTAAAATACTATGTTACTTAGGCAGAGTTATTATTTTTTAGCTATTCTTTCGATTGGCATCATAAAAGTAGGGTGTTTTTTTTTTCACATTTGAGTCGGTTCGATTCCCAGCCGAAGCAAATAATTTTTAGAAAATCTATGAATGCAGAATTACTAACTTTTAAAAATAACATAAAGTCTTCTTTGAGCAAAATTCACTATCTACGATATTTAAGGTACTTCCCCTTCATGTCCCATAACTTTGGGACGCCCTGTATATGTCTAGATAGCTTTGGGTGATACGTGGAGGAATCCTAAACCATTATTTTAGAAGTAAAGTGACGGTTAAATTATATTTACCTGTATTTTCTACTAATATGGACAGCACCTGAAAATATACAATGAACTAAGTAGTTATAATATCCATTTGATATTTCTTCTAAATACATAATTAACATTGGAATAAATTAGTCTTACCAACAACGAAATGCTACACCCGATGATAATACTAGAGTAACTTAACATTTTCGCTTAGATATTGGTTAATGTGATAAGTAAATGTCCGTCGCCTTATATAGAGACAGATAGACAAAACAGTCTGTAATAGCCAATGTCACGGCAATTAAGAATTCTAAAGATTTTCCGTTTCACAGTATTAGGTACCTTTGACGCATGTTCTTAGGTTAAAATAATATTTGTGACATATATTTATTGTTATAACTACAGATATTTAATTACAAAAATTGAACAACAAGTTAATCAATAAGGTTTTGCTTTCTCTAATTTATTTTATGCGCAATATCACATGACGTTAAGAGATGATGAGGCCGAAGGAAGAGAGGAAGCGCATTCACCCATAATTCTTAAATTAATTAGGAGAATTGGCTGTTCTCTATTATGAATACATGTAAATGTAAAAAAAAATCTTAAATTTTAAAGATTGTGACGAATTACTTAAAATTAGAGGCACAAGAGGTATGTCCTAAACCTAGGCAGAGAAACATGAGCACTCTGGTGGGCATTATCACTGTAGATTAAATAGACACCTATAAATAAATAAATAATAAATAAATATCCTTAGACATACACACAGCGCCATCTAGTTCCACAGTAAGCAACTATATGCTTGTGTTGTGGATACCAGATGGTTGATATAATACATAAATACATTTTTTTTGTAAATAAATACTTATTATAAATGAAAACATCCATAACTCGGGTACACATGTCCGTATTCATCACACAAACATATGCCCCTAGCGGGATTCGAACCCGCAACCTTTTGGTATAGTGGTCAGAGTTGCTAACCATTACACCAAACAGGTCGTTAAGTTACCTATCATTACTAAGATTAATTTCAGATTCATCCTGCACGGAATCTGGGATAGAAGAAACCTTTCCCAGCTGTGTGTGTGTGGTCTATTCCAGATCAAGTATCTGAAATACGAACCTGACAAAGTTCTGTTAGTGAACGGACTGGCCCAGGCTCACAGTAACCAATGCTACTCAAAGGAAATTTTATGGAATAGTCGCACAAGTGGACCGACCATCAGTCTGCAGCCTGCAGAAGTCCCATTTCAATACCAAATACCGATACCGATACCAATACCGATACTAATACCGATTCAGATACCAATACCGATACCAATACCAATACCAATACCAATGCCAATGCCAATGCCAATGCCAATGCCAATGCCAATGCCAATGCCAATGCCAATGCCAATGCCAATACCAATACCACAACCAATACCAGTACCAATACCAGTACCAATACCAGTACCAATACCAGTACCAATACCAGTACCAAATACCAGTACCAAATACCAAATACCAATACTAAATACCAATACTAATACCAGTACCAGTACCAAATACCAAATTCCAAATTTCAAATACCAATAACAACTACTTTCTGTGTAGACCACGAAAAAAATGCATTAAGTAATTCATTGACATGTATTTTTATTTTATGCACATCGGGTAACCACTTGACTTCAATCATACCTGATGATAAGTGATGATCACCGAAGGTAAATCACGCAGAACATCCCAAATTATTGGAGGATTGACTATTCCAAACCCAAGCAACCGTTTTGTCGCAGTTCAGTGTTTTGCAGAAACATGTGTCAAAGTCAGTAGCGCACTCTCCGTTAATTTGTGGGAACCATCTGGAACCAATTGCTGATGACTAAAGAATCTATAATATTTTTATTTGCCCTGTCCCGGGCCTCACGCTGTACGAGTATATACACACACTTCTGTTTTCGTTTGTTTTTATTTCATTAGAATAATATAAGACTGTTTACGTGCGAAGAGCACTCGCGCCCCGAGAATTCCGTATCAAAGATCGTCATTAGCTGCCGCAGGTACGTCCGAACTACTGAGGCTGAGCAACTTCCTCTAACAAGACTCCTTTATGGGCCATAATCTACTACGCGGGCCCCTACTAGGATTTGTGTCACCTGATAGTCGGAGGTCGCGGGTTCCATCCCTAACGGGGTTCACGTTTAGTACTCGGTTAGGTTGTTGGTATAGGGCATTTTAAGAGTCCACCTGGCTAGTTACCACCATCTTATCTAAGTCTGCCGCCAAATAGCAGTGTTAATAGCATTGTTGTATCCCGGTTTTTAGAGATGAGATAGCCAGTTCCGCAAATAAGATTAGGGTTTCCGGGTCAGTACGCTTCCACCTTCGGCCTCATGTTCATTTAACATCCGGTGTGATTGAGATCAACTGCTAACCCGTTGTGCATAAAAAAAATCACGTCTCTTGCTGTTCCTGACACTTGAGCTCGGCGTACCGATGGACATCAAAGTGATCCTATACAATTGAATTCGATAAAAAAATACTAAATGGTTTACTTTTTTGATTGAATTCCCAAAGGCTCCTTGGGGAAAGTTGTTCGTAATCAAGACTGGCATCACCAGTTAATGAGTATTACACGAATTCAAATTCATCCTGTATAGGGTTCCGTATAGTCAACAAGGAATATTCATATTCATTTATTGACGAAGTAACAGAGTACGTTACATTTAGCACGTCATAACTACATAATTACATTTTCGATCACATACACTTATTCTCAATACATTTTAATCTGCAGGCCTATTTTCAAATGTTTTTATAATTAAAAATTTAAGAAGGTAAGAATAACAAGATTACATTATACATAATACCTCACGAACATTATGTAGTTATTCATAGTAGGTAGTCCTTATATTAGAATCCTTATAGCTCGCCATGTCTATCTGTATCTTTGCGGCTTAGCTCAGAGGCTCCTAGTACTAGCAAACTGTAATTTGGCATGAGACTACATATTAAAAGGGAAAATAAAATCTAGAAATTTTTTTTTTAGGGATCCTCTTCACTTAAAGTGGGAATGACATTTTTTCTGTACCCCATCATGTCGAATGTCGTTGGATAGGTCGTCCAAAATATTGGAGGTTATCTTGAACAGTTTTTCCATTCACGGAATCGTTTGTGAATTTATTAAGCTTCAAAGTGCAATTTTTTTAGATTCAAGCGTCTCCCTCAGCTAAACGGTTGCATTTGGATACGTGGAGAAATTCACGGCACTAGTAGGTATAATAACGAAGTTAAAAGGAAATCTTTTAATTACAAGTTTACAAGTTAATGAAGTATAGTCGAAACACTTATAAAATGTGCTTTCCTTTGAAAATTATTTAGGTATCAAACAACAAAAAGCCACCGAGCAACTAAGGAACCCTGCACTGCCAATGGTCCGACACGCACTTGGCCGGTTTTTACCTTTTAGAAACGTAACCATAAAAATGTACTATGGATACGTAGGTACTAAGTAGTACTGTAGAATAATATTCTTAGTTTAGGTACCTTTAGTACTATTAATTATTCTGTGGTATAAGTAATTAGGTATGCCGCTACTAAAAGCATGAAATGTGTTTGTTACTATGAATTATTATGAATTTACCATAATCTCCTGTTGTTTTCTACCGTATTAAGGAAAGAGTATGAATGAAATAAGTGCGTGTCGGAAAACCATTAACTTAGAGTTCCGTAACAACGATACTAAGTCGTACGTTTAACTATTACGTTTAACTGTAGTGGTATGAGCCACGCTGTAAGCTGTTAGCTTGCAGCATGAATGGGCCGGCTCGACCGGGGAAGTACCACCCTCTCGCAGAAGACCGACGTCTGAGTATTTGGCATTTTGCCACTGCGCTTCGTCCGGTGAGCAAGGGCGCCGGAGGCCCACCTTCCAGTCTCTCTCCAGAATGGTAGCGGTATTTAAAGAGTTAGTACCCCAGGAGGGTACCAGCACTATTAGTGATGGAGAATCCCTCCCTGAGCATCACTCAGGCTGCCCTACTTATTCTGGGGTGGACACCTTCCTCAAAGGCCGGCAACGCATCTGTGACCCTTTTGGTGTTGCGGGTGTCCATGGGCGGCGGTGATTGCTTTCCATCAGGTGACCCGCATGCTCGTTTGCCGCCCTCTCATATAAAAAAAAACAAAAAACTTTATAATCTTTTTTTGAGATTCTTAATTAAACTGTGTTTAAAAGATAATCGAAACTAATTTTATATACTGGATGAGTTTTTTTACCGTAAGGAAAAAAATAGGGCATAGTAGGTAAGTGAAATAGAAGGCATAGGGAGTTTAATTTTTTATTCTTCAAAACCATAAAATATAATAAAACGTTGTGGCATTTTACAGTCGCGTTTGTAGCCTATTGCACATATTACATCATTAAATTGAATAAATTATAAAATTTGGAGAAAATATGAGTTCCATATTGAAATTGCATGATAGGAACTGTGATAGGAACCTTAGGAATCCCGCCAGTCGCATATCAATCTCCGGCAGGCGCGTGGGTCGATAACGGTTTTGAAAAAAAAAATTAGATTATCTATGCCAATAAGTTCTATTTTACTTTTTTTTTTTTTTTTTTATGCACGACGGGTTCGTACTTGACCTCAATCACATTTACCTATCAATTACTTACCTAACATGCCCTATTTTTTTCCTAAAAATAAAAAGTAAAATAACTCATCCGGTATACATAGACCTTTATTGGTATTTGTTCAGTACAATAATACAATTGAACATATATTTATAAGATAGCAACATTTATAGTAGAAAAATTGATTTTGTCCTGGCAACCCTGCCCTGTTTAATTACGCCATTATGTTAATGTGTAACAGAAAAAGTTTGATCATAAAAATAAATAATATAAACGTCCATAACGTTTTATTTTAAAGTATTGTATCAAACAAAAGTGGTCCTTCGTTTAAAACAGTGATACAGTCAGTTTTTATCACTCTATAAGTGATAATTTGAAAAATCAGTGTTCGACCGGCGTCGTGGAATTGCGTCGGCGCATTGCTGATTGCATTATTATTGTTGCTATCCCAGCAATATCTGGGGTGAAAAACTCCGTCTATAACGGAGCGGAAGAGCTGCGACCAAGATCTTCAATACAGGATCGCTCTAATTCTGGTCTGCAATAAACGGTTCGGCGTGCTATGGTGCCGGCCCACATTTCCAGACGGCATTTTTATGTTCAATAACATAATATTGTGACCCTAGTGCCGCAGCATTTAAGATTTCAAGGAATTTGAGAAAATTAGAGGTGTCTTCTGCATCAGAACCACAGCGGAGGTCCTATATACCTACCCTCAAAGCATTCATATTCGCCATTTTTTTTTCTCCCTTGAATGTTTTATTATTCGTTCACGTTCGGCGGGAAGGAGCTCAGAGAACGTGTTGTGACGTCACTTCGGGAGTGAACAAGTAGGTTGGTACACCTGCTAAACGTCAAACAAGTGAATTTCGTTCGTTCATATTTTGGTAAACAAAAACTTTTCGTAAACTTACTATATAGTTATTTTTACTAGTTTAAAAGTGATGTAAGGGTATAAAGGTGACCGGAAAATACAAGTGCGGCAAGTGAAGTGTTTAACGTGCATTACATAAGGATTGTTTTCTTTAAATTAATGGACTGCAAGCTAGAATAACAAGGTACTATCTTTCTATTATACTATGTCCACAATGGCAGAGGACAAGAAATTAAAAGAACTTATTCAGAAGCGTACTTACGCAAAGGGATCTTTAACCCGAATTCAAAGTTTTGTAAACATCCAAGTAGATGAACTCTCTGCCAGTGTGGAACAATTGGAGACAAGACGAGTTAAATTTATGTCCACTTTCAAAGATTATGAAGAAATTCAAATAAAAATATTGGAATTGGATGAAAATGATAAGGAGGATATAGCTTTAGTAGAGGATAAATATTATAACACCTTAGCTTCCATAAATCATTTATTAAAAATATTGTCCAAGGAAGAGGCTCCGAGCAATAGTGAGAAGTCTCCGTCATATACTAAATTGCCGAACATAGATATTCCTATTTACTCAGGCAAGGATCTTACTCAATATAGGCCTTTTATTGATATGTTTATGTCCATGATACATAACAACAAGACTTTGTCCAATGTACAAAGATTGTATTATCTGAGGAAATACCTAACTGAGGAAGCTCTCGCCCTAATCATAAACTTACCTTTGACGAATGAGTCGTATACAGAAGCCCTTTTGCTACTAAAAAAGAGATATGAAAATAAAGCTCGTCTTGTAACCAACCATATCAATATATTGTTGGATTTGCCTGTCATGCAAAGGGGTACTGCTTCTACACTCAGGACTTTTAATTCCCAAGTACAACAGCAGCTTCATGCACTGAAAAATTTAGAACAGCCCACCAATAGCTGGGATATGTTATTAATTTCCATATTATCAAGGAAACTAGACTCATATACGAACAGGGCTTACCATCTCGATAGGGTAGACCCTGAGGCCATGCCAACATTGGTCGAATTTTTGTCTTTTTTAGAAAAAAGAGCAATTGCTCTGGAGGATAGTCCTCAACAAAAAAGTAATGAACCAAAATTTCAAAAATCAGTACCATTTAAAGTTGCGAATGTAACAGCGCAGAGTTCTAAAACGATATGTTTATATTGTCAACATGATCACCCAATATATATGTGCCCAAAATATAAAACTGCATCCTTTGAAGACCGTGTGAAGTGTGCTAAGTCAAATAAACTTTGCACATTATGTTTAAAATCACACACTGATATATGCAAATTTAAATTCAAATGCAAGGTTTGTTCTCAAAATCACAATACCCTTTTGCATGGCATAGATAAAGAAGAAGCTGTGTCATTACATTCCAATTTCCAAGATGCGAGAAATGTTTTGTTACCAACAGTCCAAGTAAAAGTTACAGATGACAAGGGGCAAACGCATTTGGTGAAAGCACTGTTGGACAGTGGTAGCCAGGTTTCCTTAATGACAGCTTCCCTTGCTAAAAAATTGAACTTGCAAATGATATCGGACAAACTAGAATTATCCTGTATTACAAAATTGCTTACCAAGTTATAACACGGTGAATTATGACAATTAACTGAACCACCTACAACATAACCAAACATGGTGTTCTGTAACATTAAACCATCCGTAAGCTTTATTTGGCCTTCAGTTAATATGTTAAAATAATAATCTGCCCCTAATAACAATGAAATTTCAGATGGGATATAGAAATCAATATCTGCTAGTTTCACATTTCTTGGCATGTTAGAAATATCAAAATAATTGCTGTTGGCAGCACACCACTTTCTCAGCCTGGAAAACGAGTTCAAGTTTGTATTTCAGCAACAAGTAATGACACCAAACTTAATATAAAATGCCACTTAGTGGATAGAATAACAGCTAATTTGCCACAAAATTATATAGATATTTCTAACATGCCAAGAAATGTGAAACTAGCAGATATTGATTTCTATATCCCATCTGAAATTTCATTGTTATTAGGGGCAGATTATTATTTTAACATATTAACTGAAGGCCAAATAAAGCTTACGGATGGTTTAATGTTACAGAACACCATGTTTGGTTATGTTGTAGGTGGTTCAGTTAATTGTCATAATTCACCGTGTTATAACTTGGTAAGCAATTTTGTAATACAGGATAATTCTAGTGGCTCTCCGGCGGGGAATCGAACCCCGGTCTCCCGCGTGACAGGCGGGGATACTGACCACTATACTATCTCAAAAATTTTGGATAATGAATGGAGTGCGGGAAGTGAAAAAAGTTATTCATGGCTGCATAAAGTGTTTCCGAACTAAGGCTGAAGCTGCTAAACAATTAATGGGCTCGTTACCTCCAGAAAGAATAACCAGTTCCAGGCCTTTTCAAATTACAGGCATAGACTTCTGTGGTCCATTTAATATGAAAGTAGCGCGAATTAGAAACCCTATGGTTACTAAAGCATATATTGCTGTTTTCATTTGTTTCGCCACTAAGGCTATCCATGTGGAATTAGTCAGTAACCTCACCACAGAGACGTTTTTAGCAGCCCTACAGCGTTTTATAGCTAGAAGAGGGTGCCCCACACAAATTTGGTGTGACAATGCAAAAACATTTAAGGGTGCAGAGAATTATTTAAATGATTTATATAAATTACATTCTTCTAAAAAACATGTACAGTCTGTTGAATGTTTTTGTTCTGAGAAAATGATAAAATTTAATTATATTCCTAGTTATTCCCCGGAATTTGGTGGTCTTTGGGAGGCCGGAGTGAAAAGTGTCAAGTTTCATTTTAAGCGTGTTGTTTCCAATGTATGCCTAACATTTGAGGAGCTATACACAGTAATTACTCAGATTGAATCCATCTTAAATTCAAGACCATTGCTTCCAATGAGTGCAGACGTTTCTGATTTTAGATATTTGACACCCGGACACTTCCTCATAGGTGTTCCTTTGACCAGTTATCCAGAGCTAGACCTCTCGGAAAAAAGAATAAATAGATTAAGGTTTTGGAATATTGTTACTAAAATTAAACAAGATTTCTGGAAAGTATGGTCACAGGATTACTTAACTCAGTTACAGAATAGACCTAAGTGGAAATACACCTATAAGAACCTTAAAGAAGGTGATTTAGTAATTGTCAAAATAAAAAATACCCCTCCAATGGAATGGCCCATGGGAAGAATAGTAAAGGTCTATCCTGGACCTGATACTCATGTAAGAGTGGCAGAGGTAAAAATGAGTAATAAAAAAGTATATACTAGATCTTATGCGAACCTATGTCCGCTACCATGCAATGAAAATTAATTAAAGCAAAATACAGTTGCACCATCTGAAAATAAACAATAAATAACATTAATTTTAACTAAAAACATAAGTATAATATAATTTAATTATATAGAAATTAAAACAAATAATTATAACTTAAAATTAATATTAGTAATTAAGATGCTTACCTTTTGTTATATGAAAGATTCCTCATTAGTGCCTGGCCCCCAGCTTATGTTCAGTACAATAATACAATTGAACATATATTTATAAGATAGCAACATTTATAGTAGAAAAATTGATTTTGTCCTGGCAACCCTGCCCTGTTTAATTACGCCATTATGTTAATGTGTAACAGAAAAAGTTTGATCATAAAAATAAATAATATAAACGTCCATAACGTTTTATTTTAAAGTATTGTATCAAACAGTATTCTTTGACCTTTTGGACAGTTATCCATAAACTTAGAAGTTTTATCAATCGCGTCCTTTCCGTCTGTATATTGTAAAAAAGCACACTCAAATCGGACTACGTTTTACTGAGATACGTACTGGACACACACAATGCGCTCAACACATAACACCGGTCGTTTTTCGTCGGGGGTTAAAAAAGGTGACAAATAGTTTTCAATTTTAGTTTTAATATCTAGAATCTCAACTTCTACAGTTACCGAAATCAGCCAGGTATAAACAGTGCAACCAAAGAAACAATTGCTTATGTACAAAAACGAAAACACCATTACCCCGACTCACTGGCGTGCACAACGTTTTGTCACAGGGTAGGCAGAAGGATAAAGTATATCTATTAATTGAGAAAAAATACAACTACAAATCTTCGCAACTGTTTAGAATATTTATGTTTACATTAGTATGAATTTGCAATGCATTTCGAGGAAAACTTACTATTTCTTTTTTATTTCTTTCTGCCTGCGTGGAGGGCACGCCACTGACTCCGACCGTAGTTTCTTTGGTTACTTTTTTATATTTATCAGGTGATTTCACCTGGGACAATAATATCGTCGGTTGCCTTTCACGAAAAGCAAACGACACAGGAAGCGGCAGCCGCGGGCGCAGGCATAATTATTAATTATAAGTAATTAAATAACATACCTACCTACTTCTCTTTTCAAAAGAGTTAAACTAGATACATTTCTTGCTACCACAACACTCACATAATTTTACATGTCATTGGAAATATAGTTTTCACTTTTAAAATATAATATATAAATTTAAAAAAAATGTAAAATAAAATAGGATGTTCGATTCGATAGCCACCACGTCATCGCTGGTATGTTGAAACAACTCTGTCGCCGATGGATAGATTTGTAGACATTTTATAAGTCTTAGGGTATTTAGGTTTTAAATACTAAAATAATGATTAACTATTTAAGTATTAAGAGATCGCTTTTAGTGATAAGGCCGCCAAATTGTACTATCCCCTTTTTCTTATTTTTTTTATGTTTCTTATTGTTTGTTTATTTGTATTTAAAAACCTAAATACCCGACAGCATTTATTTTTTAATTTGCAGGCGCGATGTTGGATTTTTTACCATAAAATGTATCCTATGACGCTCAAGGGATCAAGGTGAATTGAACGACACGTTGTACTTCAAAATCGGTATAGCTGTTTAGGCTACAGGAAGTAACATAGAAATCTACATACATACAAACTTACATACACTGGAAAAACATAACTTTTTCGGGCTATGCGGTCAAAACTAATTTTAAATATGGTGCGAGCTTCTTACTGCATAGCTGCATTTATAAAAAAAAATAAAAGTTAAAAGCCATTGGACACATTCCTTACACAGCTTTGTTTTCTTATCCACCCTTAATATTAACATATCTGACTTTGCTTATCCCAAATTCAACTTCTAAACTTAAGGCAATGCTTTTAGGGGCTACATTGCAACAGTGTAGCTTTGAAGGGTGAGTATCTAACGTTGTTTTCCAAAGTGGGGTGATAACGAGAAATGTCAACATTGTCATGAATTCCACCCTTCCTTGGTGAATATCCGGTGTCGTCCTCCGCATTCAACTTGTGTTACTTATGGATAGCAATATAAAGGAGAACGTACCGACGGCCGATTGGTGTAGTGGATAATGACTCGGTCGGCTAAATCTGTGGAGTTTGTATACAATACATCACAATACGAAAACTCTTTATTGCTCAAAATAATTTACAATAATTTTTACATTTCAATTTCAAAATTGATTTGCAAATTCAAACTAAAACATATACTTACACAGTTAGTTTTAACCGCCTCCGTGGCTCAATGTAAACAACATTGGGTTTACGATTCGGAGGTCGCGGGTTCAATCCCCAGCGGGGTGCATGTTTAAGTACTCGGTTTGGTTGGTGGTAGGGCATTTTAAATGTCCGCCTGGCTAGCTACCACCATCTTATCTAAATCTGATATCTAAATGTTAATAGCATTGTTGTGTTCCGGTTGTCAGAAATAAGATAGCCAGTCCCCCAAATGTGTTGGGGTTTCCGGGTCAGTACGCTTTTACCTTCGACCTCATCTTCACTTAACATCAGGTGTGATTGAGATCAAGTATCAACCCGTTGTGCATAAAAAAAAACAGTAAGTATGTTTTAGTTTGAATTTCAAGTTTTCAAGTGATAATTTTATCCTATGAAATAAAATATTTTGATTTGATTTGATTTGATGTAATTTGTAAACGACCTGGTGTAGTGGTTAGAAACTACCAAAAGGTCGCGGGTTGGCATCCCGCTAGGGGCATATATTTGTATGATCAATAGAGGCATGATGCATGAGTGCACAGTGTACAAGGAATACCCCACAAAAACATTAATGCTTTTATTTTTAAAACTTACTTAATTTTAATTATATTGGTATAATAATTGTATGGTTTCGCTACAGAAATGTTGCGTGCGTTTTTCAGCAAGTGGTACTAGCACACACACTGGTACTCCCTTCTTTTAGGTCAGCACTCTGACACTGCGTTCGTCCATCTTCTATCGTTCATTTCCTTCGTGTCCCATTCCTCTTCGTTTACCAACGCCTTGTACCTCAACAATCGTGTTTAAAGGGAACATGTAGGTAATACACAATTATGTTGTACCTAAATCATATAAGAAAAAACTCTTATTAACACCACATCCTGTGAAAAACAAGAAAGTGATTGATTATTGAACAAAAATAAGCGAAGCTTGTCCATTATTTATATTTCGAAGAGTTTACGAGCTGTCGTAAAATGTTCCCGGTTTACGATCACTTATTTCCTTCCCGAGAAGAAGTAGGGAGTTGTGCGTTTTTGTATCACGCACAGAACGGACACAGACTATACAGTCTCAGATAATTTACATCATAGAATTATATGTATCCATTAATTGGATGGGCAACTAATGTTAGCGATAAAAATATGTTTCATATTTTAAAATCTATTTGCATCATTCCGCATGCTCATTACCCAAGATCTAGACGATTAAGGCAAACTGTACAACCAGGCAAAACTACGTACAGCAGAGGGCTAATTTAGGCCTTTAATTTAGCATACAATGTGGTTTCCGTCCCACATATAAGGAGGATTGAACCAACTCATTTCAGTCGCGAATACAAAAAATCATTAAAGGATTTTGCATTAAAAACATCTAAGCATTAGTAGACTTGCACGCTTGGACTTTTCAATGTCGAGGGGCCAACCCCTGCACTAGTACTGTGACAGGCGCGATAAACGTTTAAGTCGCGAGAGGTAATATTTGTCCTGCTCATTCGTTTGGAAGAAATATGCAACTATCCCATTCTCACATCTACGTCGCACTCGACAAACGATGTCATCCTACAGGGGCTGGTTGGTCAGTCTGCTTTTCTGTATATTTCTGTGGATGTTGTAAGGCTTTATCAATTATTACTTTTAATGTTTGGAAAGCCCATTACGTTTATGTTTAGGCCATAATTGGGCTGGTCTTTTGGGATTAACGGACGTTATCTCTCGTAGGCAGATGGTTAAATTAGCCATTTATTTGAATACCTTGGCGCATCGTTAAGTATGCCGGATATTTCCTGCATTATAAAAAAATAAGCTGCCCAGAGGCGTATGAGGCTCCTCTCTGGGCAGATCCCACCTCCGCACTCCTCCCACTGTAACTTCTATAAGCCAGGAACAACAGTGGTACTCTGCACGGCGCCTACTGAAGGTAATTTAAGGGTGAAAAAGTAGGAAAGAAAGAAAGTCCTACTTCCCCCAGTAAATGAGAGTGTAGCTAATGTGACGCAAAAATCTAAAAAGGCTAACCCCTATGGAGGGATAACCAAGTAGAGTCGACCCTACTTTAATACACCACGGACAGCGCCAGATCGCAGTGAGCGTTGATGATGGGGGTAGCAGAAAGCAGACCATAGCTAAAAGTGCCAATATTACGTTTTTTTATGCACAAAGCCTCAATGGCACCTGATATTAAGTGAAGATGAGGCCGAAGGTGGAAGCGTGAAACCCATTTTATACGGGGAACTGGCTATCTTATCTCTGGCAAACAATGCTATTAAAATTGGTGTTTGGCGGCAGATTTACATAATATGGTGGTAGTTATCCAAGTGGATATTTAAAATGCCCTACCACCAACCAAACAGAGTACTAAATATACAATTTGCCTATATATATATAGGCATTCAATTACATTGCTAATTTAAACATCTGCCAACGACATATCCACCTCAAATTGATATTGTAGGGAATCGAAGAGGAGTTTCAATACTGTCTTGTGTTATTTATACTGTGGTTGTATGAGGGAGTAGTACATCGCTGGGTAACTAGATTAGGGGATCGACGGACATTCATTAGGGCCAGGGGAATATCCCTTCCTTTGGCTGCTTTATAAAACGTTTGGGGGTGGCAAGGGATAGAAATTATAGTTCTCATGAGAATAGCTGCTGGGATAGGAAAGGAAAGAAATTTAGGCTTTCGCTTCTTCTTCTTAGCAAGTCGATGGCTAAAACTTCAAATTCTTGAGGACCTGATGTGGCCAGGCTTTTGCTAAAATAACTATTTCTAAAAAGGAGGCTAGTAATATTTAATTTGGCTAGTATTATTTAACTATATAAGTATCACTTCGTTTTCCGTCTGTAATTCTTGGACATATTATACAGACAGCGCGTTCCAGTTCCACACTAAGCATCTAAGCTTGTGTTGTGGATATCAGATGGTTGATACACTACACAAATACGTTTTTTTCAAGTCATGTTATATACCCTCAGGGTTCGAGTCCTACTCGTGATCGAGAATCAAGTGCGTGATTCTTCGTAAATCGAACTCCCGAATCGAATACTTATTTGGTGTGTGTCTAGATATCTTTATAGCGCAAGGTTCCAAACGAGAATGTTTATAGAACTGACTAAAATTGAGTTCGTTCCACTGTAAATTAGGATTCTCCATTTATTAAAAATACATACAATACGTAAATTATGGCGACTACATAATTAGACTTCCAGGTCGGATCTGAAATAAACAACCACAGATGCCTCTGAATTGAAGTAGGTATATAGGTAGGATGATGACCCATTGGTGTAGTGGATGGTGACCCTGTCTGCGAAACCAATGGTTGCGGGTTCGAATCCCGAGAAGGGCAAATGTTTGTGTGATGATAACGAACATTTATTCCCGACTCATGGATGTTTATATAAATATTTATGTATGCTTATCCGTTATCTAGTATCCATAATACAAGCTTTGGTAGGTTGAGACTAAATGATTGGTGTATGTGTCCAACATATTTATTTAGTTATACTGTCTTAATGTCTATTGGGAAGAACACAGGCATGCATGTGACATTAAATACTTTTACCCGACTGCCGAAGAAAGGTGGGTAAGGTTTTTCGAGTGTATGTATGTAAGTATGTATGTATGTATGTCCGTTCCTTTCGCGCATCCTGTAGCCTAAACTGACTTGACTGATTTCGAAGTGCATTAAACTTGTCTTAATTCCCAGAGTGTCATACATTTTATGGTAGAAAATTCAATATGGTGTCCGCTAAATACAAAATATGCCGTTGGGTTTTTTGGTTTTTAAATACTTATAAAAATAGTTATTAATGACTTTATTTTAATTTGTGAGCCAGATTCGTAGCACTGACTTTCCTACACGAAATTACTCCGTCCATAGTTTCCACTGGGTATCAATATTGTGTTTCATGGCATTGTTTCGTGCTAAACGTTTTAATTTTCGGGTCATACGAGTCAATGTACGGTCAAACTTTGTCAAGGCCATCTATGAGACAATCGGACGTGGAATTGGTGAAGGTGACGTAATTTTTATGGCCGACTATAATCAAATTGAGTGCCCCGGGGCGAAATGACACCCAAGGAAGCGCTTACGCCCCCTCACGCTCATTAGTACAGTCTACCTCGTATCAAGTGCAATCATGGACTTTGGACCGATTGAAATTCTATTAAGTTATTCATACTAACCTTATAATTGCGAAAGAAACTCGTTAGTATAGTGTTATTCCTCTATGGTATTATATATTATATTTATACCGCCTCCGTGGCTCAATGTAATCAATATTGGGTTTACGATTCGGAGGTCGCGGGTTCGATCCCAAGCGGGGTACATGTTTAAGTACTCGGTTTGGTTGGTGGTAGGGCATTTTAAATGTCCGCCTGGCTAGGTACCACCATCTTATCTATATCTGCCGCCAAGCAGCAATGTTATTATTATTATTTACAAATTTCGGCGATAAAGTTATTCCTCGCAGGCGAAGCCGCAGACGGAAAGCTAGTGTAGTAATAAAACTCAGACTAGAAAACTATAACATGCAGCCACAGCAAATTGTAAACTAATATCTAAAAACTAAAAAATAATTTGGGAAGATTCACGACGAAAAACGAAGGGTTTTATGTGTTTGACCGCGTGGTGTGCGTGTAGCCTTTGCGTCTCAATAACGCGTAGTCCGATTTGAATGCGGTGTTTTCTAAATGAAGATTAAACTAGGGGAAGTATTCTGAGACATGTTTAATGAAAATCAGTTCAGCTGTTTCAGAGCTATAGTCTAGTATAAATACGCAATTTTTGTGGTGTGTATGTTTTTTTTGTTCATGATTTTTTGTAGAAGGAAAGAGTACCCATCAGTAATAAAATAAAAATGTTTTCTAGCAATTATGTAGCTTCCGTTAGCTATAGTATAGGTATTTCGTTATAACACCTACAATATTAAATTAAAGTTACCACTGTGACCTTCATTGCACTGTAGAAGATGCTAAGATCTCTTTGAAACAATTTTCTAAAAAATTAATCAATTGCTATATATACCTACTTTATAATATTTTCCCTCGGTGAAATTTTCCATAAATATAAAGAAGTTATTGATAGATTTCTTTGAAAATAGTTATACTAAGTATATTCTACGACGCAATGGAATTCACAGTTGTAATTTTAAACATATAGTCTGTATTTTGTTACTAAATACCTATTCTATATCTAAAGCAAGCTACCGATTCGTTAAAAAACATATTTATTCTATCACTGACAGATATTTTATCCACGTGCAAAAAACCTTACTGAACTAATATTTAAGTTTTTAAACGACTTCAAAAAAGGAGGAGGTGCTGCATTCGGGGCGTATTTTTTGTATATTGCTTTGTATATCTAGATGATATTAGGTAAGTTCCTCAGGGGTTTTCTAAACTTCAAACTTCAAGCATTTATTTCGACGTAAGATACATGATATCATTTGTTGAATGTCAATTTAAATCTACTGGAAATAAAAAAAGTTTATTGCATTTATCTGTCAGTCGGTATGTCCAAGCCACAGATGTCCAAGCTATACTACCGCTTCGGAAAGGGAATTCATCTGTGGGAAAAGAAGCGGCGCAAGAAACCCACAGGATCATTGCTGTTCTTTTTTTTTTAATAAAGTATATAACTAATACAATTTTATAATTTTGGGGAGCTGGTCTAAATTTTTAATTTATGTTATGTTCAGTCAGTTCATGAGTGTTACAGGTAGGTAGAGACATTTTCACCTCAATTAAGACACGAAATCGAGTTATTATCATTTCATTACAGACATGGCAAGGCAAGTACTGTCCACATCATCCAAAATCCAGCTGACAAAAACCGGTCAAATCAAGCAAAAATTTTCCGGGAAAAGTCAATCTCCATTGACTGCAAGATGCAGAGATGCGTCGTTACGTTGCCGGTTCGAATCCCAGCCGGGCCCGAATCGCCGTGTCGCCGACCTCGCAGCCTGCCGCCACTGTGGCTCAACTTGTGGGTGTTGCGGCGAGCCGGACGCTACGAGTGATGTACATTGCTTCGGCGGATACTTCTCTAACCTAAACAATAATGAGATAACTCCTTCTTTTGGTTTAACAATAAGGAAATTGACGCGGTTTTTATGAACATTTTTACTTCGGAACGAACTCGTATTTTTTTATTCAATTACTGAAGTTAAGCAACACGCCACTTTAAAATTAGTTTTATTTAGGTAAGAGATCGTTATAAGAATCACTTTCCATTGCATGACGTAGGTCTCCTAATCGCCACAAATGCGCAGGATTCGAATATTTTTAGTAGCTCTATCAGGATTTTAGATATTTTATCAAAGTAGTCACCAGTATCAGGATTTTAGATATTTTATCAAAACGTCCCAATCAGCATTGGGCTAGCGTGGTAGACTATGGCTCATACAATACATGGTGAAATACTTTGAGATTTAAAAATGAAACACGTTGACACGCGGTAAATTATTTGTTGTGGTTTTTGTTTGTTTTTATTGCTCTTAATTAGTGTACTGTAGTTTGTTTGGCAATTTGAAAACATTTTTCAACTTGTTCTACAAGCACATGTTTGTTAAAGAAATAATCATAATAATTACTTTGATTTAACCGAATACAATCGATGATGTTCCTGTCATTTCATTTGTCACGAGAATATCATATGTAATTATGATCATTCAAATTGTAATTTTGAAACTGTTCAAAGTAAATTTTTTTTATGCACAAAGGGTTAATTAATACTTGAACTTGAATCACACCTGATGTTAAATGAAGATGAGGTCGAAGGTGGAAGCGTACTAACCAGGAAACCCCATTTTATTTGGGGACTAGCTATCTTATCTCTGACAACCGGAACACAACAATGCTACTAACATTGCTGTTTGGCGCCATACTTATATAAGACGGTGGTAGCTACCCAGGCGGACATTTAAAATGCTCTACCACCAAATCAAAGTTAATTACCTCCTGCGACTCTACTTTTTAAATGTAGCTTCAAGCTTCCAACCAGCAATGGATTTAAAAACTAAGTTAAGCTCCAAAGAGGACGCGACGGTACGGAGGCCTGCCCCGCTGCCTCTAGTATGAACTCGGAGGGCCAGTCCTCTTTCCACCTCAGCGACGGCAGTACGCCCGCGCGCTACGCAGTGCCTAAATCAGTTTCATAAAAAAAAACAAACATAAAAACCCGTGCTGTGTTTTTACCTTGTTGAATTGTTTTTTGGATTTTTCATTTTGTAAGTACCAACCATTGTTTGCGGTTCTTTTTCGAGTGAAAGCTCAAGGAGTTCTATCTATTTGAAAGGTGAATGAAACCAGGGTGTTTGATATTACTACATTATGTACATATATAGGACATTCTCGTAAGTTTGTGGTAAAAGGAATAGTAAGGGTAGTAGTAGTAGTACCTATGTCAGCTTGCATTATTATGTTTTTGTTTTAATATCTCAAAATTTTCATACTTATTGTAAGCTGAATAAATGTTTTCTTTCTTTCTTTATTTCTTTAATGATTTAGAATAGGTTTTTAGAGGTTTCTTTATCTAATGTTTTTATAATTTATTGTATTAATACCATTTGCGAAACTACACTACTATAAAAGTACAACCCAATTGTACAGTCAGGTTCAAAATTGCAGTCATAATCCTAGTTCAAAAACGTTTTTTTTTTTCGAAAACATTCGAATACCAATTAAGTTTAGTAAAAATTTTTGCGCTTGATAGCTAATGATTTGCTGTTTAGCTCGCTTGCGTTCGATTGCTAAATTTGGCACCACGTAAGCACTCTAGAAATAAAGATAAGGGGATAAACGTCTAATAGATATACGTATTAGTGGTATGGTTGCTGCATAAGAATTAAAGTTCATTTCCTTTAGAACATGGTGCTAGAAAATAATTTAACTATTTGTACACTGTGACTGCAATTTTGAACCTGACTGTGCTTATACAAATAGTCAAACAAATACTACCGAATTATCATCATCATCCACAGACACTGTGTCATCATCAGTCCTTAAACATCCCACTGCAGGGATATTGACTTTCCCTTGGGGTTGGGGATTTCACATGCCTTGTATTTTATTTTCTTTAATTTCTCAGGCATGTAGGTTTCCTCCTACACGATGTTTTCCTTCAACTATCATATACCTATGTACATTCAGATAATTTAGAAATGTAGGTATGATCTGGGTATTACAACGCGTGAACATCCCGTCACTAAAGACGGTTGTCCGTCCAGTGATTCACTGGAGATGCGGACCAAAATCTCACATAATAGAAAGGACAGTCACAGTTAAAGCAAGCAAGCAAATATACAGGGTGAAATTTAATTCGTGTCACGAACAACATTCCACTAGGAGCCATAGCCAAATTCAGCCGAAAATTGTTAGATTTCCATACTAAAGGTGGTTTCAGAATGGTTTACTTTGCATGGGTAATCGAAATTTTTTTGATCTAATTCGTCTATGATTCTTTGGGGAAAGTTTATGAGAATTTCACCAATTCAAATTCACCCTGTATTTACCATACTTTCCACCCGTGGGTTCGCTTGTATGGAATTACTTTATCGCTGAATTTTCTCTCTTAAATATCAATACTTAGTTGTTTAAAAGTAACAAACAGATAGAGTTACTTTCGCATTTATAATTTTATATGGATTTAATTATTATTGGACTGTTATAATACTTAGTAATACAATATAAACCTAACGACGTTATCGGATAATTAGACTTATTTAGATAAGAAGTTTTGACGAGATAACAAGTTTATAACGTGTACTCTAAGTATATGTCACATTCTAAAATAATGATCTCCCGACTGTCCCGCTCTATCCGTTATTTCGTCCAATACTTTAATATGCAACTGTATAAAATCTTAAGCTCTTGGCTCACTGAGGGTGGCCACACTTTGTTTTCTATTGAAGCAACAAATGTCGTTCCTACCTAATCTACAAATGGGTTAGCAAATGTGCATCAGGTAGACTCACTTGTCAGTTAAAGTCACTGTGTTTACCATATGATATGATGCTATGATACTAACTTTCCGCCCGCGGCTTCGCCTGCGTGGAATAACTTTAACGGGGATATGTTTAATTTGTTTAATCCCGCGGAAATTACTCATTTTATCGGGATAAAACCATATTTTAATCCAGATCCTCTACCTATATACAAATTTCATCCAAATCTGTAATGCGTTTCACCGTGATTGAGCAACAAACTGTTGGATATCTACATTTATATCTATTCAAGTTGGCAACACTGTTCGTCTGTGGTCTCTAATAAGAAAAGTAAATGTTTGTATTCGGTATTATTCTAATAAATAGTTATTTGTGATATTAAGGACTTTTAATCAAATAATCAAGCAACTTAACACAAACAAATATCCAAACTTTCGCATTTATTATTATAACTACACCCGCTCAGGAATTACTCACTTTATCGGTATAAAGCATATACTATGTCTTAATCTAGGGTATCTTCTACCTGTATACCAACCAAATTCCATTCATCCGTTTCACCGTGATTGAGCAACAAACAAACATCCAAACTTTCGCATTTATAATATTAGTTTTAATAATGATAATAAATATTTCGGTCACTTACACCAATCATCTAGTCACCAAACTGAGCAAAGCTTGTGCTATGGATACTAGCTAACGGATAAACATACGTAAATAGTTATATAAACATCTATGACTCGGGAATAAACTTTCGTATTCATGACACAAACATTACCCCTCGCGGGATTCGAACCCGCAACCGTTGGTTTCGCTGACAGGGTCACTATCCACTACACCAATCGGTCGTCTTCTGTTGATCTCCAGCTACACGTCAAAATATGTTTCCAATCGGTAGTATTGGTATATTCATTGTGTTCTGGTTGTTTGGGGGAGCCAATGCCCTCAATAAGTTGAGGGTGCTTACTTACCAATGTGTGAAATATTGATTGGTTAGAGTCTCGTTCGTACCTCAAAAAGAAAAACAGAACCCTTGTAGGATCCCTTTGTTATCTGGCTGTTTGTTTATCCTTCAAGACCTTTATTGTTCAGAATGGCTAAAGCTATATAGGTGATATAGCCCAACAGATTAGCAACTACACCAACCGGCTAAATCTTGACGGCCGTTAGATTAGATTAGATAGGTACAGCAGACAGCAGTGGAGGGTAGTCAGTTTAGATTTGGTTGATTCCTTTGGTGCCCCTTGGCTGTATGGTTCTGCCTGGCTGTATGTGGTTGTAACCCTTTTTCACTCTAGGTAAATTGTTTTTTATTATTATTTTATTATACGAAGTGATTACAAGTTTTGGATCAACTGCACTGCAACAGCTGTGATCATTTACAATAGGTCACGTACAAAGGTGGACTTATCTCTTTAAGAGATCTCTTCCAGCGAACCTGAGCATTGAAATAGCAAACATAGTAAATTTGGGGTTTAGCAGTAAATTGTGTGCAAAAGAAAAAATCTTATAACGAATAATAAAACAAATAAAAAAAAAAATATATTACATATACCTACTGGGAAATATATACATAACATAATTTAAATATACATATATACTATAAACCTACATACACATACTAATATCACGAAATATGGGAGAGGTAATGCTCTTTTAGCCTTTTCTTAAATACTTGCAATTGAAGGGCTGTCCTGAATTAATTTTGGCAGTTTATTCCACATCATGGCTGCTTGAATACTAAAGGAGTGAAGAAGAAAGTTTGTGGTGGCTCTAGGACAGGCAAGTGTTTAGTTTGAGATACGGATCCTTTCTCTAATTGGGATCTATATCATCCATGGATCGATTTACTATTACTCGCCACATCAACCATGTGGTATTCTTTTATAATTTCGGTCATCTACAACTGGTTTATAGGTGCAATTTGTTTGTCTCACATGAACTCACTTTAACGGGATGAAAAGTATTTCTATGTCCTACTCTAGGCTTTATTATATATTAGGTCCTTACCTATGAAATTGACGTTTTGTATGAAGAATTTCGTTAAGACTGTTTTCTCCATACAAACATTTTTGATTTTTTTTTGGTGAACGGCAAATCCAAAAGCTAAACTTTGTGTGTATTATCGGATAACATTAAGTAGAGTATAGACAGCATTAATTTTTAAAAGTAACCGCTTTATAAAAGTTTCAGCGAATCTAAGAAATGATTATAGCAAGCACATGAAAAGAGCTCTGTTCAAATTATTATTATTATGTGATTTAGCCCAGAAATTAAAAAAATATTTCATGCGGAACCTTGAAATAATATTCCATTTTTCAAATAAAACACAAATTTGGATATAGCTTTGAAAGTCGCAGGAATTGGTACATATGATTAACGAAGAAAAAAAACTCCAATTTCATAGGTAAAGACCCAATATTCCACCTGTGTACCAAACATCCAAACGGATGCTCATTCATTTCATTGTGATTGAGCAAAATATATACAAACACCCAAACTTTCGCCCTCTTGAATTGAATATCTATTATCAACTGAGCAGTGTAATCTTCTAGTCACTGGGATTAGATGGACCAAGCCTCCTGCTACTTTAAAACTGCTATAAAAATAAGCTTGCAGTAAAAGCTATCTTTAATATTTACGGTACAGATCCTTCGGAATCCGTTCTATTGACTAAATCAAATATAACCCAAGTAATTCTTAATACGCGGCGCTAAGGTTTGAAATCTAAGCAAAGTGTTACGCTCGAGCTGCATGTCACCGTGCCTACATTGTATAAAATAGACTAGAGTCATTTGCAGTGCAATTATACGATTCAAGTGCATAGTAAAGCAGTGCACTCAGATAGAGGTGGTAGGTACGTGTGTTTACTTGCCAATTAGTTCGTTGACACGCCGCAGACACTTAATGACTGTCAGGGACGTGATACGAATGATCATTATAGCGTTGCGACGTAAATTGTCAGTTGATTTAAAGGCATAGAAGGACAAGTTCAAGTACGAATGTCAAACGGAAATTATCATAATCGTGTTGTCCACGGGCTATTGGTTGAATAATTTGTAAAGCCCGTATTATAGAATGTTACTCAAGCAGAGATCTCCGCTTGAGGACAGTTAAAAAGGGACAGCTTTATGTATCTTGTAAGTGGCATCTCTTTCTAAGCACAAGCGCGTATCTACCCTTGACCAACATTCTGGAATACGGGCCCTAAGAGCGTATCCACCGATTTGTGAGCATGTAAAATGTAGCAAATAAATTGTAATTGTTTCAAATTAATTTGTGAAGATGTGTTGTATTCAATGAGCTTTTGACTCATAATATTTCTTTTCATTTCATCTCGGTCTTATCTATCATATTTAATCTGTTTATTTCAATAATCACATTTCATCTCCGTTGTCTGATTTTATCTTTATTAATTTATTTATTATTAAGCTTGGGTCAAAGTCTTCATTATTCAAATCTGTACTTTAAAAAACGGCCAAGTGCGTGTCGCGTCGGCAGTGTAGGGTTCCGTATTTGCCCTCACTTTTAGCTTTTTTTGTAACCTACTTACCTGTAGTAGTTTTCGTTTTAACCTGTAATATTTATGAACGACCTATCTAACGACACCCCACACTACGGGGTACAAAATCAAAGAAAATACCCTAGGATGTGTACCTAGTGTAGTGTAGGATACCCTAAAAATATTTTTCAAAGATTTTATTTTAATACTTTGGCGAGGGGTGTTTATATTATCCATACCATATTACACCTTTCTAGTACTAAGAGCCTCTGAGCTAAGCCTCGGACATACAGACAAACAGACGGATATCGCGAATCTATAAGGGTTCCCGGAACCCTAAACACAGCTGTCCCAAGCTCATTACGTACTTTTTACTTTTTGGAACACTTTGTTTATATTTAGCATGTGCGCCATTTTGGGAGACTTAACGTCGTTTCCAATGATTTGTCAATAAATTTTTCCAGCTATGAATTTATATGCAGTAGTAATAATGAGATTATTTTACTTTTAAATCTTGAGATCAAGTCGACACGCGTTCAAATGTATCACAATGATTACATACGGATTTAAATGTAACACTCTGTGAGTGGAACCGGTTCTTGGAGCTGTGTATTTGTACAACTGCACACGACGTCGCTTTGTCAGCGCCATTCACATTCTCAATTATTTATTGTGCCCACATCTAAGACCTCAGTCGACAGCATCTTAAGAACTTTGAGCAACTGACTTGTACGACGTGACACTGGTGCAGTGCTGTTTGCAATAAGACATATTAACAACCTGATATCTATTTATCTAAAGTATCGTGATAAATGACTTAGACCATTGGACCGCCGTATGTCTAATGTTGATTTTTATTAGAAAAGCAGAACGTTGCAAAGACACAGTGTAAAGATACTTACCTACTCAAAGCTTTTACCTTATAAATAGTCTGATTATACCCATCTTACTCACCTTGTCTAAAATTTTACAAGCTTTACGGTCCTAACTTCGAAATAGTTTCACATCTGCGTTTTATTTCCTATAGCAAATAGTAATTAATTTAGGTAAATAATTAATTATGCAAGTCCAGACTTATGGATGCTGGTTTTAACTGACTTCTGCATCCGTGTGCGGATGTGTAGGTAAGAAATATGGGATAAGTAAATGATTAACCAATAAGTATTTAATATTTGTAAATTTAATAACATTAATTAAGTTTATGTAAGTATAGAAGAGATTGTAAACAACGTTATTGCATTGAGAAAGTGACTTATTAATTAGAAAATGAAAACAAATACATTTTTCATCCATCAGTAGATATACAATAATCTTTCCGACATTGTTATTAAATCTCGTATTCGTATCACATTCGCATCTGCAAAGCTCCGCAATTTTTGTTGATTGGGCCGCAGATGCGAACGCAGATGTCAAAAATTATGCGAACACTCACATATTGCTCCAAAGTTCATAAAAGGATTGTGTTTCCAACAAACTTTCTTTAGACTGTGATTAATTAATATGTTATGACTAACTACGAAGCACTATGTTTCTGCGTTTTAATGCATGATGACTCCTCATCATCACCGAAGTTGGAAATGGGCTCACCTGGAACTCCCAATTTATCTTATCTCAAACAGCGTGAACACAATAATGGTATCAATCTGCTTGGCGGCAGATTTAGATAACATGGCCGGAGCTGACCAGACGGACATTTAAAATGCCCTGCCACCAATCAAGCCGAAAACTAAACATATCCTGAATTCCGTGCTGATATTGTGATTACCTACTTTTTCTTTTGTTGATATCGTGATGGGTTAAGAATACCAGAAGACAATATCAGCAAAAGAAAAAGTATGTAATTTCAGAGTTAATATAGGTAATACTATATATTTAAATCTGAAATGACATACGTTTTCTTATTCCATCACAATATCAGCACGGAATTCAGGGTATGTTTAGTATTCGCCTTGATTGGCGGCAGGACATTTTAAATGTCCGCCTGGTCAGCTCCGGCCATCTCATCTAAATCTGCCGCCAAGCAGATTGATACCATTATTGTGATCGCGCTGATTGAGATAATATAGCCACATTCCCAATTAACTTGTCCAATGTCACATTTACGGCAAAACTTTTTTTTTTAATTAACACTTTATTGTACACACACATCAAATTACACATTAAAAGAAAATTGAATACAAATGTACAAAGGGCAAACTTATCTCTATAAGAGATCTCTTCCAGTAAACAGCATACAGCCATATCTTGTAAAATTAAAGAAATCTGGCTTCGCATCGCAGTCTGCATACATGTGGTTTGATAGTTTGACGTATACTTACAAGGCTTTGATTTATTTCCCGTGATCTTCTCTTTGTTAAGGCTTTATTGTCTCCGTCTCCACAAACTGGCGCTTACGTCATGATCTGTGAATTTGTTTAGGATCACAGCAGCTGTACAATTACTAGGAAATTCTTAGAACTCAGACGGGCGATGAGAGCATCTGAACTCTGGATTTTGGTGCTACTTCAGCATCATGCTCATTTTCAGACTGTTGCACAAAATCCGAGAGCGCTCTCAGAACTCTTTGAACAGAGCACTTTCATGTGCTTCCCATAATCATTTCTTAGATTCGCTGAAACTTTTATAAAGCCTTTACTTTTACAAATTAACGCTGCGTATACTTAACTTAATGTTATCCGATAATACACACAAAGTTTAGCTAAATTTGGATTTGCCGTTCCCAAAAAAAAAACAAAAATGTTTGTATGGAGAAAACAGTCTTAATTAAATTCTTCATACAAAACGCCAATTTCATAGGTAAGGACTTAATCTCGTATAATACTAGCTTTCCGCCCGCAGTTTCGTCTGCGTGGAATAACTTTATCGCGGAAATTTGTTTATCCCGCGTGAACTACTCACTTTATCGAGATAAAAAATATCCTATGTCTTAATCCTGGGTATATTCTACCGATATACAAAATTTCATTTCATTTCGTTCATCCGTTTCGCTGTGATTGAACAACAAACAAACATCCAAACTTTCGCAATTTATAACATTAGTTAGATGTTCAATGTCTATAGGAATCTATCACCTTCTGTTTACGGCATCTAGTCTTACATGCCAGTTTCATCCGTCTCTTACATTTGATAAATATCGTTAGACAGCATCTACAATCATATCTGTTGATGCGGAGTGTACCAGGAAGATTCATGCAAGTGATTGATGAATGATTTATACGCAGTATCTAACAATATTGGCCAATCATTGGCTTTAATTAATTACGTGTTATGTATCCTCTGCACCTAACAATCATTGCGTAACTCTAATACAGTCAAAAAGTCAGTTTTAAAAAAGAAAGCTGGATTAAACTACCCTCTCTCAGAAACTCCAAAATTTTTAAATAAAGTCACGTACGTTTCCTGGTGGGTTAGGCACGGGCCAAAGACTTCCACTTGCTACGATCCTAGTACATCTCTTTGCTTCATTCACTCTCATGAAGTTGTTCATACACTCTCGTCGATTTAAGGTAATCTTGACTTGACCTTTCTTTAGGTGTCCCCGAGTTGACCGTGATCTTCCCCAATACAATCGCTTCGTATATCTCTTTCGTTAGTCTTCTAAAACAATTGTTATTTTTGCAATTTGAAAGAGTACAGTTGAATACAGTTGCAAAAATATAATACGAGCTCCTTGAAGATTAATTTTCCATCTTCAACAGTTAAGGTATCTACATGGTCCATAGAAATAAATAAATTTCGGGAACAAAAATCTTAAAGAAATATATAACTGTATTTACATTCAGATATATCTTTTATTTCAACAAAAGCCAAATCGTCTTTATTGCTTTCCATAATACTTCCTTTTACAACTGCTCCACTATTATTACGGTTATGGTAAAGACATCATCGTTTATCAACAATGAAATGCTCTATCATATCTCAAACTCGACACAAGGAAATGTTGCACAAACAACCGACTATTGCCCTAGCAATTTTATATCTAAGTCCGTATCGAATACGACGCGAAATTTTATCTCTTTCAAAATGTTAGTAATAGAGCAAGATAGCTGGTTTATCCAGCTTTTAGTGAAGGAGGTTGTTGCGAAAATGTACCGTATCCGATGTTCACGAGTGATTCGATCCGAGTTATATTGTTAAATGTGGACAAACCGGTCGAGATGTGATGTTGACTACGTACAATTGGTAACAGATTCAAGTATAGGGGTGCTGTATACCTATTTTTCTGTAGATAATCGTGTTTTCTGAAAACTTAGTAAACGTAAAACAATGTATTCCACTTGACTTCCGATAATCATGAAGTTCCTATATTTCTTTTAAGTTTCCCTGAGAGCAAATGTCACGAATCAACAAACTATTTTTATCAAATTTAAAGTAGCTATTGACAAATTTATTCGAAAATAGTTTTAGGAGACCTTTTTTGGTATCTCCTACGACGCAATGAATTACACATTAGTAATTTTTATTTATTCTATCAATGAAAAGGGTTAATTATCAATTTAGGTATAAGTAGGAAGTTACACCCCAAAATTCACATATTCTCACTGATCTAATGGAATGAAATCAACGTTTAAAAATTGCTACAGATTTTAGTATACGAGTATGCAGTGTCCACATTAATCTGGGGGCACGGCCGTGCCCCCACCAAGTCGAGCAAAAAAGCGTCACGGCCGTACCATCCTTTTCTCGAAGCAATTCAGACCATTTTCGACCCCCTGTAACTTCGTTGTGGATAAAAATAGAAGACTGAAATTTTCAGTAACTATGCACGCATTGTAAAGACACGTATATTTAAAATTTCATTCAATTTGAACCAGTATTTTTAAGAATTATAACGGGTCAAATTTCTTAATTTTGTCACTCACTGACTCACCGATCATCAAAATTCTAAGGCACTTCTAGCAGACCTAGAAGCTTCAAATTTGGAATATAAGTAGTGTTTGGTGTATGAATCAAGGAAAAACTAAAAAATCTAGAAAAGACAGCAAAGAAAATTAAGCCCATACAGCCAAGTCTTCAGTTAATTAAATTTTTCAATATTGGCTTTATTCGTAACGATGTTTTATTATTTTACGGCAAAAATTGTAACATCAAAGCCTCCCAGAAAAACCCATAGAGACAGGGAGTGGGCTCTTAGAAAAACTGTAGCTGAAGCTCAAGAAGTAGTACCGGAAAAGAGAAAACGGAAGGCTACCTACAAAAATAAGAAAAGTTCATAAGTCAGAGAGAGGGCTTTAAGAAAATTCGTTGCTGGTAGATATACATATATACAATAAGTAGAAGGTACCGAAAGGGAAAAAAGTAGAACTGTCTACAAAATACAAAAAGAAATGAGATCCCATCAAAAACAATACTTGTCAAAAAAACCAAGTCTCGCAACTCAGTTGTTCTGCGGTAAAAAGTTGTGAGATCCATGTAATACCAAGTCGGTTGTTAATTTATTCTTTATTTATTATATTCACACCCCGTGAGCGGTGTCGGTCCACAAAATGTTACCAATTTTCAGACTCAGGTGCCAACAATACCAGAGAACTATGAATTTATTAGCTTTAGATCCCCCATGTAACATTTATATAATGCTATAGAAAAAAGATAATAACTATCTACCTAAACTAGACCAAAATGTTTTAAATAAAACATGATAAGTACCTTCATTTAGTCCCTTTTTCAACTCATCTTACTTTGCGTGCCTTAAAGACATCCGTTACCGCAAAACTCTTGAATATTGTTAAACATAAAATGTACCTTTCTTGTTAAATCTAGTTGCAATTGCATAGAGCTATTTTATGAAACAAGCCACAGGCGAGTTTTTTTTTTATTTAAATATCCATTTACGCAGTTTCGTACATCACTTCTTCTACTAACACATAATAATAATATAAAATATAAAATAGGTTGACATCTCTAGCTCCTGCTATCCTGGTACATTTTAAGTATATCTTGGGCGGTACAAATATCACTCTAAAGTTGTTTGAGATGCCAAATCTACTGTAATGAACTGTGTAGGTACTTGGGTGCAATGCAATAAGAGAGGAGTGAATTGAAACAAAAAATTATAATTTGACAGCTGTCAGTTGAAAGCGATTCTCCCTAGGGCTGAAAAGTATTACTTTCAACCGGCTCCTTAGGCAAGTTCGGACCTACTTTCCGAGTATGAGTAATGAAAAAACTATATTTTCTCCTTGCTTTGTGTGTACATCCAAAAACACATTTACACTATAGATTGCTTACGACTAAACAAATAGTCCTTTAATTATCCTATAAGTTCTAGTTAATTCTTAGCTCTATGATCATCCTCAGTGGCCTGTGACGGCTAATCACATGAGAAATGGGTCAAGTGTACAAAGGGGGTTTCCGCATGCCACTCAGATATGTCACATTTACTATTTACCCCACATTCCCCTCGTAAAAAAATGGAGAGCAATTTTTTACACGATAAGCTAATGTAGGACAGGCCTGACACCCCCGCCCATATTTTTAATAGAGGCAGTAAAATATAGAGTGTACCTAATAGGATGCATAAATTACAGACAGATTGCGGTAAAAATATAACCACGTTAATTATATTTTGAATAAAAGTAAAGCAATTGGTAATATAGGAACTTGTGAAATCGGTTATCGTTTACATCAGATTACAGATAGAGGATTTTTTTACAACAGATGAGGTACATAAGATTTTCAAATTTATTTAAAATAAAAATTGCATACATAGAATAAAATTATGCATGATATTTTGTTATATTCGTTCAAATAAGCTAAGCTGTACTTTCAATTTGCCATTTTTGTTTATTTGTTGATTTGCCGTAGAATTGGAGCACATCCTTTTGACCTTGCTACATACCTAAATGTAGCTTCATAAATAACATATAAGTATTGGTGCTTAAAACGACATTAATAACGTAGATTTATTTTCTCCATGTTGCCATGCCTGACAAGGTACATGTACAATATGTAGTACTTACCTATATATTGTAACTTTGACATGTGTAAGGCAATAAATATAATGAATATATTATAATTCTTTTCAGTTGACATAACTTTTATTCTTATCATGTAAGGCTTCGGACGGAAGGATACTGCGAGTGTTTTGTAATACCTATGTTCTTCAGAGTGAAGTTGATTTTAATTCGACGACCTGTTTGGTGCAGTGGTTAGAAATTCTGACCACTGTACCAAAAGGTCGCGGGTTCGAATTCCGCTGTGCTATGTTTTCATTTATATTAAGTATTTATTTACAAAAAAATGTATTTATGTAGTATATCAACTATCTGGTATCCATAACACAAGCCTATAGTTGCTTAATGTGGAACTAGATGGCGTTGTGTGTATGTCCAAGGATATTTATTATTTATATTTATTCAGTTTTATTACCTCAATCCTTATTTAGAACGCAAGTGGTAGTTAAACGTATAAAATTAAATGAACCACAGCACTAAGTCAATTAACACATTGTGATTGCATTTGCAACAAGCTGTTTACAAAAAAAAACGAAGGGGCATTCTCCATCGAATCCCGCCTGACTCACAGTTGACGCATGCGCGGTGCACTATAGCTATCCCAGCTCTACCATATCTATAGATCTATGGTGACCGGTGACTCATCGAGTGGTAAAGTCACCAACTGGAATTGTAAATAGAAACTAAACGGTAACTTTTACGTTTAAGTTAGGGATGTCTATCCGATTAAAATATTTCACACCACTACTTTGAAACGAAAGACTTATACTAATATATGTAGGTACGGATGTAGATGTCGATAGATTAATCACAGTCACACAATGCACAACTGGGTTGATTTAGTACAGTTGACTTCAAATGAAGCATCCAGTGTGAGCGAGCTGGGATCTAGCGATATTGACAAACTTCATGCCACCACTAAGTACTATCAACTGAGATTTAACACTTCAATTTAATATTTTACGATGCTGGCTGGTATGTCTACTAACAAATAAGTCAGAATCCCATCAAAAACAATACTTGTCAAAAAAACCAAGTCTCGCAACTCAGTTGTTCTGCGGTAAAAAGTTGTGAGATCCATG
Organism: Oegoconia quadripuncta; assembly: GCA_949316235.1. Taxonomy (NCBI): domain Eukaryota; kingdom Metazoa; phylum Arthropoda; class Insecta; order Lepidoptera; family Autostichidae; genus Oegoconia; species Oegoconia quadripuncta. The sequence continues at coordinate 5,058,942 of OX438753.1, read as the reverse complement.
TAATACCAAGTCGGTTGTTAATTTATTCAGTCTCTACTTAAGCGACTTTCTGTCTTAATACGTCCAGTCTCTAAGACCACGATCGTGGTCCATAACAATTGAAAATCAATTGTGTCTGGAATCTCCGTACTCGAAGCATTAAGTTGTTACGTAATAATTAACAGCATCTTATAGTGACGCATATCAATATTAAAATTCTTTAATGTTTTATATAAATATATTGAGACTTGGCCATCATCTGAAAAGACGTGTAAATTCAATCGCCTGAAAACACATGTAAATTCAATTATTTAGTGCGATGGCCAAGCCTCGATATATTTATATAAAACATTAAAGAATTTTAATATTGATATGCGTCACTATAAGATGCTGTTAATTATTACGTAACAACTTAATGCTTCGAGTACGGAGATTCCAGACACAATTGATTTTCAATTGTTATGGACCACGATCGTGGTCTTAGAGACTGGACGTATTAAGACAGAAAGTCGCTTAAGTAGAGACTGAATAAATTAACAACCGACTTGGTATTACATGGATCTCACAACTTTTTACCGCAGAACAACTGAGTTGCGAGACTTGGTTTTTTTGACAAGTATTGTTTTTGATGGGATTCTGACTTATTTGTTAGTAGACATACCAGCCAGCATCGTAAAATATTAAATTGAAGTGTTAAATCTCAGTTGATAGTACTTAGTGGTGGCATGAAGTTTGTCAATATCGCTAGATCCCAGCTCGCTCACACTGGATGCTTCATTTGAAGTCAACTGTACTAAATCAACCCAGTTGTGCATTGTGTGACTGTGATTAATCTATCGACATCTACATCCGTACCTACATATATTAGTATAAGTCTTTCGTTTCAAAGTAGTGGTGTGAAATATTTTAATCGGATAGACATCCCTAACTTAAACGTAAAAGTTACCGTTTAGTTTCTATTTACAATTCCAGTTGGTGACTTTACCACTCGATGAGTCACCGGTCACCATAGATCTATAGATATGGTAGAGCTGGGATAGCTATAGTGCACCGCGCATGCGTCAACTGTGAGTCAGGCGGGATTCGATGGAGAATGCCCCTTCGTTTTTTTTTGTAAACAGCTTGTTGCAAATGCAATCACAATGTGTTAATTGACTTAGTGCTGTGGTTCATTTAATTTTATACGTTTAACTACCACTTGCGTTCTAAATAAGGATTGAGGTAATAAAACTGAATAAATATAAATAATAAATATCCTTGGACATACACACAACGCCATCTAGTTCCACATTAAGCAACTATAGGCTTGTGTTATGGATACCAGATAGTTGATATACTACATAAATACATTTTTTTGTAAATAAATACTTAATATAAATGAAAACATAGCACAGCGGAATTCGAACCCGCGACCTTTTGGTACAGTGGTCAGAATTTCTAACCACTGCACCAAACAGGTCGTCGAATTAAAATCAACTTCACTCTGAAGAACATAGGTATTACAAAACACTCGCAGTATCCTTCCGTCCGAAGCCTTACATGATAAGAATAAAAGTTATGTCAACTGAAAAGAATTATAATATATTCATTATATTTATTGCCTTACACATGTCAAAGTTACAATATATAGGTAAGTACTACATATTGTACATGTACCTTGTCAGGCATGGCAACATGGAGAAAATAAATCTACGTTATTAATGTCGTTTTAAGCACCAATACTTATATGTTATTTATGAAGCTACATTTAGGTATGTAGCAAGGTCAAAAGGATGTGCTCCAATTCTACGGCAAATCAACAAATAAACAAAAATGGCAAATTGAAAGTACAGCTTAGCTTATTTGAACGAATATAACAAAATATCATGCATAATTTTATTCTATGTATGCAATTTTTATTTTAAATAAATTTGAAAATCTTATGTACCTCATCTGTTGTAAAAAAATCCTCTATCTGTAATCTGATGTAAACGATAACCGATTTCACAAGTTCCTATATTACCAATTGCTTTACTTTTATTCAAAATATAATTAACGTGGTTATATTTTTACCGCAATCTGTCTGTAATTTATGCATCCTATTAGGTACACTCTATATTTTACTGCCTCTATTAAAAATATGGGCGGGGGTGTCAGGCCTGTCCTACATTAGCTTATCGTGTAAAAAATTGCTCTCCATTTTTTTACGAGGGGAATGTGGGGTAAATAGTAAATGTGACATATCTGAGTGGCATGCGGAAACCCCCTTTGTACACTTGACCCATTTCTCATGTGATTAGCCGTCACAGGCCACTGAGGATGATCATAGAGCTAAGAATTAACTAGAACTTATAGGGTAATTAAAGGACTATTTGTTTAGTCGTAAGCAATCTATAGTGTAAATGTGTTTTTGGATGTACACACAAAGCAAGGAGAAAATATAGTTTTTTCATTACTCATACTCGGAAAGTAGGTCCGAACTTGCCTAAGGAGCCGGTTGAAAGTAATACTTTTCAGCCCTAGGGAGAATCGCTTTCAACTGACAGCTGTCAAATTATAATTTTTTGTTTCAATTCACTCCTCTCTTATTGCATTGCACCCAAGTACCTACACAGTTCATTACAGTAGATTTGGCATCTCAAACAACTTTAGAGTGATATTTGTACCGCCCAAGATATACTTAAAATGTACCAGGATAGCAGGAGCTAGAGATGTCAACCTATTTTATATTTTATATTATTATTATGTGTTAGTAGAAGAAGTGATGTACGAAACTGCGTAAATGGATATTTAAATAAAAAAAAAACTCGCCTGTGGCTTGTTTCATAAAATAGCTCTATGCAATTGCAACTAGATTTAACAAGAAAGGTACATTTTATGTTTAACAATATTCAAGAGTTTTGCGGTAACGGATGTCTTTAAGGCACGCAAAGTAAGATGAGTTGAAAAAGGGACTAAATGAAGGTACTTATCATGTTTTATTTAAAACATTTTGGTCTAGTTTAGGTAGATAGTTATTATCTTTTTTCTATAGCATTATATAAATGTTACATGGGGGATCTAAAGCTAATAAATTCATAGTTCTCTGGTATTGTTGGCACCTGAGTCTGAAAATTGGTAACATTTTGTGGACCGACACCGCTCACGGGGATCGGTGTACCGTGTCGAGAACGAACGAGGAAAAAACAACAAATACTACAGAGAGAAGGTCAGGGGAAGAGTAAATCACCCAATTTTGGATTTGCATTATTTATTTACGAAGGTTCGCCGATTTTAGCATGGAGGACGGTTATAGCAAAATTGTGTTTAAACTCGTGTCAAAATTTTGTTAATAGAAACGGCCTTTGTTAAGGTAGAAAATAATTGCCAATCCAGAATTACCATATTGATTGAATTGGTATCTTTGTATGGTATAGTAATGGTAAGAGAATTTGAATTAAACTTAAACCCCTTTTCAAGTCATAGGAACCGTTGGAAAATGTAATCATTAATGTCATTTTTCTTGCCAAACTTCCACCAAAGGTTATGTCAGCCGATATATTTTTTAATTTCTTCTCGGGGTTATTATTGAAGTAAGGCTCACTCGATCAATATCATAGTTATGATTTGTTTAGTCACTGATGTCTTCAAAAATACGTAATTTTAGAACACTGTGATATTTACTTTATAATTTGTCACTCGATGACTTTCAAAAATTAAGCCATTGATTCAATTTGATTCTCAGTTCCTCAGGTTTATAATAATATATTGTATTGTTAGAAAATTCCTCTAAATTGACGTAAACGGACAAACTGACTTAGAACTTTAAAATAAATAAGAACGTACCATTTACCAGGTTAATGCCTGTAAATGGTATGATAATACCAGCTCATGCTGAGAAAAAGAAACACCAAAAAAATTAAAATAAATCATTTATTATCAGGCAACCATAGACTATCATACAAAATAATGAAAACATAAACAATAATTTCTAAGCACATGTCGTTGTGCCGTCTGGCGTCCTATTTCGCAAGCTTCCACGAAACCGTCGGATCACGACGCCTTTCTGCCAAAAGTTTTCCTTTGTGAAGGTGGCGATCTTTTTAAAATGCACTTAGTTGCTCGAGTCCAATATGTCCACCGTTTATCATTCAGTAAGTATCAACGGATGAGGAGTCCAAATCTGTGCAAAATTGCTACAAAGTACTGTTTTTTTTAAAATTTATTTATTCGGAAAACCAACAGCTGCAGAAACTATTATAGGAAACAGAGAGCCAAGAGTTACATCACTCTAATTGAAATATTAGTCGTAAACTCTGCAAATCGTTGAAAAAAAATTAAACTCCTGCGTAAATCGAAAGAAGGTGATGCAAAATATGTTTTTTCTTCATCAATTTCAAATCTTAATAACTACCTACAAATTATCATTACAAATAGCTTGGCTAATAAAATTATAATGACCGTGTAAGTAAAATGATTCACACGAGTAACCCAACTCTATGAAACGGCGGGTGCTCTGATTTCTGTAATTTGTGCCTCGCCTCTGCGTCCGCGCAAGCCTCGGATTGCACACCGCAAGCATTCTCGTTAGAGAATAGAGTTTCGATTTCTAATCAGTTTTCTTGTATTACAGTGCAAATTGTTCGATTAAAGAAAAAAAAACTTGTATACAATAAAGGAAAACTAGACTAGATCTATTTAGAAATTATGTGCGATAGATCCTTATTCCATGGCTCCGTGGCTCAATGAAAACAACATCGGGTTTACGATTCGGAGGCCGCGGGTTCGATCCCCAGCGGGGTACACGTTTAAGTACTCGGTTTGGTTGGTGGTATGACATTTTAAATGTCCGCCTGGCTAGCTACCACCATCTTATCTAAATCTGCCGCCGAGCAGCAATGTTAATAGTATTGTTGTGTTCCGGTCGTCAGAGATAAGATAGCCAGTCCTCCAAATGTGTTGGGGTTTCCGGGTCAGTACGCTTCCACCTTCGACCTCATCTTCACTTAACATCAGGTGTGATTGAGATCAAGTACCAACCCGTTGTGCAGAAAAAAAAATACATTGGGTGTTCCAAACATTAACTTTAATGCTTGAAACAAGATCCACGGTTCACTTTCCGAAATTTAAAAGGCATGTGGGAGGAGATGAACCCATCGCCCTTGAAACGTGCAACTCTACAGTTGTTTTTGGTGTAAAGTCCCATAATTGCATTTTACGACACCCAGGGGAAGAGACAGGTTGGTTCTCTACTTTTTACGTGTCGTTGAATTTACGGAATAATGACTAATAATATATGGATATATTATAGTCTTCATTCTGTAAGGCTGCCCGCCTACGTCGGGCTTTTTGTGAGTCCGACTATCGGGCCGATTTTTCCACCAGTACTTTTATCACCCTTTCTTTGACTTACTTTTTGTACGACGTGTGCGTGTTAATATTGCAATTTGTAGCTTTCATTTTTTGCCTACAAAAAATCTGTTACCCGATTATCGGTCGTACGGGGGCAGCCTAGATCGCACTTTCTATTCACATATAACTACCTACCTTTTTAACAAATGAAATAGTCAGTTTCAAATAGTTCCATTTGTTCAGACACTTTAGATATTATGGAGGTTGAACACAGTGGTTCGTCGTAAAAGGAACAAGAAGTGTCGTCGTCACAACCGGATTGCGGCGTGCGGTGGCGCAGTCCGGCCCAGACGTTTTGCTCCAATGCGCTTCAATAATGCATTTCGTCTGCACCAAGTTTCATCGGAAAAAAACTCCACCGCCGCCAACAAAGATCTTGGAATATCCTCGGTAATATTCCTGACTGGGTTTTGAATTGTTCAACTTGTCTTGGAACACTGTTTTCTTTTCTGAACTTAAATATGATACATGCGAAAGTTTGGATGTTTGTTTGTTACTCCCACGGCGAAACCGATGAACGGATTTGGATGATATTTAGTATATCAGTGCAATATACCCTGGATTAGACATATGACATTTTTTATCCTGATAGTGAGAGTAGATACCGCGTGATAAACTAATTTCTGCCCAGGGAAGCCGCGTGCAGAAAGCTATTTTTAAAAAACATCGCGACCCGGCATTTGGGATTTAATATTTTGTTAACTCAATTTACTTCAATGGTCCATTAAAATTATAACTTGTTACAAACCCCCTAAAGACAATGGTTATTAATCCAGATATATAAACTATCTGTGTTAAAAGCTTCGAAAACATGGCAATTTCCGTCAAACATGCCAAAAAACAATCACGCAAACATCAGCTTTCGAAAATTAAAAAAAAACTGTTTTCAATTGTCAGTCATTTGACGTTACAAAGCCACACACATAAATAGACTTCACACTTACCCCACTTTCTTCTTCTTTTTTAGAAAGACCTTATATATGAAAACCCAAAATGTAATAAATAAATCCTTAATTTCTTTCTATGAATGAAAACAATAGAGTTTTAATATCAGCTATTCAATTCTTCATACAAATCGTCACGTAAACATAAACACGGCAATGAGTTAAATCGAAAGAAAACACTTCGCCACCGAGTCTGTATTGAGGCGAAACTGGAAAACGTGGAAGGTCATTGCTCTACAATAGGTCTTATTGTAATATCATAGTAGAGCAAATGACAATGAACAAATCGTACTTGACAATGATAATCTCTTATAATTGTTGCAATTACAGACTTATTAGTAGGTAGGTAAATTAAAGTCTAAGTTCGATCAATCAATAATATTTTATGACCCCTCTGCCCCGACCCACTAGTTCTAATAATAAATAGATAATGGTGTCGATTCGGATGTACACCAACTAAACTAAACTAAAACCAGTTTTGGAATGGTGCCGTCGCATCGTACTGTTCCAGGGAGAAAGAGACGGTACTATTTTAAAACTAGTTTTAGTTTGTTTTACTTTAGTTTAGTTTAGTTGGTGTACATCCGAATCGACACCAATATTATTTATTCCAAATTTAATTACTTACTAACTTGCTTAGTCAAATGCCAGACGATTTCTACATTTTTTTTTTATGGTTAACTGGATACGCATTTAACTACATCTACATGTTTAGTTTAAGGCTTAATATTTGGTAGTATTTTTTATAAAAAAAGGGCCTTCCTATTAAAACAACTGCCAAAGAGACTCCCATGTTTTCGTCAATTGTTAACAGATTTTGATGATTGATTTTTTGTTTACTCGTATAGAGTTTATCACCATGGTGACAAAAATTTGGTTAAGATCAGGTGATGTTCTCCAGAGATAGGGAGTGCCAATTTTGGCGTGTTCAACGTATAACGTTCATTGGCCATATAGGCAAGAAAAATAGAAATATTTATGGTTAAGTACCTACTACTACTATAAGTCTGTATCCATTAGTAATATTTAAAAAATTAAACCATCGTGATAATGAGTATACTATTAAAACTTAGTAAAGGAGAAGGAGTCCATTATTTTGAATGATTCTTTGTAACTTCTTTGTATGTGTATAATTTCTTGGACTAGTCCTTGTGCGACGCAGTTATTATCAGCCTAAATTAGAAAGCCTAAATATGCAAAACCACACTTTTCCAACTATTTACACTAATCTGTGTGTCTGTCTATATTCGAGGGCAACTCAGACTACTGCAGCAATATTGTTTATTATTGGAATAAAATAAGTTTAATGTTAGAACAGGTTTTCCTTGATGACTAATGTAGCAAAGTTCAGCTTGACTATCGATTATTACGAGATGATTAGGTAGGTATCAAACTGGTAAATAAACTGGCAAAAGATAAATTTGTCAATTCTGTGAGCTAATGTGACCCTGAAAACTATATTAAACTTTAAGAGCTTATTTAGAGCGAATGAATTTAGTACGATGCTGCAACTTTAATTATGGTACCTGACAATACAATTTTATGTTGCCTGGAAGAGATTCATTATTTTCCATTAATTTGTACAATAAAGTATATACAAACAAGGGACCACCTTCAGGGTGTAAACCGGATTTTTGGTATAGCCTATCGGACTTCAAGAATAAGAAATCCGCTGTTTCATTGTGATAAGTTTGTGGTTTCTTTCATAGTACGTCATTTGTGTCTAGTAACTTTTGTATGGAGCAGTTGATTTGATTATATTGTCAAAGCTGCTCCACTAGTAAAAAATGTTCACATTCATGGGTAGGTACATCCATCTCTAACACTTTGTGCACTGACTGTAAGGTTTCCTGTTATTATACTCAATTACACCTTGGTCTTTACTGAAAATGCAACTACAATATAATATAGACGTGCCTACTCTTGTCCTTGTACAGGAATCTCTACTGTACAAAACAACAAAAACAATTTGCGAAACGCTCGGCTAAGCTCGCTGCCCTATATTGTTGTGAATAGAGGTGAAACTATCGGCTTGGCCGCTCAAGTCGCTCATTTTTTTAAACAATTCTGTTGGAAGAAGTTATAAATATTGAACATGCGATCGCCAATGCACAGGTGCTCATAGTGCAATATAAATAGGTAGTAATTTCTTTATTTTTTTTATTCCTAACGGGTTAATCAGTTGTGAGATTTTGAACCTCCAATTTATTTGGTGGCTATCATGTCTCAAGCAGCCGGAATACAACAACGTTTAATATTGCTGCTTGGGGCAGATTATAAGATGGTGACAGCAATCTAGGCTTAGCCACATTTAAAAATTCTCAACCACCAATACATGCTTAGAGAATATGGAAATGATAATATTTATAACATCAGTAAGATTAAATTGTAAGTATATTTTTCTGTTCACTCGTAGACTCACATTCCCCATACAGATACTTCACCAGCAGGTCTCGAAGGATTTACTTCACAATTCAAATTTAAAACCAGTTCAGAAAATCACGTTTTATGTTCATTATAATTTGTTCTACATCATTTGAAAGCAATCCTTCGATTTTATCCTCCAATTTACCGACTATTAAAAGAGCAATAGCACCATAGCCTTTACCGAAAAGGTCACTAAACTCTAAGAGCCAGAAGCCAGTTCTAATAACTACAAATATACCGATCGTACCCATTTATTTATTTATCCATTCACTTACCATCCACTTTCTAAACATCTATCCCAGTCCAACGTGTTAAACTCTCGGAAACAATGTAAATTAGTTATGTAAGCTACATTACGTTGCTGGGATCAGGTGTACCAAGCCTTCCGGCAATTGAACCATCCGATATAAACTTTAAAACGGTGGGACAAGTACCGACCCTTGGGGCACTCCAAAGTAATTCTGTATGAATAAATAAAAAGTTTTCTGTGAAGATTTTTATTGAAATTTAGTTTTTATTTAAGTAGGAATAAGTCATAAAGCCCTGGAGGTTAGTTACATGAAGAATGAAAAAGTAGGGCGTAGTAGTCACGAACATGAGTTAGAACGATTTATTTTGTTCTCATTGTCTTCGTGACGGATGGTAGGGCGAAGGTAGAAGTTCAAACCACGGTAATTGTTACAATTAAGAACAATTGTCGGTCTCAAGTGAAATAACTCCAGGCAAGTAATTTTACATAAACTCGATAAGTATTTATAAAACTATAGAACACTTTCATTTCTATATAATTGAATAAATAAAGTCAATCGAGATATTACTTAATTACAAGTCAAATCCTTTTATAGCATCAAAAGCTATACGATTACTAAATAATGTAAAAGTTGATTTCTTAAAGCCTTTATGTAACCCCATAGTGTCTCGATCGTCGGTTTCCTTCGTTAATAATTTAAATTAAGGAACTGTGAATTCAAATTAACCAAGTGTTTTATTTTTGCTACTGAATTTAAAAAGTTTTACGATAATGGATAATTTAGGCAAATCATGGGTGTAACGACCTTAGACCTAATATGCTCGTTTACGATCGAGGTTGTTGGTTCATGATTCAAATTACAGTTGAAAGACATGTATGTAGTCTAAGTAAGTCTTCCATTTTGTTTCCTCCTAAATCGTTAACCTCGCGTTAGAGGTGAAGTGTATAGGTACTTTCATTCCTGTCTGTACATATGTATACCCTAAATTTCCTTGAGCGGCGTACTCGCGAGAATCTTCTCGCAAGCACACCACTCAAGGAAGTGTTGGGTATAATTTAATTTAAATAATTAAATTTTAGAATCATAAGCCCAAGTGAGGCTTCAATTATAATTACTCGGGTCGGTTATTAAACATCGAAAGCCTATTACCAAATGAGAAAACTTTATAATTTAGTAGTTAATTAATTTCCATTTTGAAATTAGATGTCTATGTAAATTATTTACTTACGTGTAATAATATAGCCTTCGTCATAGTACCCACCTAAATATCAATGTGGAATGTTCAACTGTCACGTATATTAGTTAGATTTCACTTTTCAATGTCAAAATTCAATTGGAAAATGACGTTGCAGTTTCTAAATAATTCCATATCCTTGGGGCGCTTCAAGTTTGTTAAACTGGTACCATTTAAATGAATCCAGTTTATCCTGCCCCTAGTTAAATCCCATTTAATGGTTGATGTAAACCAATAATTGAGAGTGTCACTTGACAACACCTAATTATATAAACCAATTTATCGTTTATGCAATTTAGCCCACTTTCGCATCCAAGGGCTAGTACTGTTTATTTATTTTTTATGCACAACGGATTGGTCCTTGACCTCAATCACACCTGATGTTAAGTGAAGATGAGGTGGAAGCGTACTGACCCGGAAACCCGAACACATTTGGGGGACTGGCTATCTTATCTTTGAGAACCGGAACACAACGATGCTATTAACATTGCTGCTTGACGGCAGATTTAGATAAGATGGTGGTAGCTAGCCAGGCGGACATTTAAAATACCCTATCACCAACCAAACCGAGTACTTAAACATGTACCCCGCTGGGGATCGAACCCGCGACCCCCGAATCGTAAAACCCAATGTTGTTTACATTGACTCACGGAGGCGGTTTATGCAAAACAAATGTAAATAAGTAACATTATTGGTAACAAGTTTTGTTTCTGCAACTTCTTCAAAGTTGTAATAATGAGTATTTACATTTCTCAGCAATGGCTGAGAAATAGTAAATAGTTGCTACGACTTGCCACATCTACCTAGATATATTAATTTTTGAATTCTGCCACAGACAATTTTTTTTGCCTAATGTTATCCGTATGATCCATATTTTCAGCCCTAAAATATATGATAATAATTTTTTCGCACATTATATAAGGTACGCAATTTTATTGAATTATAAAGATAATTAAATAAAAATAGATCTATAATTTTGACATTTTCATTTGGCTTATGATTGTTTGGTTTCTTTAATTTCACTTTCAATACTATGTAATTTAGACTTATTAACATAACGACTCGTATATCACTGAGGATTTGATTTGTTTTTATTGACATTCATATAATAATATTATTAATTAATAATGTAATAGTGCCAATTTTATTGTAATTATATTGTAATTTAATTAAAACATTACCCATTCAATTTTAAGGGTAACCATTGTCAGTAACATAATAAGAATCTTTAATTGGCATAAGTTTGGTATTAGTTTTCTGTATAGGAATTTGTAATAATGCTGTTGATTCTATGTAAATAAATAAAAAAATAAAATAAAAATAAAGGAAATTTATTAATATTGTACATATTAGAAAAATTAAGAACAGCTAATCAAATATAATTTTTTAGTAATAAATAATGGCTTAATGCAAGCGTGCACTTAAAAAAGGAAAAATTGTATTTTGGGAATAAGTGGAACATTTTCCAAAAATCTTATAAATAAATAAAAATAAATAAATAAATATCCTTAGATACACACAGCGCCATCTAGTTCCATAGTAAGAAACTATAGGCTTGTGTTGTGGATATCAGATGGTTGATATACTACTTAAATACATTTTTTTTTGTAAATAAATACTTATTATAAATGAAAACATCCATACTCGGGTACACATGTCCGTATTCATCACACAAACATATGCCCCTAGCGGGATTCGAACCCGCGACCATTTGGTATAGTGGTCAGAGTTTGTAACCACTACACCAAACAGGTCGTCATCGTATTCGTCGTATTATGTACTAGCTTTCCGGCCGCGGCTTCACCGGCGTGGTATAACTTTATCGCAGAAATTTGTTTATTCCTCGGGAACTTACTCACTTCATTGGAACAAAAAATATTCTATGTTTTAATGCAGGGTATGTTCTACCTGTACACCAAATTTCATCCAAATCCGTTAATCCGTTTCGCCGTGATTGAGCAACAAACAAACAAACGGACACCCAAACTTTCGCATTTGTACATAAATACATTTTTTTTTGTAAATAAATACTTATTATAAATGAAAACATCCATAACTCGAGTACACATGTCCGTATTCATCACACAAACATATGCCCCTAGCGGGATCGAATCCGCAACCTTTTGGTATAGTGGTCAGAGTTGCTAACCACTGTAGTAGTTGGTGTACCAAACAGGTCGTCATCGTATGGAACAATGAATGCTCATGTTTTTATAGTTTGTATGCAATTGATTACAACAAATTTTAGAACTGATGCAACACACTCTTTGGACTATTCCCGACTCACTGATCAGCTTTTATCTCGTTTAGCAATGGACTTTAAAACGATGGATGGGATGATTGTATTCATCAGATTTTCGGTAATTCGTTTCCAGGTACTGCCAGCAGCCTTGCGTAGATTTTCTCACCATCTACATACTACATTTGCCGATACGTGGTCGCCCTCCCATCCACAACACCAACAGCCAGCGGTTCTGCGGCAGGTATGACTATCCTATTGTCACTTTAACTTATCAATTCGTTGAGTATTTTTAATCGCCCCATCAGTTGTATTATTTGAAGTTTGTTTTACGAAGTTTAATCTCCGTTTCGAGTTTGAGGTTGCGAGTGTCATTTATTAAGTGGCGTTCTTTGGCTTTATTTATTAATATATTAGGTCCTTACCTATGAAATTGGCTTTTTGTATGAAGAATTTCATTAAGACTGTTTTCTCCATACAAACATTTTTGATTTTTTTTGGGAACGGCAAATCCAAATTTAGCTAAACTTTGTGTGTATTATCGGATAACATTAAGTTAAGTATAGGCAGCGTTAATTTTTAAAAGTAACCGCTTTATAAAAGTTTCAGCGAATCTAATAAATGATTATAGGAAGCGCATGAAAAGAGCTCTGTTCAAATTTTTTTTATTATGTGATTTAGCCCAGAAATTAAAAAATATTTCATGTGAAACCTTGAAATAATAATCCATTCTCCAAATAAAAAACAAATTTGGATATAGCTTTGAAAGTCGCAGGAATTGGTACATATGATTAACGAAGAAAAAAAACTCCAATTTCATAGGTAAAGACCCAATATAAGCGCAGCATTCTGCGGTAACGATCAGATAGTGCCATTTACTGAATTCCTTTATCATGGGCTGGAGGTACTTTAACGAACAATCCTCCTCTTCCTCCTCCACCCTGCACCCGTTGTAACTCCTTTAAGATATAGGATCGAGAGTTGTACTCGATACGCCGCCTACTGAAGGCACGCCTACGTGACTCTATTGCTGCCTAAATAACGAAAGAAATAGAACGGTAGGAAAATACTAAAAAGAAAGGAACTAAAGTCTCAAAGTAAAGTTAATGTTATGACGCTTCCAGGCTTATTGACTCGGAACAAGACACTTCCAATTATTACTCCAATACAATCTTGATCGTTTTTAATTTCTGGTCTGGAAGGATCTCCAGAACAAAGCTTCGTTATATGAATGGAAGGGTCTTTCCGGCCGTCTGTTCGCATATAATATACTCCGGTCTATTGTCTGTGTGGCCTTGCGCCTTTCACCGCTCCGGTTGAGAAATTACGCCTCAAATTTGAACAGATCGACTTCGCTTGTCCATTCGAACGATTACTTTATATAAATTGATTACTTAAACATTGTCCCACAACCGTTGTTGATGTGCTTATGCAATTTCTATAGTGGGCTTGTTTTAAAGGCCCGTACCAAATACATAAAGGATCCCTTATGACCTAGTTTCAGTAGGTATCTGTCTGTCACATACTATTTTATCTCAGGAACTGCTTGCTATTGACTTGAAGTTTGTGGCACAGTTTTGGGGTTACCCATATCCGTTACTGTTCAATGAATTGTGTATTAGAAGTAAAATGACGTGTTGTGGGGGTATCATTATATTAAGAAAGGGCTTTGATTACTTATTTTGAAGCCATAGAGATTTCAGTCATGACTTATGACACAAAATAATAATAATAAATATCTTTATACATACACACAGCGCCATCTAGTTCCATACTAAGCAACTAGGCTTGTATTATGGAAACCAGATGGTTGATAAACTACACAAATACATATTTTTTTTTTGTAAATAAATACATATATAAATGAAAAACATCCATAACTCGGGAACACATGTCTGTATTCATCATACAAACATATGCCCCTAGCGGGATTCGAACCCGCGACCTTTTGGTATAGCAGTCAGAATTTTTAACCACTACACCAAACACCAAAAATGTGAGAAAACTTACGACCCCTGAGCAGGGTGAATAGGCATATACTGTGATCGGGTGCTTTATTTTCGACCACAGCATCACTTTTCAATAGGTGAGATTGTACGTAGTCAAACACATCTCCATGCAGTCAATCATAATAAGGAAAATAGAGACTAATGTAAATATAAATACTTTTATATATTATGTTCGGAAAATGAACTTTTATGACACTTAAACGCATTACTATGCTATAAAGTTTTAATGTTTCCATTGATTCATTGCAAAAACTCTCTATTCATCGTTATCATTAGCATCATTTAGAATTTTTCTAGGTAGTCCTTTGTCAAACATTATGTTAAATTTTCCTTGTCTTATAATTTTGTTATTGATTAAAATTATGTCAAAACAATTTATTATTAAACTCCTCTTTCTTCTTACCGACACACAATCAAACACATAACACCCTTCGTTTCTCGTCGGGGGTTAAAAACAAAAGTTAATAGAGAACACGTATAGTAATGAAACTAAATTTGAGGGATTTTATGTTTTCCATAGTCACAGAGAATTTCTTTTTCTTAATTAGATATTTCGTTATTTAAGTTTTCAACCGCCTCCGTGGCTCAATGTAGACAACATTGGGTCTACGATTCGGACGTCGCGGGTTCGATCCCCAGCGGGGTACATGTTGAACTACTCGGTTTGGTTGGTGGTAGGGCATTTTAAATGTCCGCCTGGCTAGCTACCACCATCTTATCTAAATCTGCCGCCAAGCAGCAATGTTAATAGCATTGTTGTGTTCCGGTTGTCAGAGATAAGATAGCCAGTCCCCCAAATGTGTTGGGGTTTCCGGGTCAGTACGCTTCCACCTTCGACCTCATCTTCATTTAACATCAGGTGTGATTGAGGTCAAGTACGAACCCGTCGTGCATAAAAAAAAATTGTCTCATGTAACTTGCTTTATATTTTTTCGAATATTTTGAACTTCAAGGTTTGTATGGATTACTTGCGGCATAAAGACCATTTTGGACGTTAATTTTTACGTGTTTATTTATATCTTCACTATACTGATTGATAAGAGTATCCAGCCAAAAGTCACGAATGTATAACACCTTTTCCACGAAATTAATCAACTAAAGGTTATGTCGAAATTGGTAGGTACTTTTGCAGTCAGCTGGAACACGTGTTTGGTCTGGAATCAATAACTGATTCGCTCGCACCTCTATTGTTTTAAAAATTTAGAAATAATTTTTACAAAATGTCTTTTTTTTTTTTTTTTTAATCTTAATTTTAAGAGCTTAGTCAATATTGACTATGTCGCTCTATTGTACACTTAGTAGTTCATCATCCCCTTAGGTTGACACCTACTTTAACTAATTTGTAGATATAGTGCTCTAGCTGAATCCGATAACGGAGACGCTAAAGCACTATTGCACCCACCCACCGACCATAACATAGAGATGTCCACTATTTGTCTTCTGAGCGACTCGTACTCAAATGTCTTATGGTAGGTAAATATATCCCTAATGTACTCACTGTTGGGGCAAAGTTTGTTAGCTATAAAATATCACGATCTTGACGACTGATTGGTGTAGTGGATAGTCACCCTATCAGCGAAACCAACGGTTGCGGGTTCGAATCCCGCGATAGGTAAATGTTTGTATGATGAATACGAATATTTATTCCCGAGTCTTGGATGTTTATATAAATATTTATGTATGTTTATCCGTTATCTAGTATCCATAGCACAAGCTTTGCTTAGTTTGGGACTAGATGATTGGTGTAAGTGTCCGAAATATTTATTTATTTATTATGATCACAACCCTTAGGCGGCGCCGCGGCGTAGGCCTAGACTAGATCGCATTATTAAAATAACCACATCTTGTATATATAGCAGGTATTAGTAAAAAAAATCGTTAAACCGCGTTCCCTTACAAAACCCATGAAGAGCGATTAGAGCAACTATATTTAGCTATATGTAAATACTTAGACATGTGAACTATTCTATGATAGAATAGTTTCTAGATTAGCACTCACATGCCTAAGCATTGTGTGTTCAACACATAATCCAAGTCTATATATTTTTCCTTAGAAAGGTACAGTTAGGTTCAAAATTGCAGTCACAGTTTCGCGTTCAAACATTAGATTACACACAGAGAATACACAAAAATGTTATAGTCGATGTTTTCCAAAATAAATTTATTGTTTGAACGACAAATGTTTACACTAAGCAGATTAACAAATAGGTAATTAATTAATGATACTTCTACGATTTAATCTCATCAACATTTTTTGTTATAACGGAATCACCACGGTATAATTTATATCTAATAGTGTATCTACAATATTCACATTAGTTTGTACCCCTCGAGGTCTCTACCCCGATATTGGGACATTGGGTCCATATACACACATATTTAACAACTCCTAGGCTGTGATCGAGGCCTCCGGGGACCTCATGGCTGGCATATAAATCTAAGCCAACAAATAAGCCAGACCATAGAACGAGGGAACGCTCCTGCCCCCTTAGCATGACAGGCGCGATAAACTTTTATGTCGCGTGAGATAATAATTGTCCTGCTTATTCGCTTGGACGAAAAATACAACTTTCTCACTTTACATGATGCCATGTTAAGCAGGCTGTCAGGGTTCTCGGCACTCTGTATCGCTCAGACAGTTGCAAATATCTTGGGTTTGATTATTTAAAGCTTAGTGTTATTCTTCCGGTTTACAGTAGCCTTTATAGGTACTAATATTATTAGTATAAATGTATAATATACACTTTTTTTTTTATTAGAAACTGGTTTCGCGTTTGACCACAATCTCACCTGAAAGTGACGATGTAGCCGAAGATGTATCACGCGCACCCAGTAAATGCCTATTCACTCTAGACTTGAAAATCCCAAGGTTATAAAGTATCGGGAAAAACCGACGCGGGCAGTGAGTTCCATACCTTAGCAGTCCGCATTATAAATGATGAAGCAAAGAGCTTGGTGCGCATGTTCGGTATGTTGACAACATATGGATGGAAACACTATACATTATAGGTAGGTAATCAAAACAATCATCGATGATTTCGATACTAAAATAAACATCTGCGTAGTTCAATAATATTCAATTCAAGTGGCATTTTTATTATAGTATTTACCGAGTAGATAGACACATTGAAAAATTATATCATAATGTTACGTATGATTTTTTATTTCAATTGCTATTGTAGTTATTGTAGAACATTGTATAATCGCCTGAATTGAATCGAGGTTAAAAAATCGATGTGTCAGCAAGGCTGATCGCAAAACTTAAGACAAAGGTAGAAATGTAAGACACTATTAGAAATATTTTTACGTGATCCCATCAATGACAGGTGGTAGACATAGTTTTCAACATCATCCACTATACCTTAAGTACCCACGGCCTTCTCTCACTAGGTGAAGATAATATGCCTCACTTAAAGCTGTGATTCTAAAGCCACTTTTTGGACTCCGATTGGTTTTACAATCTGGACCAACTGTTTAACGTGCGTACGCCATACATACGTACAGAAATCCTATTATGAAAATACGCCAGTGGTCTGGTAACCCATCCGAGGTCTTTCTATGCAAAATATTTGATTGGTTTGGTTCGGTTCTGTAAGAAATGTTGACAATATCATCCAGGTATACAAAGTCACTGTGCCTTCGAAACGGTTGGAAAACGTGGCGCTAAAAGCCTTTTTCCTAGTTTAATCTAAGATATAAAAAAAACCGTGTCATTCGGACCACGCATTATTAAGATGCAACTGGACAAAGATTGGACATTTTAACATGATTATCAAGGTGGTAGACATAGTTTTTAAAATCGTTCATCATATCTAACACACAAATCACGCCGCCAAACACACGGCATCCGTCATTTTTCCTCAGGTATTAAAAATTTTGATACCCATAAATATACAGAAAAGTGACACCTGTCAGGGGTCCGTAACAATTTTATTTAAATATTAAATAATAAATAATAATAAATAATAAATAAATATTTCGGACACTTACACCAATCATCTAGTCCCAAACTAAGCAAAGCTTGTGCTATGGATACTAGATAACGGATAAACATACATAAATATTTATATTTGTTTATGTAGAGTTCCATTTTAATTTAAACTAAGCTAATTCGATAATAATGTATTTTCTCTGTACTTAATTTCGCTAATTGTGACTGCACAAGTGTTCTTCTAGACGAATTTAATTAATCTAACTTCTAACTTATTAATATATTTGGATGTTTGTTTGTTGCTTAATCACGGTAAAACGGATGAACGGATTTGGATGAAATTTGGTTTATAGGTATGCATCCTGGATTAAAACATAGGATATTTTTTATTTCGATAAAGTGAGTAGTTTCCGCAGGATAAACAAATTCAACATTATCCGCGATAAAGCCATTCCACATCGGCGAAGCCGCGGGTGGAAACTAGTTAAGTAATAAACACAAACAACAAACAACAACAAAATATTCTTTATTGTACAACAATAAGAAACAAGAAAAATAAGAAAAAGTGGATAGTACAATTTTGCGGCCTTATCTCTAAAAGCGATCTCTTCCAGACAACCTTTGGGTTAGAAAGCATTACGTACATGATTATGTAGGTAGCGTGCGCGGTAAACTAATTTTAATAAAATAAATAAATCGCCCATATAAATACATACGTTAATTGAATACATACAAACATACATACATAATATATATAAAAAATAATACATATATATATGTATATACCCATATTTAAATTTATACTAATTAAATAGAATAGTACTTAACTAAGCACACAGTAATTAATGCGAGTATGGAACACGTGGTTACTGCTCCGATCATTCATTCTCTGCAATCCGTATAAAAGGTGTTGCGTTTGAAATACAGCGGAAACGTAAACCAAGAGATTGCTCACTCAATTTTACACTGAATAAACAAAGTAATAAATCCAATTATTGATTCTGGGCTAGTTGTGGCAAAGTGTGGTTACCGTTCATGACAGACAATTTGGATTATGCGGAGTATTTGTTTCATTTTTATAAGATCACTGAAATAAAATTATTTCTATATTGACCCACTAGCTTCCCTCCCGCGACTTCGTCCGCGTGGAAGATTTTATCAAAATACAAACAACAAACTTTCATCCCCTATTTTATCCCCTTGGGGGTAGAATTTACCAAAATCCTTTCTTAGCGGATGCCTACGTCATAACATCTACCTGCATGCCAAATTTCAGCCCGATCCGTCCAGTGGTTTGGGCTGGGCGTTGATAGATCACTATGTCAGTCACCTTTGAGTTATATATATTTAGATTAGAATATCTTCTTAAGAGTAAACCATAGTAAACAGTTTTGATACAAACTGTAATCGATCACATCTACAAAAGTATGCTTTATTTTCTATACTAGCTTTTCGCCCGCGGCTTCGCCTGCGTAAAGTAACTTTATCGCGGATATGATTAATTTGTTTATCCCCCGGGAACTACTCACTTCATTGGGATAAAAAATATCCTATGTTTTAATCCAGGGTATGTTCTACCTGTATATCAGATGTCATCCAAATCCGTTCATCCGTTTCGCCGTGATTGAGCAACAAACAAGTAAACAAACAAACATCCAGACTTTCATATTTCTAATATTAGATTATCCAGATAGACGAAACAACTGTGTGAATAGCTTCGAAACTGCTTAAGCGAATTCCATCAAACGTGGCTAAGAACCTATATCTCTGAGTTTTATCTAAAATATAAAAAAAAAATTTTGTAAACCCTCGAATGACTATGAAAGACCACTATCATTGCAATACTTCAAAAAACTGTGTTAAAAGCTATTATATCTTCGAAACAATTTATTCGATTTTCATCAAACATGGCTAAGGAAGTGGCTCGTTAAGTCTTTAATATAAAAAACCGCACTCAAATTGGATATTCTTTATTGCACATAAAAAACATGTTGACAATCAGTCGGAAATATTGTACAAAGGTGAGCTTATCTCTAATAGAGATCTCTTCCAGCTAACCTCAGTGGTGGTTAGAGCATTGTGCGGGACGGTGAACAAAAAGTGCAGTTATGGAATGACAAATATTGGGACCTATGAAAATTTTTTCTTCGTTAATCATATTTATGTACCAATTCCTGCGATTTTCAAAGCTATATCCAAATTTGTTTACGTGGAAAATGGAATATTATTTCAAGGTTTCACATGAAATATTTTTTAAATTCTGGGCTAAATCACAAAATAAAAAAAATTTTACAGAGCTCTTTTCATGTGCTTGCCATTGTCATTTCTTAGATTCGTTGAAACTTTTATAAAGCGGTTACTGTTAAAAATTAACGCTGCCTATACTTATCCGATAATACACACAAAGTTTAGCTAAATTTGGATTTGCGTTCCCAAAAAAAAAATCGAAAATGTTTGTATGGAGACAACAGTCTTAATGAAATGAAACACACACACACACATAACTCTGTCAAACACATAACATCGCTTTCGTCGGGGATTAAAAAACACCGAAAATATAGTTTTTTTTTTCATGCGTACGATCAAAGTAGAGTAACTTCCTAATATGGATTGTTCACAAATGTCACTGTCCGACCCAAAACCCTTTTAAAATCTTTAAAATACTCGTCTAAAGTACCGATAAATATTGTTCAAGTTATTTATTTTTGTTTCTCTACTTAACACTTTTTGCACATCCCACCAATTTCTGGCAAAAATCTTGAAGGTTAATTAACGTGGGCGGTTAAGTACATACATCCATTAGGAGCTGAACATCAGACAGTAAGTTTCAAGAGCCGCTAATTCAATTATGGTCCGATAGTGGCTTCTCGAGCTCGCAGGTATAGTCATAGCATACGTTGAGAAAGGCTATGTACAACAGTGGATGGAGACTGGCTGATGATAATGAATAGTTAATCTTCACCGTTTGACCACAATCTCACCTGAAGTTGTGGATTCAGGAAAGACTGACGTCGGTAGGGAATACCGTGCCTTGACATGCAGAGTCGAACTTCTTATAGAGCGAATGTTCGGTATACTAACTACTTACGGCTGGTACTCCGAAGATGAATGGGCACACTCACCGAAGTGCATCCTGTAAAAGACTGAGAGACAGGCGACCTTGCGACGGTGTTCGAGGCTCTGCAATTTAGCAGTGATCGAATGGTCACCAATAAGTCTTCACTTGCTATGAAATAAAATAATTTAAAAGAAATTATGTGCAGTAAAGACTATGCTAAACATAAATTTATTCAGTAAGGTAATAAAGAAAACAGATCTACTTATAATAATGCATCTTAGCGTTAGATGAAAAGGTAAAGTTTTGCCTCCCAAATTAGGTAGACAAAACCAATACGATAAACGCAAAATTAGATGGCACACAGTGAGACTTGGATAGTTTGTTGTCTAATATATCTATAAAACGAACTGACACAGCATAAAAGATACAAAACTTTAACTAAATAATAATAGATAATAACAAATGCAAATGGAAACTCGCAAGCAATATACTAGTAACTAGCCCCACGCTTCTGCACCACAACAGATAAAAAAAGCGGACATAATAAAATCTCTTTTAGCTTCCTCCCTTTACTAGCTTCTCGCCCGAGGTTTCACTTACTTAGATTTATCGCAGATATATTTGATATTGGGATAAAAATATACATTTTTTTTTTAAGTTAGACATACACACAGCGCCATTTAGTTCCACATTAAGCAACTAGGTTTGTATTATGGTTGATAAACTACACAAATACATTTTTTTTTGTAAATTAAAAACATCCATAACTCGGGAACACATATATCTGTATCCATCATTCAAACATATGCCCCTAGCGGGATTCGAACCCGCGACCTTTTGGTATAGCAATTGAATTTCTAACCACTACACCAAACAGGTCGTCGAAATACATACGTCTGTTTTCCGTAAGGGTAAACAGAGATCACAGACTTCCACAAAGTAGATAAAAATATCCTATATTTTAATCCAGGGTATGTTCTACGTATATACCAAATTTTATCGAAATCCGTGCATCCGTTACGCCGTGATTGAGCAAAATAAACAGACAAACATCCAAACTTTCGCATTTATACTATTAGTTAGATAGTCTATTGAGTATTTATATTACATAGCAATTAAACTTCTCTTGTTATCCCCCTCATCTACCATTCTTAAGGTGAGTGTAGAACTTTCTTTTCTACTTTTACACCCAATTCTTTTTTATTATCCTGGGGTGTATGTTTGCAATTAATATACTCTGTCTTCAGTGGGCACCGTACTCATGGACGCTTCCTCCGTCGGTCCAATCGGATAGAATTTAACAAGTTCAGTCACAACTATCAGAGTGGCGTCGTAGGAAATCGTTCCTAGATGGGTGTAGATCATGTGTAAAGCTTATGTTTAGATAGCAACTATTCAGGTTAGACATTGTTTGGCTGTTTTCTCTTTGTATTATTATAAACAAGAAACACTATTGTCGAAGCTTTTTTCCAGAAGCCGTTGCTTCGGTGTTCCGTCTGTCGGGACAGCGCGAATTGTCGATGTATACATCTTTTGAAAAAGCTTATTTGTAAACTTAGTATATGCAAGTCAAAGATTAACTACTTGTATTTATTTTTAAAACATTGCAAAAGTAATGAAACAAAATGTTGGTGATAAGAGCGGTTGAAATTTCGATATCATGGCAAAACAAGATTATGTCAGAGAACACGTCATGCCGCCTTTCCAGGCGCAAACCAAACCCGTTCGGATTGGAGCAGCTGCCTTTACAATTAAAATAAAACTCAAAGCTTGTTCTCTCGCCATTTTTTTGATACCGTTTCGTTAAATTTTAAGTTCAATTAAGATCGATATCCCCTGACTTCTGATTATTATAAACTTAACTTTTGGCCGCCGTTGCTTACCTGCTAGGTACTTAAGTATCTTTAAAAGTTCATTATTATTAACTATGCTGAATCAAAATGGATGGAATATATAAACATTAATCGCTTTATAAGATGCTGAAGAAGATTCTTTTATAGTTAAAAACGTCTAAAACTCCAACAACGTGAAACTCATCACTAACTCTATCTACACTCTACACTCGCATATGACGACCGATTGGTGTAGTGGATAGTGACCCTATCAGCGAAACCAAGGGTTGCGGGTTCGAATCCCGCGAGGGGTAACTGTTTGTGTGATGAATACGAACATTTATTTACGAGTCTTGGATGTTTATATAAATATTTATGTATGTTTATCCGTTATCTAGTAACCATAGTACAAGCTTTGCTTTAAAAAATAAATTGTCGTAATTAGTAATATTCTGTAAAGTACCTATGCTTACTTGACGACATGTTTTTTTTTTTTTTTTTTTTTTTTTTTTTATATAAGAGAGCGGCAAACGAGCATGTTTGGTGTAGTGATTAGAAACTCTGACCACTATATCAAAAGGTCGCGGGTTTAAAACCCGCTAGGGGCATATGTTTGTGTGATGAATACGGACATGTGTACCCGGGTTATGGATGTTTTCATTTATGATAAGTATTTATTTACAAAAAAATGTATTTATGTAGTATATCACCCATCTGGTATCCACAACACAAGCATATTACAGTTGCTTAATGTTGAACTAGATGGCATTGTGTGTATGTCCAAGGATATTTATTATTATATATTACTATTATTATTAATATTTCAGTATTTTTAGGTATACCTCTGTCAAAATTTTGGTTTTTACATGAATCTATTGTGTTTTCAACTGTTTTTAAATGAAATGTTCTGGAAAATTAAAACTAAATTGTAATCGCAACTAATATTATAAACGCGAAAGTTTGTGTGTATGTATGTATGTTTGTTCTTCACGCCTAAACGGCTGGACCGATTTGGATGAAAAGATTAATATATGGGCAATTTTTTTTGTTTAACCGATTTTGATGAAATACTGTTACAAAAGTCAACATTACTTGCAAGCACGTCTTTATCATGTTTACAAACCTAAACCAAAGTAATATATTTGCAACAGGTACCTAAATATCAAATTGCAATTTCGTAATGTTTGAATAGTCACATAATGTCACGATTCTATTGGGTGGTATCTATTGATAAATGTTAACAGACGATTATGCGGTATGTTATTATATACTATAAGACCTATTAAAAATATTTAAATATATTTTTTAATTTATTTATTTTACTTTATTAGGAAACCAACAGCTTTTTTATAAACCATTAAGAACATAGATAGATAAGTCTAAACATCAGCCAATTACAGGTTTCCCTATACTCTTATTACATAAAATACTTCGGCGATAAAACTATAATTTTCAGTTTATTATGGCACTCATTCAAATGAGAGACTTTGTTTGCTACCTAGTGAAAAAAAAAATTATAACCACGGAGTGATCCAATGATTATATCATAGCATTCGTATAGTATAAATAAACTTTCTTTTTTAAAACACTAGATTACTGTACAATACATTTATGGCTGAACAAGGTATCTAACCTACACGCTGGAGCATAGGCAAGTTTGGCGATCGCAGATTGTTTGGAGCTACGTACCAATAACGCTGCTACCCAATGACTGGCTCTAATTCATTTATTTATTTATCTGATCATCTTATCCAAATATAACAACAGAAGAGATTGTATTTATAATGTCCCTGACTTGTATGCCCACGGATTATGCATAATGAGGTCGAAGCATTTTATTTATTACGTTTTTTCGTCCGAGATTTTTTGCACCACATTTATTTGGGCTAAAAAACTGACAAAATAAATGGTCTTGGGCCACAGTAGGACATCACAATAGAATTGTGGATGATTTCAATAATTATGTATGTCTCTATATGCAGCATTCGCGCTACAATGCGACACCTCAACGTCAACTACATTATATTTACTTTAGAGAGATTTAGCATTTTGATTAGAGATTTTACATTTCTTTAAGTCA
This sequence comes from Oegoconia quadripuncta, assembly GCA_949316235.1. Taxonomy (NCBI): domain Eukaryota; kingdom Metazoa; phylum Arthropoda; class Insecta; order Lepidoptera; family Autostichidae; genus Oegoconia; species Oegoconia quadripuncta. Next base: position 5,033,588 of record OX438753.1, on the reverse strand, counting down.
CATGACGTTAGCCGTTTTTCTTCTCAACTCTGTTTAATCAGCAAAAAACTTTTTGAAAAATTGAGGAGCCATTGAGTAGAACGTAGTATTCCGAATACTATACTGTGCTAGTAAGGTTGTGTATACCCATAGAAAAAAATTGTTTAGGTTAATGCTTTTGTGCTCGGTATAAAATTTTTAGTACTAATAAAAAATATCCATGAACATACAGCACCATCTAGTTATACACTAAGCTACTAAGCTTGTATTATGGTTACCAGATGGTTGATAAACTACAGAAATACATTCTTTTATGTACAAATATACATGTTATAAAAGAAAAGATCCATAACTCAGATATGCGTGTCCGTATTCATTATAGGAGCATATGCCCCTAGCGGGATTCGAACCCGTGACCGTGTAGCAGCAAGCATTTCTAACCACTTTTTCTTAGCGAGTCGATGGCAAAAACATTAAATTACACTTAACGCGGCCACTACACTTATCGGACAATGAACATTAGGCTACACATAAAATAAATCGACGAACAAAATGCCATGTGACGTTTTCTACTTCATTTCATAGAAGCTATCTACTTCGAAACTTTGACACGATGAAGACACGCTGTTGACAATTTTTTTTCAAAATAATCTTGCTCATAATTTAACATATTAATATTACCATACCCACCCACCCATTTAGCAGTCATTAACATAATTAATCCATAAGCATTAGAGAATTGTGCTCAAAATAACACCAACACATTACGCGAAATGAGTGTTGGCCTATTTCAGTGTGTAATTTGATGACATGCACGATGTTACATGAACATGACACATATTGTATGAACATGTACGTACTGTGTATGTAATGTATATAGATATAATGGTCTAGCTTAATATTGTACATAAAATACAATATACAAACTATACATACATTATTGTCTCCATAGCTTGAAAGTCCAAGCTATATTATAAATTTTTTCACGATTCAGGATTAAATCTTCCTGCGTAATAAAAAATTACGGACTCAATAATTCATACAACTATTCAATTGATTCTATCTTCTTATATATTGTTATAATTATATATTATTATCTTAAAACAAGCGCTTCTCAGATCATTCTCAAATTTAAAAACAAGGGTTTATAGGTTCTTACTTTATTCTAAAAGAATCTATTACTAAAGATTCAAATTTAATCTCCGAAAAAAAAACCGGGTAAAGTCATGACAAGATCTAGACTAAACTTAAATAAGTAGAAAGCTTTAAAACGTTTTGCACATAGCCATTGCCTTTGTTTAAGCTAACCTTCCGCGGGCATGCGCACGCGCAAGGTGAATGTCTGCGGACAGCCTCACCGCCGCCGCCGGCGCATCTTACACTCCGCCAGAAACAATAGCTATTTTTGAAACTTAGCAAATGCAAACCATTAAAATTGTTTTAAGTCAGAAACAAGAATAATTTTTGTAGAGAACTAATTTTATTAGTGGATTAAAATGAATTTTACTCTGTAATGAAAAAAAAAAATACAGTGTATTCTTAGATATCCAAGTCGTGTCCGTGAGACATAGTACCCATATGCTAGCCTCATTGTTCCGCTGAATGCATAAGCTCAACTGCTGAGCAAAGTAGATTGTTAGATCTCCGGAGTCGTGGACCAGTCTAATTGATAAATCTTTTACAATTTCTTTTTGTGTCAAACGTTCAAGGGCCCAATGTCCCCACTGGTTTATAGAGGAACGCATATTTACGGCGCTTGTGACTTTGAGCCTGTTCAGCCGCAGTTCCAGCTCTGAGGGTAGTACCTACCTTGTACATGAGACGGTGTCAAAATGAACGCACAAGTTGCGTCCCATACCAAGATGCGCCCCAAGTACCAGGGCACTAAGGTGGTTCCATCAAGTCTTTGTAATGTGTAAATTCCAAATTAAGCATAATAGTCCGTTTACCGCTGGACGTAGACTTGCTCATATAGGAATATCAACTGGAAGATAACTTCATAGAGCTATTAACTCCGATTACGTGTATGATACTGTGTCCCACAAACTCTTAAGTATACATATATTCATATTTTAAAAGACTTTATTTTAAACCGACGTGACCTGTGAAAATCTTTTCCATTTGTCACTGGTATAAATAAATAAATATCTTTATACATACACACAGGTAACAGATGGTTGATGAAAACCTCCATAAAGCAGGTACACAATATCCGTATTCATCATACATATGCCCCTAGCGGGATTCGAACCCGTAACCTTTTGGTACATCAGTCAGTGTTACTAACCACTACATCAAGGCCGTGCTGTATATGTGATGAATCGAAAAGAATAACGTAGTAATATTGCTGAGGTGCTAATGCGTGTATTGTTTCTATGTCTAAGTGGAAGGTTGTTTTGAATTCTACGAGGATATCAAAAGTTAGCTTGGTAGGTACACAAACTGATTCTAACGCTATCGAGTCTTGGATCATGACCTTACCAAGACCGGTTTAGTAACAACCAGCTTGCGAAATAGCAATTACATGCTTTAACGTGAACTGAGAAAAGTTCAATACGATTTCCTGGTCGTGTACACAATACCAACCGACTTTGTGGCTGCGAATAGGACTTGTCTTCCCGTGAGCGCTGTGAAAGGCAATTCATACATAATATACCACAGATGGACTGTAGCATCATTAGTGTCAAACCACATGAAATGCGCTAATGCTCCAGCTTATGATAAAAAAGGCTGTATGGAAGAAACATGAAAAAATGTTTCTATTTAGTGTAGCTCACCTGAGAGGGAAGTGTAAACTAATATTCTATGGAACTTGCTAACTATGTACAAACCGCCATATTGAAATTGTCTCCGAATGGATGACTAAAATAGATTTTACAAAAATGATGTCTCAATCTGTTTACTGTATTGTCATATGTCTGTGTGTATAACCGGCCAATAATCTTGAGAGGGTTTGATACTATCAATATCTAAAGAGGTTCTGATATCATTTTGAAAATCTATTTTAGTTGCGTATTAAGAATGTAAAGTTCGCATTTGTAATTCATTATTTCAATAGAAATTCCAACGTCGAAACCATAAACGTGTAAGGAAAAAAATGTATTGCTTGGAAACTAGTTTCGTAGAAAGTAGATTATTTCTTCTACCTCAATTGGTTACGAACCTCAGGTTTCGTACGAGGCCGAAGGGGAATTTACTAGTGATGGGGAAGATGACTCTTACTTAATCCTTTACTTATGTCAAACCATATCGAATAATAAAATACCGAAAGAAAAAAAACCAAGTAGTACGAGAGAGATCGTCCTTTGTTTACATAGTTAGCAAGTTCTATGAATAACACTTTAGTGATTATATTTCTTTTTCGAATGTGTTCACATCTCATCTGATTTTAAACGAAGAATAGATGGAAAAGGCAAAGGAATTAAGCTAGAAACCTTAAGTTTTTAAAGACTGCCAGTCTCGAAATTAGAACACAGGATTGGGTCAATTCTGTTGGCTGCATGGGTGGCATGAGGGTAGGGGGGAGGGGGAAGAGTAGGAATCGCCTTTCTAAATTAGCCTCATATATCCGCATTAGGCGCCTTGTCGAGTACCACTGACGATCCCAGAACCGCCTCCGTAGCTCAATGTAAACAACATTGGGTTTACGATTCGGAGGTCGCAGGTTCGATCCCCAGCGGGGTACATGTTTAAGTACTCGGTTTGGTTGGTGGTAGGGCATTTTAAATGTCCGCCTGGCTAGCTACCACCATCTTATCTAAATCTGCCGCCAAGCAGCAATCTCAATAGCATTGTTGTGTTCCGGTTGTCAGAGATAAGATAGCCAGTCCCCCAAATGTGTTGGGGTTTCCGGGTCAGTACGCTTCACCTTCGACCTCATCTTCACTTAACATCAGGTGTGATTGAGGTCAAGTACCAACCCGTTATGCATTAAAAAAAAAAGTATTAGGTATGTGGGTGGAGGCGGGATTCCCCAATACGTTCTAGCGTTCTGGATTGGCAATTAGGTTACACTTGCGAAAAGCATTGAAATAAGAGTTCCAGATCAGTACGCTCCCAGCTTCGGCCTCATCTTCACTTCACATTAGGTATGATTGAGGTCAAGTACTTACCCGTTGTGCATAAAAAAAAAACTACTTTTGAAAAGCAGAGAAATAATATTGAAGTAAATCTTATGTGTTGTAATCGAAGTCATCTTAAGGAATCAAAAGTGGGTATACTTCTTCACCTAACCCCTCTGGGAATGACTGTAGGTAGGTACCCACTATCCTATACATATAACTGTGCCATACGAGTAGACGTCGTTCTACTTTTTTTTCTAAACATCTCGTCATGTATTGTCTCTCTTTTGCAACAGCCACAAAGTACATTATCTTCAATAGATAGACATAGTAAAAAAACCCCGTTTTCAAAGAGATAATACTCTTTTGTAAAGTCATAAACTCATAATCGTAATGCGAAAAACTGTTTCACTTACTTATGACATAACAATAAACAAATTGCCGTCCGTGACTCTTACGCCATGACATAGTCATGCCCAAATGCCGTTATTCATAATGCGCTGGGCCCAAAAGAGCATAGACCATGTAAATTCACAAGGTTTTCCTCGATTATCCCACGCTGATTTAACTCTGCGGCCCAATCTTGAGATCGACCTCAAGGGGAACTTAAGTTGATACTTGAAATACTGTTTTGTAGTATCAAATAAATTTTTGGCCGCCTCCGTGGCTCAATGTAAACAACATAGGGTTTACGAAAAAGGTCTCGGATTCGATCCTTAGCGGGGTACATGTTTAGTACTCGGTGTGGTTGGTGGTAGGCACAGACCGACCACACCACGTGGTAGGGCATTTTAAATGCCCGCCTGGCTAGTTACCATTAATTATCAATAGCATTATTGAGATCCGGTTGTCAAAGATAAGATAGCTATTCCCCCAAAATAAGATGGGGTTTCCAGGTCCACCGGCCTCATCTTCACTTAACATCAGGTGTGATTGAGGTCAGGTACATAAAAAAAAAGTATTAAGAGCGAGTCTCCATCTCAATCAAGTCAAAATCACTTCATTAATGCGGCTCTATGAGTATCAGTTGAAATGCTGTCCGTCACATAAACTGTCATATTAGTATAGTATAGTAGTATAGTCATATTAGTTGGAGTAATGTAACGATAATCCTAGCTTGAGGGAATACCCTGAGATTTACCCTTACGCAGGCGGGAGTTCCCTACCATATGTTGATCTGATTTTAACTCGACTAAGGCGAAGCAAAAGGAATTATGACTTGAATAGTTTAGGTATGTGTGTACGTTTGGTGTTTAGTGTTATGGTTGGAAAAGCTGACTGGTACACCTAAAGGTCTCGGGTTCGAATCCCGCTAGTTTGTTTGTATGATGAATACGGACATGTGTAGCCGAGTAAAAGTGTCTTTCATTTGTATTACGTAATTATTTAAAAAATAAAATATTTGTTTAGTAGGTATATCAACCATCTGGTAGCCATAATACAAGTCTAGTTGCTTAGTGTGGAACTAGAAGGCGCTGTGTGTGTTTCGAAGGATATTTATTTTATTTATTTATTTACGTATATTTACGTACGGATATTCTTTTGTGGGGCCTATCTATACCTAGATGCGAAGCCGGTTATTAACGAAACTACTAAACGCTTAAAAATGCATTTTTCGTTATTAACGGTTGCTAAGTGACCCACAGACTAAAAAAAATAATGTCTCTAACAGGGTTTGACAGTTACGGTGTCAATCGATATTTTTTTTTTTGCACGTGTACTTTATAAATCCAAAAAAGATTTTGCCACATTGTTAGTACCTGGGCATTTGGTAGTCTAGTATAAATCGTACTAGCTGTTAGTTTTACAATGTATATTAAGCATTTTCCTATTTAAATGTAAGATTATATCATTTCATTGGGTTTAGTATGTAGATTCGAATGACGTTGTCGCGACTCACGCTGTTGCGAAAATCTTTTTGAGTGGTACGCTGTTTCGAAAACTTGTTATATCGAAACTTGATCGAAACCCACTATATCGAATGATGAGCACTCGAAAACGTTGTTGCGACACCCGCAGATGCGAAAAACTTTTTAAATGTTTGATACGCTATTTCTAAGAAAAGAAGCGAGAGAAAATTAAAGATTTAAATTTTATAATTAAATAAAGAAATCAACAAAACCAAATGTTACATATTATTATGCAATTAATGTGTCTATTTGACAAAAATAACAACTCTGTTATTCACATTGTTTTTTATAGTGATCCAACGTCCTCCTTCTGTTCTAACTGATACCTACATTATCAACAAATGTTTTAAAGTTACACATTATTGTACACTTATTTCTTGTTGTTCATAAAAGCATTTCAAGGTTTCCGGTTTTAGTTTTTGATTAAGTATTGTCTAAATCTTTGTCTCCCTTTGCGATATATCCACAGGAACATGATATGTTACTTCAATGTATTGCGAGGAAGCACGCTGAAGTCAGTCGGTACTAATAGGTAGGTAGGTAATTATCTAAAAATTGATTCAGCCAGTTAAAGCATTTTAGCAGGTATAACATAATTACTGTAAAACATTGGTAGCAGTTTGATTAATATTTCGTTTAAGCTACCTCCATTTAAATGTACAAGTTAATTTGAAACTTAATTATAATGAAATTTATTGAAAAGTTTCCGCAAGAATGATTAAGAAGTTATTACAGAATGCGAGATTCATAATTAATTAATAAAGATTTAAATCATATTAAGTATACCTACTCGGATGGTTAGCCGAGCGTGTGGTTCCCACCAGAATAATTAGGTATATTCTGGACTATTCCCGTGGGTGTCGTAAAAGGCAACTAAGGGACTTTCCACCCAAAAACATTTATAGGTTTGCACGTTTCAACGGCGATGGGCTCTCCTCCTGTCACGTGTGTATTTCTGTATATGTCATACGTGAACCGTGGATGTTGTTCGAATCATTAAACTATTAATGTTTGGAACACCCAAACACTATTGTTTGGAATATCTCTGACCACCCCATTTGGGATATAGATCGTATGTATATTGCTGAAGAACTGCTGAATAAGCTAGAACGCCTTCAGAATATGGCCATCCGTTTCATTTTCGGCGTTCGCAAGTATGATCACATATCCGCATACCGGGCGCAATTAAAGTGGCTTCCTATCAGACTCCGACGTATCTTGCATATCCTCATTCTTCTTTATAATGTACTTTACAGTCAGATTTCCCCCCCTTACCTTAAAAATCTGTTTACATATTTAGGATCCGATCACGATGTGCCCCTTAGGTCTAAACAGACAATTTGCTTAAGCCCATCAGCTGCCGTACAAATTATTACTCGGGATCCTTTGGCATTAAGGCTGCGCAGTTGTGGAATGCACTACCACTAAATATTCGCCACGCAGAATCGCTTTCGCTGTTTAAACTGCGTCTAAAGGAATATTATTTATCTCTCTAATGAATTGTATATACTGCTATATATATTTATGTGTATTTTATTATTGTATACTTATTTAAATGGTTTGTTTATTTTAGTAAGTGTTTATCTTTGTATGTATTCCACTATACCTATGTATTTTCTATGTATCGTCTATGTACCTACTGATATTTAAGTTACTCAGCTTTTACTTTGCACTATCCAACTACTTATTAAAAAAGCTTCTTTAACTGAGGTTGTGTGGAAGAAATCGCTATCAGCGATAAGACCGCCTTTGTACACGTCATCATCTATGTTAAATGTTCTTTGTATTTTATTTTTGTGTGTAATAAAGAATTTAATAATAATAATAATAATAGTTATCAAAACTATAGCTTTAATTCTAAAGCTATTGACGATCGGTTGGTGTAGTGGATAGTGACCCTGTCAGCGAAACCAACGGTTGCGGGTTCGAATCCCGCGAGGGATAAATGTTTGTGTGATGAATACGAACATTTATTCCCGAGTCATGGATGTTTATATAAATATTTATGTATGTTTATCCGTTATCTAGTATCCATAGCACAAGCTTTGCTTAGTTTGGGACTAGATGATTGGTGTAAGTGTCCGAAATATTTATTTATTGTTATATTATTTATTATAATAGTTCCTGAAATAAAGACTCTAAAAAAAAGCAGATTTTGTCATTCACTGACAGATCATCAAAACCTTTAGAATATGTCAGTAGTCCTAGAAGGTGATAATACTATTTGTACGTTTGATTTTAACAGTTTGAAGCTTCTATTATTTCTAGTTTACTTAATTGGTTCTATTCTATTTGAGTGCCGAAACCACACAGCACATTTGGAATTATAATATGGTGTACCGTGTAATTAGACATCACATTGCCTGAGTAAAATAGTAGATATTCATGTTAAATAGTTACTGAGATAGAAAGGGTGAAAAGGCTCGAAATGGTTCGTATAAATTGAGCACGGCGTACGAACGGGATTTTTTTTGAGAACTTGGCTTGCGCACTGTGCTCTTCGATATCGCATTACACCCTCCACGTGAAAGAAACCTACGTAAGGTCGTTAATGTTTGAGTGGTATATTATGGTAAATAATAAATAAAATAAATAAATACACTTACACCAATCATATAGTCCCAAACTAAGCAAACCTATGGATACTATAGATAACGGATAAACATACATAAATATTTATATAAATATCCATGCCTCGGGAATAAATGTTTGTATTCATCACACAAACATTTACCCCTCGCGGGATTCGAACCCGCAACCGTTGGTTTCGCTGACAGGGTCACTTATCCACTACACCAACCGGTCGTCAAACGTGGTAACATCATAATTATATCCTATTTACCTAAAGTGTACTATATAGTGTAAAAAACAGTTTTTACATGTGTGAATTAAAATTATAATTTATTATTTTTTCTCTGTACACATTTTGATTAATTGACGTTCGCTTATGATGTACGTCATTCATACCTAATTAGTTTTATTTAATGTACAGATTTTTTGTCCAATTCTCTGTACATGATGACTTTTAAAACTATAGGGCTCACGCATACGTCTACATTTTAGTCACAAAGAAGTGTCCGTGCACTGTAGAAATTGTCAAAAAAAATTTGCCTCACTATTATACCTACGTACCATTTCGAGACACTCTCGCATCTTCAAGCACAGTGACTATTTCCCAATACTAACTTTTATTGATCCTGAGATATGACCTTCCAAAAAATCTTATTGACTCGCTAACAGATCAGATCACTTCCAAATCTTTGATACCTGAAACTTGGTATGTTACAAGTAATTTAAACTTAGCAACTTTGGTCAAGTAATACGGTGATAATTATCATAAAACTTGCCAGAAATTAACCTTAAGTTTCTCTAGCTTAAGTTCAACATGTAATATTTTCAGGTGGTAATTTTATTCTATCAAAAAAATCTTGTGACTACTAAATCTTTATTTTTTTTAAATCAAGCAAACAAGTATTACATATTTGAATGATGTTCTTTAATGAATATTAAACTACAAATAGCGCGATGGTTTTATTAAAAATTCTTAAATAATTTTCTTTTTGTGCACACCTTATGTAATGTAACTAATTATTTCCATTTTGATGTCGATTCGGATGTACACCAACTAAACTAAAACCAGTTTTGGGGTGGTGCCGTCGCATCGTACTGTTCCAGGGAGAAAGAGACAGTACTACTTTGAAACTGGTTTTAGTTTAGTTTGGTTGCGTGTGCATCCGAATCAACACCATTGTATAGTTATGGTACTGGAGGGCAAGAGGCCATGACGCTCCGTATACGCCTATGGATTGAACTATAAATGACTTTGACTATTTATAGCGGATGCTGTGCGGTTTTGGTACCACAAAATAGATAGAATCAACGCGTCTCATCCCGTCAGTATTGTAAAAGACAACTATGGGACTTCCCACCATAAAACATCTATAGATTTGCACCCTGTCGCGTGCATTTCATTCATCATTCTAATTAAAAAAAAAAAAATCATCCGAACCGCAAAAGCATGGAACTTCCTTCCGGCGTCAGTCTTTCCTGAATCCTACAACCTTGGGATCTTCAAGAGCAGAGTGAATAGGCATTTACTGGGATCGCGTGCTTCATATTCGACCACATCGTCACTTGCCATCAGGTGAGATTGTGGTCAAAGGCGAATCCAGTCAATCATAAAAAAAAAGAAGTTCTGTAAATATATTTATTGACTAATTAAATACAATATAATTTAAACTTGTAACGTTTCGAACACCCAAGTGTTTGACCACCCCATTTGGGACGTTATGTATGGGTGTGAGTACATGAATACGAACTACGAGTACATACGGGAGGTACTCGTAGTTTAGGTATAAAATACGCAATTCGAAGAATTGTTCGCACTGTAAAAACTCGGCAAAGTTTACGTAAATGTATAACATTTCTGTCGGTCACTGTAAGATTGTTTGTATCGAAATTAATTGCCACTAACCGGAAATTGGTTCTTTATCATGATTATAGTTTTCATGGTTAACGAAATTAATGTCCACAGCAAATTAGACACGTCTCAAATGGTATTTTTAGCTTGATTAACTGTACATTTATTTAAAAAACCCTATCTCTATTCACATAATAGATTTTAGGACTTTACTGCACACTATTTGCGTATTTTGCACAACCTACCTGAGGGCGGAGTGTGAGTTTTGTTTCGACTTAACTTTACTTCCGCGTTCATGTTTACGTGACGATTTGTATGAAGAAATGTGCAGCGCCTCTAGTGGATAGTTTGCATAACGACTTTTTTCATAGATACTTTTAGCGTAAACGCGAACGCGATGGTAAAGTTAAAAACGAGACAAAACTAGCACTTCGCACACAGTTCTATAAAGTATACTCCTACACCCAAAGGTTGCACGGAAGAAATCGCTCTTAGTGATAAGACCGCCTAATTTCAGTATTGTGCTTTGTAAAATGTATATTCTGCTTTTGTGCAATAAAGTGCAATAAATTTGTATTGTATTGTACTGCTGGCTGCCTCACCCCCATACATAGATCGCATTCCATAATGCAATGCAATTGTCATGGCAGGATTCGCTCTGATTGATAGTCAATAAATTTATCATTTATTTGTTTCCACAGTAGCATAATTTAACCGCCTCCGTAACTCAATGTAAGCAATAAAATGTTTATATAAAGGAAATCGCGGGTTCGTATCCCAGTAGGAACATGTTCAGTACTCCGTAAGGCAAAAGTAAAATACATAATGGATTAACAATTAAGAAAGAATATTTATTTGTATTTGTGGTTTCGACACAGAAAAAGAATGGAACCAATCTATCTCCTCCCGTGGGTGTCGTAAAAAGCGACTAAGGGTCCTCCCACCAAAAAATATCTAACGATTTGTACGTTTCAACGTATACATTTCTGATATTTCGAAGGTGAACCGTGGATGTTGTTTCAAGCATTAATCTTTTAATATTTGGAACACCCAAACGCTTAAGTTAGGGATAACTCTGACCACCACATTTGGGACTTTATATACTCGTATGTATGTTAAGCGACGATTAAATTACGTTGAAAATTTATGTCATATTCAGTATACATATATCTAATAAAAACAATATTTGACCGTGTGATTCCCGGTAGAGTAGTATAAAACCAACCCCTCTCTTCTCATGGTTATTGTAAAAATAGACTAAAAAATCGTCAACATAAAAGTATAAAATTGGGGCAAATCCTCCCATATGGTGTAGTAGTGAACTTTTAAAGCTGTCGTCATGTGTGAGACAATATTTCAGATAATATTATGATAGTACCTACTTAAGCAGTGATGGTCATGCTTCTCGTATATAACGATATTAAAATTAGAACTGAAACAAATAAGTGAAGCTTGTTAGCAGATCTGCGTGGGATTCGATACATTTCGGTTGGCACAGCGCACCGGTAACGGTAATCTGCTTTTAATGCGACATCTGTTGACTATATCAGGGGCCTACCACGATGTCTAATGATGTATAATGCCTTACAAATTAAAGAAGAAAGAAAGAAAGAAACTATATATGCCACTTCGACACATATAAAGGGTGTCAAATATTTAAATTCGATTTTTTTGATTGACGACCGATTGGTGTAGTGGATAGTGACCCTATCAGCGAAACCAACGGTTGCGGGTTCGAATCCCGCGAGGGGTAAATGTTTGTGTGATGAATACGAGCATTTATACCCGAGTCTTGGATGTTTATATAAATATTTATGTTTGTTTATCCGTTATCTAGTATCCATAGCACAAGCTTTGCTTAGTTTGGGACTAGATGATTGGTGTAAGTGTCCGAAATATTTATTATTATTTATTTTTTTAATATATCGAACACTTACACCAATCATCTAGGCCCAAACTAAGCAAAGCTTGTGCTATGGATACTAAATAACGGAAAAACACATAAATATTTACATAAACATCCATGACTCGGAATAAATGTTCGTATTCACCACACAAACATTTACCCCTCGCGGGATTCGAACCCGCAACCGTTGGTTTCGTCGACAGGATCACCATCCACTACACCAAACAGGTCGTAATTATTTCTACAGTTTGCAAATTAACACGTAATTTACTTGTACTGAGTTACTATTGTTAATACTTTGTCATAGCGACATCAGAACGATTATAGTGCATACAGCACAGCTTCCAAAGCCCGACCTCGAAGAGTTGCAACTCCCAACTCCATGCGCCTTTATGCTCAACACAATTTGCATTACCTACAGATAAATGTAATGTGTCCCTTAATTAAAGGGAATAAGTCATAAAATAAACTTAGCCAAGCGAAAGTTTAAATTTGACGGTGAATTACAAAATGGCGGGACCGTGTGGTGTAACCGAAAACCGAGAGACGGTGATTGGATATCAGGAATTACGGTTAAACGATTTATTGGTTTTACTTCGTTTAGTTTTCTCTACATATATTTATTTAGTAAGACAATGTCGCTTGACTGACTTTCAACCGCCTCCGTGGCTCAATGTAAACAACATTGGGTTTACGATTCGGAGGTCGCGGGTTCGATCCCCAACGGGGTACATGTTTAAGTACTCGGTTTGGTTGGTGGTAGGGCATTTTGAATGTCCGCCTGGCTAGCTACCACCATCTTATCTAAATCTGCCGCCAAGCAGCAATGTTAATAGCATTGTTGTGTTCCGGTTGTCAGAGATAAGATAGCCAGTCGCCCAAATGTGTTGGGGTTTCCGGGTCAGTATGTTTCCACCTTCGACCTCATCTTCACTTAACATCAGGTGTGATTTACAACTCTGACCACTATACCAAAAGGTCGCGGGTTCGAATCCAGCTAGGGGCATATGTTTGTATGATGAATACGGACATGTGCACCCGAGTTATGGATGTTTTCATTTCGATTTATTTACAAAAAACATATGTATTTATGTAGTATATCAACCATCTGGTATCCACAACACAAGCCTATAGTTTCTTAATGTGGAACTAGATGGCATTGTGTGTATGTCCAAGGAGATTTATTTATTTATTTAATTAGATGTGGCCACCAAAATTTTGAAAACCTCAGTGAAATTATTCCGATATATTATATATAAGCTAGTCCTATAATCAAACCATTGCGCATTGCTATAAATCTTAATCTTTTGTCTTTTGTCAATTGTGTTCCTATAACAGTGATGTTTTGTTAATGTATTGTTCTTTTTTAAGTATCGCTCCTTCTCTGAAATAAAAAAACTTTCAATTGGTTTTTCTTATCGAGGTCTACTGGAAGAAATCTCTTACAAAGATAAGTTCGCCTTTTGTGTATTGTAATTTTTATCCTGTGTTTGTTCAATATATGTTTGTGTAAGTACTTATATGCAAAGTATTAACGTATTAATCTATGAAATCACATTTATTAGAATTTTCATCAACATGGCTAAGTGAGTTTTTATCAAAATTTAGGCGATACAATGCCACAAACAGACGCACACACTTCAAACTTAGCCCTCTTTTTACGTCGGGGGATAAAATAAACAATATACGAGTTGCAAATAAAATTTTGTTTTTAGTCTAAACAAACTTTCCAAGTTTTTATTCAAGCCTCAAAATTATTGAATTTTAGCACAATGATAGTTGAAGGGTCGGAGAAAGTATTTCATTACCTTTTTTGACATTGAATTAACCAATTTTTTTATTTAATAAAGTGTTGTAAATGTACAACATACATTTATAGAATACATTTATCTTAATACAATATATATACAATTTATTATTAAAATATCACAAATAAAAAACTAGCCCCAAGTCTCTGGTTGATGGAAAGGTACCCAGAAGGCTGGCCGCATTGCCTCGCTGTATAGCGAGGCTGATTCTTTGACCAAAATATAGGCCAGCCCTCCGATCGTGGGATGCATCAACCAGACGCTCAGATAACTCCCTAAAAAGAGTGTGAGCACCCGGTCCCCACGGCCCAAGCGTTTCTACACCAAACGGCGCAAATAGGTGGTCTCCACTGAGACCGGCATATTTGCGTCGTTTAACGCTTTCTGCCAAGGCGGCAGCGGAACCAGCTGTACCGCTTGTACTTGGAAGATGGGAAGGAGCAAGGGTATCGACGCAGGTTGCATCCCATACCAAAGACCTTCCCAGTTTCCAAGGCACGAGGGTCATACCGTCCGGCCTTTTGCCGTCATCCCTCGCCAGTCCATTAGGTTCCAGGATTGCGGGGGACCCAGCCGTGGTAAAGGCCCGGCGGATAACGTCGTTTAATTCCGCATGACGTGGAAAACGCCCAGCGCTCCTGCAGCATGACAAACCGTGGTGGCCGAGTTGCGACACCGCATGTCCACAGCTGCACTCATGAGGGGTCACGCAGGGGGCGCCTAAGCGAAGGGCCGTGGCGACTCTAAACGTGGAGCGATCCAGTAGCGTACCGATATTAGTCGATGGAAGGGCCTGAAGCCATAAACCGGACTCCCATTCGCCGACAGCTAGGAGGCGAGCGCGTTCTGCGGGGTTGGTTGACGTGTTAATAAGGTTATCCCGCACCAACCTGCAGAGCGGCTCGTCCCACATTTTCTGTGACGAAGGAACAGTCGGAAACTCAGTCCTCGGGCAGGCCAACGTCCATGTATTCCTGGCCTCAAATAAGTATGCCACCTCGCAAACGTTGGGACCTGAGCTCAAGATTTTACTTACCAACGTTTGCGTGCTGTGAACAGAGGATAGGAATGCAGGTAATGAAACACTGGAAATTTTGCGGATTCCGAGACCCCCAAACCTGATCGGTAGGGAGGCCTGGGTCCATGTATTGATTTCGAAATTCGTATTGAGCATGGTAACTAGCGACTGTTTAATGGTGTTATCGAGTCGATAAAGTAAATCATCGTGTTTCCATAACTGACAGCACCGTAAAACATACGTAAATTGTGGTACGAAGAGACAGTAACGGAGGATGGTATAAGCTATATGGGTACTGATGTGCTGAATGCGATCTGACGCTTCTATAAAATTTTGAATTTTGTGGTCTATAAAGGAGGGAAAAGATTCATCAAAAATTGGTGCCCCTAGAAGATGAAGCGTGCTCTTGTCGACAATGTTAATATTTGGCGCCAGAGCATTAAAATATGATGCTATTGTTGATTTATCCGGGCATGACTCTGGGATATACAGCTCACATTTAGCTGAATTTAGTTCCAAACCAATGGCGCCAAATTCGCGAATCATGACCCGCAAATCCTCCAACACCGTTGACGCTTCACCACCAATAGTTCCATCATCAAGGTATTTTTTTATTTGTAATATTATTTATTGTGTATATAAGGTATTTTTTAGTTTGGCCTCGTCTTGATTTTTACCTATAGATTGTTAAATGATTTTGTGTAATAGTTTTTATAATATTGAGTGATTCTGTATTATTCAAAAATAAAAAAAAGACATTTACCCATAGAAAATAAAATATAATTCCACGCAGGAGAGTGGGCGGTAGATTGTTCTGTAGATATAATTTCATGTAGAGTTATACATCAACTCCACCACGTTAGCTGCAATTACTCCATAGACAGCTCTGACGCCACTGATTATAGCAAAAACAATAACTAGACCTTATTCAGGTGTCGTGTGTTTAGGTGGATGCCACATGTGGCTGATTGAATGCTTGGCTGGTATTGAGTCGATGGAAATTTGTCCGAAGAATCATGAAATAAAGATATTCAAAAATTTTTATTTCTATGTTCTGTTGCTATACTATGTACCTAACTATAAGGTCTATTAATTGACTTATTACATGTTTCATGTAATTGATTAATACTCGTTTATTATCTAGGGTCATTTAAGTATGTACCTAAATTTGATTTTACTTACCTTTTATTGTTAGATTATTCTTTTGTCCTGATTTCTTTGTATAAGATAAAATATCTGATTCTAAAGTCAAACAATTTACTTAAAGATTTTCTTTCTTTGCTAATGTATGAAACTTTACAAAAGTTAGCTAGTTACCTCAATTTCCCTTAGGAACTTTTTCATTCTACTTTAAGCTCCTCAACATTACGTTTGTAGGAGGGATGCGTTAATACTGTAGATATTCAAAATACACGATTCTGATTCTAAATGCCCATGTTTTTAATAATATTCGAAATTCAATCTTTTAATATTGCTATTCGTTTACGATTAGCGAAGTTACGCTATGTCTGGCGCTGGCAGTGCCATGGATAACCAATAGTGTCATTTTTATACAATCAATGTGGCAAGAGCAATTCACTTTAACAGTGAAGGCAGGCTTTGCAGAGGCAGCTTGAAAACACTGTCGCAGGTGGCCACTAGTCAGACACTCAAATCCATCGAATAGCACTGAACCCGCGTTGGAAATGTCAAATGTCAGAAATGTCAAATATCAAAAATGTCAAAATCTCCAAATAATTTTTTTTTAAACTCAAAAACTGAAAAATTCAAATACTAAATATAAAACAAATGTAATACTATTTAAGGCGAAAATAATCTCGAGGGCAACTCGCTGCCCGAGAGACCACCCGGATCTTTAGTTCAAATTTTATCTTATTTTATTTAAAATCGCATCGACTCCCTGACAAAAAATGTGTAAGAAACTTAGACATTATTGTTTTATTATGTTAGTGTTTACAATTTGTGCTTCGATAATAAAAGAGGTGGGAAACAATATAATAATATAGTAACTGTTCACTGTTTTATCTTATCATTTAGATAATCAGAAATTCATCGCGGCGCAATCTTCGCGCGCCCAAGCCGCGCTGTGTGCATCGGCCTAACGCTCTTATAATGCCAGTGAAAATGTCTCTGTTCGAAGTCTACCTTTTTGCCCACTTTCACTATAAGATTAGCCTTTTTTCCCCATTTCTCCTCAGTTGAATGGATAATGCTCCAAAGCAACTCTATCACTACAGATCTAGACAGCCTATAATTATTTTCTAACTGTGCTCTGTGTCTAGTTATGCGATACTAAGTGGCTTGGTTAAAGCAAGTCTTTGTTGGAAGTAGGGTTGTAGCTGACCGAATTAATACATCTGTAAGATTAAACATGAATTGTTTCAATCATGACCCAAATTGTTATAGATTATTTCAGTAATTTTTAACTACATTTCGTTGGAATAAATTCCGACAGAACTTAATTAAAGTTAGGCATTACCACAATATTTGTTACGAAAAGGATTCTTCCCTATTTACCAAAAATTATGTAATCTTTCTCCACTTGACAACCCTATTCTAAAACACCTAGAAAACGAATGTACGTTTTATTTACTGGCTGCAAGTAGAATGCATTTTGAAAGTCGATTGCTATTATTTTCAAATTATATAATTGCCTTTTGTTCTACTTACTGTCACGAATTGGAACTAGACGATAGGTGGGTGAGATTAATTCGCCCACAATGCGTCTGTCAAAACGAAACACTATCACTAAACCATTTACTGACTTTATCTATTGAAACGTGATAAACGATTAAACAAAAACATTACCCTCTTTCCTGGGGCAGTCCGGTAAATATACGTCTTGATTTCTTAATAGTGACAAATAAGCTACAAACCTTCGGTATCAGTGGAATTAACATAGCGTCACAACCTTTACCTAAAGGGGTGATCAGTGATATCCCAAAATCCCAAACCAAATTTAATGCATGAATCTACACTATACTTACCTATTCTGTGACTATACACACGTGGTGTAGGTATAAACCACAGGATTCATCTTTCCGAAAATTATAAGGTACCTAAGCTCACGCTCAAGTTTTTAACGCCTGACGAAAAACAGACGGGTGTTACGTGTTTGATAGCTTCGTGTATGTGTCCCTGTCTTTGTCCAGAAGTGTCTCAATAACACGTAGTTCGATTTGAGTGCGGTTTTCTTTTATATTAAAGTTTAAACTAGGGGAAAGGTTAAGATAAAAGGGAGGGATTCCACCCGTATATAGTTAATATACCGAATATTCGCACTAAGAAGTTCGATTCTTCATTCATCATTCGACCAGACGAGGCATGGAACTTCTTCCGGCGTCAGTCTTTCCTGAATCCTACAACCTTGGGATCTTCAAGAGCAGAGTGAATAGGCATTTACAGGGATCGCGTGCTTCATCTTCGACTCCATCGTCACTTTCCATCAGCTGAGATTGTGGTCAAACATATGTCAATCCAGTCAATCATAAAAAAAAAGATACGAATATGATGTTTATTTACCAAAAAGGACCATACTTAATTAGGTATACATTTGCTGTAACATCCACACTAGGCTTGGCCTGTATCGTGGATGCCAAGATTTTCATTATAGAGAAACAATTTTACTGGTCGTTATAATGTATCAGTAACATCTGTTAATTAGGATATTAGCTATATTTGATAAAATTCGTTTATTTAATAATAATATAATAATAAATAAATAAATATTCTTAGACATATACACAGCGCCATCTAGTTCCACAGTAAGCAACTATAGGCTTGTGTTGTGGATACCAGATGGTTGATATACTACATAAATACATTTTTTTTGTAAATAAATACTTATTTATTATAAAAGAAAACATCCATAACTCGGGTACACAGGTCCGTATTCATCACACAAACATATGCCCCTAGCGGGATTCGAACCCGCAACCTTTTGGTATAGTGGTCAGAGTGACTAACCACTACACCAAACAGGTCGTCAAACTCGTCGTCCAGCCAAACACCAAACAGGTCATCGTATTTAATTTTTAAAACAGTTGATGATATTAATAAGTTTGCTGAGATGGTGATATGAACGTACCTACCTATTTTAGTAGGTACTTGTATATGTCATGCAATATATATATGCCGTATACTAAATTGATGCAAAAATAGGCACATCACACGCTTTCAATAAATATTATGTAACAGCAATAAGGTAAATAATAAGGCACATCATCGTCATGATTAACCGGAAATCTCTCGAGTACTCGACAAAATAGCAGCCTTCCGCGTCAATGCATCTTGATGCAATATGGTGTGCCACACGTATGAATATTCTAGCTAGGTACGTCATACTTAGGACAGGAGCGTCGTGGCTCAGCGGTTAAGATGCGTTCTCACAATTTGGGAAGTCCAGGTTCGAATACCAGGCAGGCCATATGCCAATGAGTTTTTAAATTTAATTTAATTACTTATGTGCATTTATAAGTGAGACTTTCTTTCTTTCCTACTTTTTATCCTTTTAGTCTGGGCTCCAAGGTTGCAATAGAGTCACGTAGGGCACCGTCTACCTTCAGTACCACTGTTGATCCTGGCTTACAGGAGTTACAGTGGGAGGAGAGCGGATGTGTTATCTGGCGTCTCCAGAATAAGTTGGGGGTTATTATTTTGTAGGAAAATTGGTCACCCAATTTGATCTTTATGGTCTGCTTCTAGTATAAATTTTCCTCAGAGATCTAACATGACTAAGAACAATTAACATGAATTATAAGATTGAATTTTAAATGATTGGGTCTGAATGACTGACTATGGTCTCTACGATATTACGCGCTCGTTGTATTGACTCCTCGATGGTGATGTCATCACACGTCGTGATCGATCGATCGGAAAGGGAGCGCATGACATAAATCAGGAAGCTATTAAGATCTTTAGGTGTTCATGGACACGATGATTGAAAAGTTTGAAGTTTTTTAATGTTCGCATTCTAAAGTTTTTCATTATTTGAAGTAACAATCGTCGTGGTTCTATAAGCGTGATTGTGTTTAACATTGAGTGTTAAGCTTAACGTGATTGAGTATAAGATTAACATCAGGTGTGATTGAGATCAAGAGCTAACCCGTTGTGCATAAAAAAAAAGATTCTATAAGCTTGTTTGTGTGTTTGTGTGATTCAATAATCCGCAGTACGATTTCCAGTGGCCATGAACTTTAGTCCGTAGTCGTTTCGGGTCTCGCGCAGATTCTGGGAAGCAATTTTTCTCATGCAAGAAATATTATGTCGTGAGAACGCGAACATCTCGGATGAAAAGTAATTTTTTACCAACTTTAAAAAGTAGGAGGGTCTCATTTCGGCCCTTTGTATGTTTCTTTTTGTATTTTTCAATCCATAGACAGAGAATGATAAAATATTTTTCAATCGCGATCTCCGAGCTCTCATGACATATTTTCCGTGTACATATCGGGAGGCCGAAAATCCCCGCCTGGTGCGAGATGTGCCTGTCGGCTTACAGAATTAGGGAGATGGTCACATTTTTTAAATTTTATATAGAGACATACAATACAATATCCTTTATTGTACACCAACAGTAGTTACAGTATAAACGTGGAACTTAAAAATATGGTAGGTGCAATTACGGCCTTAAACCGTCCAGCCAGGTGGACAGAGTGGTTGGTCGCCTAGTAATAGACGTCAAAGAACCTATATTTTCTTAAAGTGCCGGGTGGTCAGCAGGTAAAGGGACTTCTCACCAAAAACATTAGTAGATTTTCACGTTTCATCAACTTTTAACGCGTAAGTTTGGGATACCTCTGATCATCCGATTTGGGATAAAGGTCGTAATTTCACGATGTATGCATGATATTTTCTTAAACCAATTAAGTTTTTACAAGTCGCCAATTTCTCGGATTAGTTCGACCGGGAATCGAACCAGTATTGGTCTACACGGCAGCCTATGTACTTCACAAGTCGGCCATATGTCGTCATTAAAAATTACCATTATTTATGGTAGCATAAGGTCGAATTCAGTTTATTACTAGCAGTCGTCTACATACATTAGACATCAAAGCAGCCATCTAGACGTTACTAATTTTATTAATGTGATTTTGTGGATACTTTTGAACTGTGTGTTTAGGTATATATGAGCTATGAAGCTCGGATGTTTGCAGAATACATAATTTAGGCCAATGTAAAACAAAAATTTCAAAGCCATCTTGTCTACATATTAATTTATATAGCTGGGGCGTGTGGATTTACGTATTATTATAATAATAAATAATAAATAAATAAATAAATAAATATTTCGGACACTTACACCAATCATCTAGTCCCAAACTAAGCAAAGCTTGTGCTATGGATACTAGATAACGGATAAATATATATAAATATTTATATAAACATCCATGACTCGGGAATAAATGTTCGTATTCATCACACAAACATTTACCCCTCGCGGGATTCGAACCCGCAACCGTTGGTTTCGCTGACAGGGTCACTATCCACTACACCAACCGGTCGTCAATAATAATACATATCCTTACACATACACACAGCGCCATCTAGTTCCACAGTAAGCAACTATAGGCTTGTGTTGTGGATACCAGATGGTTGACTACTTAAATACATTTTTTTTTTTGTAAATAAATACTTATTATAAATGAAAACATCCATCGGGTACACATGTCCGTATTCTTCACACAAACATATGCCCCTAGCGGGATTCGAACCCGCGACCATTTGGTATAGTGGTCAGAGTTTCTAACCACTACACCAAACAGGAGCCTGATTCTCACATACTCGAGATTTCAATGTCGAACGACATCAATAGGTTTGTCACTTTTACACACGTATATAAGTGTGAAAGAGATAGACATGCCAATGTCTATCGATAGACAAATGTCGAGTGTGCGAGAATAGGGGTCCTGGTCGTCATCGTATTCGTCGTATTATGTACTAGCTTTCCGGCCGCGGCTTCACCGGAGTGGTATAACTTTATCGCAGAAATTTGTTTATTCCTCGGGAACTTACTTCATTGGAACAAAAAATATTCTATGTTTTAATCCAGGGTATGTTCTACCTATATACCAAATTTCATCCAAATCCGTTAATCCGTTTCGCCGTGATTGAGCAACAAACAAACATACAAACTTTCGCATTTATAATATTAGTTAAATTTATAATTATATATTTATTAAGCCAGTCGGCGTCCAAGAGAATTTAAGAACGTCGGTGGCTCAGCGGTTAAGACGCGGTCTCCCAATTTGGAATGTCCGGGTTCGATTCCGACGCAGGCCATGTACCTATGAGTTTTTAAATTTAATTTAATTATTTATGTGCATTTATCCAATTGCTCTTAAAGGGTGAAAGAAAACATCGTGAGGAAACCTGCATGCCTGAGAAATAAAAATTCAAGGGCAGATGAAGTTCCCAACCCGCATTAGCTACTAAACTACTCACTTTATCGGTATAAAAATTACCCTATGTCTTATTCCAGGGTATATTTTACCTATATACCAGTTTTCATCCAGTAACTAATTTCACTTAATAATAATTGATTAATAAGTGGCCGCGACTCGCAACCTAACCAAGCATCCGTATCAGAAAGTTACATTGAAACTTAACTAATAAATGTTAAGTGTTAATGATAAATCAAATCAAATAAAAAATTTAAATTTCAAATGTCCTGTCCTTATACCCAAAGGTTGCCTGGAAGAGATCGCTTTTAGTGATAAGGTCGCCAAATTGTACATTCTATTTTTACCACTTTTCTGAAACTGTATTTTCTTATCTGTTGTGCAATAAAGTGTATTTGTATTGTATTGTATAAATCTATGTTAACGTGCTAACCCATTTCAAGAACATAACATAAAATTTTAGAACTTTTCAATTTCTTTCTTCCACCCACAATCGCCGCCTTCGTTCTACGGATAATCTACGGCTTTATGTTCCACCCAACACGTCCAAGTTTTATAGTCTGTCTTTTACTTTGCAGGCCATCCGTCTGTGGAACTCTCTACCTGAATCCATCAGACGTGCTCAGTCTTTGAATGTTTTCAAGACAGGAGTTAAAGAGCTTTTTTTAATCCTTTAATCTACTCTTTCTCCTTATTATTGTTATTATTATTATTATTTTTTTCTCACTGGTCATCATTAATTAGTAATTTTGCTTTACAAATTCTTTCATCATTTTATTTTATTATATATTTATAAGGTACTTATGTGTGTATTATTTTGTTATGTATGTGATATCCATCTATATGTATATTATATATAGCTATTTATGTATATAATATATATGTATGTAATATATATGTATAAATGTATGGTTTTAGTTTTGTTTATTAAATAAGTAATTGATTATGTAGGTATTTCATATCTGCATCCGTATTTTGCACAACCTGCCTGTTCTATAAAGTTAACTCCTACACCCAAAGGTTGCCTGGAAGAGATCGCTTTTAGTGATAAGGCCGCCTAATTGTACTCTTATCAGTATTGTGTTTTGTAAAATGTATGTTCTCCTCTTGTACAATAAAGTGTATTTGTATTGTATTGTATTGTATTGTAGAACATATAATTTCTTTTCAATTTTGCAATGTTAATTAAATAAATTAAGCCTAGTAATGAGTCATATATCATCAAATTATGATCATTATGTAACGAAAATAAAGGAGTTTGTGAATTTCTAAAGTCTAGAACAGTTGTGCACTGGTAGCGTGTAACTTTACCCTACGGTTTGTCTGGAAGAGATCGCTTTTAACAATAAAAAATAAATAAATAAAAATAAATATTTCGGACGCTTAAACCAATCATGTAGTCCCAAACTAAGCAAAGCTTATGCTATGAATACTAGATAACGGATAAACATACATAAATATTTATATAAACATCCAAGACTCGGGAATAAATGTTCGTAATCATCATACAAACATTTACCCATCGCGGGATTCGAACCCGTAACCGTTGGTTTCGCTGATAGGGTGACCATCCACTACACCAATCGGTCGTCGAACAATAAAACCACATTTATGTGCGATTGATAATGTGTGCTAATTTTTATGTTGTTTTTGTTAACTTGTGCAATAAATGATAGTTGATTGATTGATAGAGTTGTCTTCCTTTGACTACTAAAGCCCTTTGACATTACCATTTCCACTAAACAATATATTAAATACTAGGTTTTCACCCGCGGTTTCGCCCGCGTGAAATCACCTTATCACTTTGGATGAAAAATAGATATACTAGAATCAAGGCTATTTATTCCCTTTCGGTCTTGGTATCTCGATTGGTTCAGAGGCTAAGTCTTGAGAGGGTAACAAACAGACATATAGACATAGTTACTTTTGTATAAGTGTGGATAAGGATTTATCTGATCACCTAACATTTTCTTATCGGGAAATGAAATTTTGTTTTTAAAATTTACAAAAGATTTTTTCAGTTGTTTGGTTTCTTCAATATTACGTTGAGGATCCAACTGATTTGTTACATATTTTATGACAAACTTTATTTGAGATTATTATTAGTGTTATTATACAATTACGTATATTTGGGAAACGTTTTTTTACATTACGTACATAACATCCATGATTCGGGAATAAATGTTCGTAGTCATCACGCAAACATTTACCAATTGCGGGATTTGAACCAGCATCCGTTGGTTTCGCTGACAGGGTCACTATCCACTACACCAATCGGTCGTCAGATATAACTAGAAAATCGATTTGCAATTACTGATTGTGATACATTTTCGTCCATTCATGGAGCACTATACAAAATGGAATAGATGTGATATAAAATATCTACTCTGTCGAAATGAAATAATATAGTTAATATAGAATAATAAAGTTGTTCTGGTGTGTTGTAATTCGTTTCTAATTGTTTCTGTTTTGTTACAGAGTCATTGGCGGTGACAAGAACAACTGAAGCTGGTCTACAGCTTCACATCGTTTATTAGTGAGTATAAGTTATATACATTTCTTTAAACCTTATCTTATGTCCGTCAGTGGCGTACCCTCCGCACAGACAGAAAGGCAGTGCCTACCCTAGCCAATTGCAAGCTTTTCTCGGAATGCATTGTCAAGACAGCTGATTCAAACAATGTGAACAGAAAAATATTCTAAACAGTTGCGACTCTTATAGCAAATAAGGGTAAGTTATTAATTTGTAGTTGTATTTTTTTCAATTAAGTGTACATTTTATCATTCTGACAACCCTATGACAAAACTCTGTGCACGCCACTGATGTCTGTATATACACACAAATTTTAAATAACTTTTGTATTTCGCGGACGCCATGTTGATTTTTTTACCATAAAATGTCAGCTATGATACTCTGGGGATCAAGACGAATCTAACGACACCATGCACTTCGAAATCAGTCAAGCCGTTTAGGCTACAGGGTGCGCCAAAGGAAGCGACATACATACATACATATACTCAAAAAATATTGCCCTCTTTTCTTGGGCAGTCGGATAAAAACAGGCCAGTGCATGTCAGGCTACGCGCAGTGTCGGGTTCTGGCCCTCACAATATGCGGCCTTAGAACGGGGCTTTTTGTTGTTTGACAAATAATTTGCAACGGAAAGGAAAAAAGAAAATAAGTTTTTCGACTATTACTCTAACTTGTGAAACCTACATGTGAAACTACGCACGCACACACACAAACACTCACTCACTCACTCACTCATTCACTCACTCACTCACTCACACACACACACACACACACACACACACACACACACACACACACACACACACACACACACACACACACACACACACACACGCACGCACGCACACACACACACACACAAACACACGCACACACACACACACACACACACACACATTAATAGGTACAACGCAAACTAGAATAAAACATAGTTATAAGAAATTTTTATCTTGTTCTTGTATTCTTTTTCTACTGAATAGTCGTGGAAATCTATAAAGGCAAATCTATCATCTACATTTTAAAAATACTCTGAAATATGTAAGCAATACTTGTTAAGATTAAGCTGTTGATTTCCCTAATAAAAATAAATAAATACTTACCTGTTTTCCTTTTAACTTCATTATACAGGGTGATTGGTAAAACGATATATTCCTTTTAAGGAGTGATAGTAGACCCGATTTGCAATTAATATATCCCTATGAAGTGTTGGCGAAAAAATAACAGTTTGTGAGATATTATTTTTTTTAAAATATTTTCCAAAAAACACCGACTTGGTCTCATAAAATTTAAATAAAAATAAAACTCATCATCATCTGATTTAAGAGCCATGCTCTTCTCGGTGGAGATTTTTCCATATCTCTCTGCTCTTCGCCTTCCTCTTGAGCTCCTGATAAGACAAATAAAAATGAAACTACTTACCATAAAAAGCAGATTTTTTTTATGTGGTCACCTAAGATTATGCTAATGCTGACCTGCCTTGCCAAACTACGTGTATTGTGAAAATTAAAAACAAAAACTTAATGAGAGCGGCCGCTAGAAGAAATTATTTCAACAAAATAAAACTATCCATAAAAAAAAACGTTAAGATAGGATAATTTAAGACAAGACAGCATACAAAACAAGATAAGACACAAAAGACACGACTTATCATTCACGATACAGTAATTCCACGTGGGTGAAGCTACGGGTGGAAAGCTAGCAGCATTATGTCGCGACTTCATAACTAAAGACATACATGGACAGCCTTATGTGCTTATGTGGTCCAGTGTGGCTTGATGGATTTGTATCGGACTAGCGAATTAGCTTAACGACTGCCTCCAATTGGAAACAAAATTATGAAAACTTTGATGATGTTGCGATGAAAGGGAATGTTCAACGTGGCCTCTGCAGCACGGAAACCGTGTTCTATACTATAGTATATATATTTATGAATTTATTTATTAATATAATTAAGTAAGTCTATTAATATGATATTATTATTATATTTATGCATACTTATCAATTATTTCTTTACTTGATAGTATCGTGCATCCTACCTGTTTTTCTACCTACAAATGTCCCATGGCTGGGTTGTCTGGAAGAGATCGCTTTTAGTGATAAGACCGCCTAATTGTGTTCTATTGTTATCATCAAAAATTATTGTAAATTTTTTTGCGCAATAAAGAGTATTTGTATTGTATTGGAAACCTCGTATGGACATATCGCAGTAGTCTCTCTTCCAAGGAGTAACCTCGTCAAGCGTTACTTAACTTCGCTAATCAAAAACGAATAGCGAATGCGACTGTGCTTTGGTTATTTATTTTTTATTCACAACGATAAGCCTCTCTATCACACCGTACACGTGGAAGCGTACTGACCCGGAAACCCCATCTTATTTGGGGAACTGGCTATCTTATCTCTGACAACCGGAACACAACATTGCTATTAACATCGCTGTTTGGCGGCAGATTTAGTTAAGATAGTGTGCCTAGTCAGGTGTGCATTTAAAATGCCCTACCATCTACCAAACCGAGTACTAAACATGTACCCCGCAGGGGATCGAACCCTCGACCTCCGAATCGTAAACCCTATGTTGTTTACCATTGAGCCACGGAGGCGGATACTTATGTACTTACATATATGTATAAAGGGATATAAATAGACACACGGTCATTAGTTAGTGCTCAGATTACTAAAGTGGTTCCGTCCAGGGCTATTCACTATTAACTGTCCGTGTTATAGTGGCTTTATACGCTTGGTTAGTAATAGAACAAGCACTTACTCATACTACGTTTACCTGTAATATGATAAGGTAATAAAGTTAACTACAAATAAACAACGTGAGAACAATTGCTTATAATATATTTATATCAGTGACGAGTTTGCGGCGCTTGCAGTGGAGACATTGGGCCCTTGGTCTTCTGACACGAAACAATTTGTAAAGGATTTATCCGTTAGACTGGTCCACGCCTCTGGAGATGTGAGATCTGGTGCCTACTTTGCTCAGCAGCTGAGCTTATGCATTCTGCTGGGCAATAGCGCTAGCGTACTAGGTACTATGCCTCACGGAAGCCAGTTGGACGGCGTATTTTTTCTATAAGATATAGGTATTTTTGATTGTGTTTTATAAATTTGTTGTTTCATGTACATACTTAATTAAATTTATTGTTATCCCTCATAAAAAAAGGTAAATCTCGAACTGAATTAAATGACTAAGGAGATTGTCTGTGTTTAATAATCTATCACGTATTAGAGAACACAATTCGCAGACATATCGCGTTACATTAATAGAGAAAGGCTATATAGAGACACTTAAATCTGCATTTTTATGGTAAACAACGTAAAGTCAGGTTCCCACGCGTTATCGTCGGAAGCATCTGGAAAAGAATTCGGACAGAGATGTCACCGGTTGATAGAGCAACTTCCTACCAGAATTACGTTACTTATGCAGTTGGTTACGTGTGTAAATTGCCTCTACTTTAGGCAAGTGAAACGTTTCGTTCAAGAAACGGTCCTTCTCGGAATTATTTAGACACTTGTGGGAACACAGCTGCTGCATCAGCGCTCCCCATCGCCCCAAATATCATTGTCCCATCTAGTGTCGCTCGCATAATTTGTAGGAGCATTTAATGAACCGACGAATTTGACGACCGATTTGGTGTAGTGGACAGTCACGAACCAACGGTTGCGGGTTCGAATCCCGCGACGGGTAAATGTTTGTGTGATGAATATGAACATTTATTCCTGCGTCACGGATGTTTATATAAATATTTATGTATGTTTATCCGTATCTAGTATCCATAGTACAAGCTTTGCTTAGTTTGGGACTAGATGATTGGTGTAAGTGTGCGAAATATTTATTTATTTATTATTACTTTATTTATTTATTAATGAAGTCTTATGGACAGTTTAACTCTATATAGTTTACTACAGTCACTGACTATCGTCACTGTAGTTTAGTCAGTCCAGTTATAGCGAGCAGTATATTTAGTAGTCTCACAGACAACCGTTTGAAACCAAAAACACTAATAAATAAATATCTTTGCACATACACACAGCGCCATCTAGTTTCACACTAAGCAACTAGGCTTGTATTATGGATACCAGATGGTTGATATATTACACAAATACATTTTTTTGTAAATAAATACATATAAATTAAAAACATCCATAACTCGGGAACACATATCTGTATCCATCATTCAAACATATGCCCCTAGCGGGATTCGAACCCGCGACATTTTGGTATAGCAGTCAGAGTTTTTAACTACTACACCAAACAGGTCGTCGAAATACATACATACATAATGTCACGCCTGTTTCCCGTAGGGGTAGGCAGAGACCACAGACTTCCATAAAGTAGATAAAAATATCCTATATTTTAATCCAGGGTATGTTTAGCCAGCCAGCTACTTACTAAAGGACTTACAGAACAGTTCCTCTCATTGCAATCTGTGGCTAAAGCAAAATGATTAATTAAGGTTTATTGATTTCCTGCCAAACTACCATTTACGAGGACCTATTTACATAGAATATCATAACCTTCAATTGGTACTTTGCTTCTTTAATTAAACTAGAATCCTAGGAAACCGTAGAGTCAAGTCCATCTTTAGTAGATCCCGTACAGATACAATTGTTAATCATGGCTTACAGAACTTGCATTGGGAATGTGGAGACGGTGCTTATTAGATCTGCATGAGATAAGTTCTAAGGACAGAATTTATTAATCTTTGCTGATATCCAACTCAAGAAAAGATTTGAGTGCTTTCAATGACATGTATTCAGTATATATTCTTCTTTCATCATCATCATCTGTCCGTAAACAGCCCACTACAGGGATATAGGCCTTCCCTCGTATAATGAGGGAGTATGGGCCGCAAGTCCACCACGCTGGCCCAATGCGGGTTGGGGATTTCACATGCCTTTGAATTTTAATTTCTTAGGCTTGCAGGTTTCCTCACGATGTTTCACCGTTAAAGAGCAGTCGGATAAATGCACATAAGTAATTAAATTAAATTTAAAAACTCATTGGTACATGACCTGCTTGAGAATCGCACCCGGACCTCCCAAATTGGGAGACCGTGTCTTAACCACTGAAACACCAAGGTTGTTCTTCTTTGCTGAGTCCCTAAGGCCTTTTTAACATGGTTTTGTTTTAGGTTCATAATTGGGTTTATTTACATTGAGATGAATAAATATACTTACATAATACTGTTACTAGTTGTGTAAATAGGAGTAGGTTTAAGGTTTGTTACATCATATTAGAAAACATGCCATGTTTATTAATTTTATTAATTTGAAATTG
Source organism: Oegoconia quadripuncta (assembly GCA_949316235.1). Lineage (NCBI taxonomy): Eukaryota > Metazoa > Arthropoda > Insecta > Lepidoptera > Autostichidae > Oegoconia > Oegoconia quadripuncta. Next base: position 5,003,272 of record OX438753.1, on the reverse strand, counting down.
AACATTGAGAATCGAGAGTTTCAAACATAAAAAATGAATATAGATTATTATTATGGAGACATGTAGTAGTAGCTGTACATTCATACATAATGTCACGACCTTTATCCCACATGGGGTGGTCAGAGATATTCCAAACATTAGTGTTTGGGTGTTCCAAACATTAGAAGTTTCATGGTTGAAACAACATTCACGGTTCACCTTACGACAGGGGATGGCCCATCGCCGTTAAAACGTTGTACTATTGTCTATAGTGTTTTTGGGGGAAAGTCCCTTAGTCACTTTTAACGACAAGACGGGAAGAGACGGGTTCGTTTTATTCTTTTTACTTGCCGAAAACCACACATAGTCTAGTTGTAGAAAGTATGGCAAACTTCGTGCTTCCAGCTACTATCATTGGAAAATAAAACATCTAGGTATTATGTCAACATCCCGTATAGTTTGACAGATGAGAACTAATTATTAATCTTTTTGTAAACAACTAAATCACCCACAGTTTTAACAGATTTTAAAGACGCAGACTGTGTGGGAAAACTCTATCGTCGTCACGACTTCAATTAAACGATTAAACTTCATGAAAACCAGTTTATTTTTTCACAAGAGCACTTAGTTGATATGTGTCAAAGATGATTTACATACAATAGGTGGAGTTATAGCATGAACTCATACATCTTAGCAACCCACGATGGTTTAGACTACGATAATTATTCTTTTATCTCTCTAACCACTGAATATGTGGACTTCCTTTAGTAACAGATTTATATCTGAGCTACCGTTACAATCTTGCATACGCGTATGTGATCTACTGCACTGCGAAATTATCCAAACAACAATAAAATCATTAGCGCTGCCAATATAACTTTAAATTCAAAATTTTGAAATTCTGGTTATAACAAAACAAAATGTCATCCAGATAGACTGCTAAAAATGAAATATGTTCCAAACGGGGAACATGCATGGTGAACCAAAAACTAGCTTCCGAAAAAAGCCGGGTTCAAATCGATTTAACTATTTTGACAAAGCCACAGACAAACATGCACAGATACATAGAAAGACATAGTCTTTGCGTAAGAAAGGCGGTCTCAGAATGCACTTGTACAAGACCAAAGTCATGTACAACGAACAGGATATCCAGCCGGAACCGATTATAACAATTATATAATAATATATTATAGAAATAATAATATTATACACTGCGGCGGTTTCCATTGGGAAAATTAGCAAGTTATGAATGAGCCATGTATTAAAATTAAGTGACCCTTTTGGTGTTGCGGGTGTCCATGGGCGGCGGTGATTGCTTTCCATCAGGTGACCCGCATGCTCGTTTACCGCCCTCTCATTAAAAAAAAAATAATATTAAGTATATACTTAATCCTTAACTATATAATAATACTTTAATATATGTTAGTGTTTAAAAAAAAATACTAAGTCAGTAGTGTTAGTGGTCAACAACGGATATTATGAAATCTGCAAATTAAATAATAACAACTGGGTCACCTCACGGAAGGATTTCTGTAGGTTTGACTAATTACTTGTGTTTTATTGTGTTACTATAATCTTTTTAATGATTTATTCGTCAATGACAACAACTACAATAGACATACGTACTGTCAACAGCAAAGTATCGAGTTTAGTTTTGCAGGTATACAAGCAGACATAACCCAACTATATATATATATATATATGACTTTCTTGCATTTGTAACCACAGCACACAATGACTACCTAATTTAGGGAAAAACCGTTAATCATTAAGTAATCGTTTTATCTACTCCAACTGTAAAACAAATTAGTTAACTGTATTTATCTTACAATTGATATAGTTGATTGCTTAGCTTATAATTAAGCTTATGGTACCGATTATTTATGAAATTTGAATGCCTTTTTTTGATAACGAAAAATAACATTTTTACATAACATTGTGCTTTAATTGAAATGGAACTTAAAAGAAAACTACAAATACAAAATATATACATTAATTTTTCTTTTACTTGTACAATGTATGTTCTTCTAGGCCTTCCTCTCTTTCTCATCCCCTCCACGAAGTGTGGAAAGGACTCTACCGACAAGAACATGGCTCTTAAATATACCGGATAGGTTTTTTACCGTGATGAATATATATGTAAAAATATTGGGCATGTGAGGCAATAAATTACCTTCTAAAGAAGGTACCTCAAAATGTTGATTGCCTTTCCTCGCTTGACGAGCGAGGAAACTTCCACCTATCGGGTTCCTAGTGCCAACGGCTACGCGTTTCGAATATTTAGAAAAGAAGTGAAAAGTGCCCGAGGTCCAACTACTTTTATGAATCAAATGAAAATTTGATGGAATTTAATAAGTATTGATGACGTTATTTGACTCTATATACCACCAATCATAATATCTGGTAATATAGTTTAGTAGGTATTACTCATTTATTAGCATTTACATATGTGTGCTGTGGGGTTTCGGCACGTAAAAAGAATATAACCAACCCATCTCTTCCCGTCGATGTCTTAAAAGGCGACTAAGAGACTTTCCACCAAAAACTTCTATAGATTTCTACGTTTAAAGAGCGATGGGCTCACTTGTCACGTATTCATTTCTGTAATTTTGTTAAGATGAAACGTGCATATTGTTTCAAGCATTAAACTTTTACAAGACCCAAACAATTATGTTTGGGGTATTTTTGACCACCCCATTCGGAATTAAGCTCGTGACGTTATGTATGTACATTGTAGCATAGAGGAATAACACTACCCGATTGTAGTATTTCCAGCAAAAAATATAAGCTGATTCTAATAATTATATTAATATTAAGTAGATTATTATATTCCGCTCCTCCGCAGCACAATCAACACCTTGACACGACGAGCAATAAAAATTAACATTAGTGTAGGTAACATTGGCACATAATAGCCGCAAAATCTGCAATTAAAATGGCTGACGAACGTTGTTTGTTATCAGATGGTTTTTCATGTTATTCATTTCGGATTGTGAAGCAACATACAAGGCTGTGCGATCTTGACGTATGCGGGAGTCCAAATTCATTAGTTGTTTATTTGGAAATGAAATTTTCCTAAGCTATTATTGATTACTAGCTTTCCACCCGCGGCTTCGCCTGCGTGAAATAAATTTATACCGGAAATGTACCTACTACTCACTTTCCCGGGATAAAATATATATCCTACATGTTTTAATCCAAAGTATATACCAAATTTCATCCAAATCGGGATTGTCACCGTATTTCGCTGCCCTATCCCGTATTACTATTTGCTCTTTTTGTACCGCATTCATCAACTTTACGTGAGAGTATCTTCTTCAATTCTGTATATCTAGTTGTAGGTACTGTAGTACTGTATTTACACAAGTACCTCTAATTTTGAATCACGTAGGGTCATCATGGGTCTGTATATTTTTCGCGTCAACAAACAAACGCGTGATTAATGGACTCCTTTGTTTTTGTCCACATTGTTCAAGTTTTATTTACTTAGAACATAAGCGTCCCGTAACCTGGAACTTACGCCAACACTAATTGTTCGTTATGTCATTAAAATATTCGTCATACAATTCACATTGTACTGTGAAACCTTACACGTTACATACATTGTAAGACAGACGTTGAGTTGACCAATCTTTCACTTTACTTGAACAAACTCTCTTGTTCGAGCAGGTAATAGCTGTCTTAGCTCTCAAACAAAACACATCGACGCGTATCGTGTTCGAACGAGCCGATATCACGCATCGTGCCATACTCTCTCTAGTATAAGTACCCTTTTCTTATAGAAATTATGTACGTACTTTGGTGCCAAATTTCTAATTCAATAATTGTAATATGAGGTATAGAGTTCTTACTTCTTTCAATAATAAAATTGGGTTAAAATCTACGAATGTTAAAGCTGTCACTTTCTTTATTAACACGTTCCAGATACAACACCAGACGCGATAGAAGATTTATTGATATAGTAACTACAAGAGTGAGTGAGTTATGTCCAGGAAGCTGGTGAACGATTAAGTTATTACACTCGCTATTTCACTTGGAACAAATCGAAAAAAATTTATGTTTGAAACAATGTCTACGGTTCACCTTTTGACTATACAGAAACGCACACGTGACAGGGGATGAGCATATCGCCCTTGAAACAGGCAACTCTAAGGAAGTTTTTGGGTAGAAAGATCCATAGTTGGCTTTTACGACAACCTCGGGAAGAGACGGGTTGGTCCCATTCTTTTTACGTGCCGAAACCACAAAGTGCAGCTTTGTGGAAAAATTTAATATTAAAAAAAAAATTTTACCCATGGAAACGTCTTCTGTTCGCGATACTTATTGCCTTAAATGGGGGTATTCCATAGGTAATGTTGTTTATGACTGTGTGATTTCATTTTTATATTTTATATTTTCAAAGTTACATTTTATTAGTTTGTTATTTACTTAAACAAACAGTAACAAATAAATAGATAGAATTTTAATATAACCTAGAACTTGTGTTCCGGTTGTCAGAGATAAGATAGCCAATTCCCCAAATAAGATGGGGTTTCCGGGTCAGTACGCTTCCGCGTTCGTCCTCATCTTCACTTAACATCAGGTGTGATTGAGAGCAAGTGCTTACACGTTGTGCATAAAAAAAAACTGATATAAAAAATTGGGACCGCGGGACAAGGTAATCAAAACGCGGACAGCAGATGTAGATCGCCGAGGAAACAGCCAGCTGTTGGGTGACATCGGCTAATATAATTGTGTCTACAATTTCTGGCACATGACGAAATTAGGGAAGGAACCGTTAATTATATACTTATAATAATTATGCAGTTGTTGGCAACGCTATGCCGCTTCACACGCCACATATTAGCAGTTCACTGCTGGACATAGACATAGGCCCACCTTCCAGTCTCTCTCCAGAATGGTAGCGGTATTTAAAGAGTTAGTACCCCAGGAGGGTACCAGCACTATTAGTGCTGGAGAATCCCTCATCGCTCAGGCTGCCCTACTTATTCTGGGGTGGACACCTTCCTCAAAGGCCGGCAACGCATCTGTGACCCTTTTGGTGTTGCGGGTGTCCATGGGCGGCGGTGATTGCTTTCCATCAGGTGACCCGCATGCTCGTTTGCCGCCCTCTCATATAAAAAAAAAAAAAAAATCGCTATGACGTAATTTGCATCGACTTTTATGATCACTCTGGGTTGGATCGATCGCAGATTTTATTAAAGCCCCGCTAAAATGATGCTGCTGCTTGTCACTGATAGGTATATATGGTTTGTGGATAAACGAGATCTAGATGCACACATTGTGAGTGGATATATCATTAAGCGATACAGTGCAATACTGCCTTACTATGCAGATTACTAAGTGATGCTCACTTCCGTCATCATGATCTCTCGGTGACATATTTGATGCATCCCAAAACGCTTAAAACTTTGATCTCTTCACTAATTTGACAGATTTCTCCAGTTTATATATATGTACCTTGTGGAAAATTGTTCGTAATCAGGAGAGAAGTGGACTCCCTGATTACGAACAATTTTCCGCTAAGAACCATAGCCGAATTCAGCCGAAATTTCTGGGACTTCTATACTAAAGGTGGTTCAGATTAGTTTACTTTGGGTAATCGAAAATTTTTTGATGAAATTCGACTATGGTTCCTTGGGGAAAATTATTCGTACCTAAATTAATGGCGTCATCAGTTAATGAGAATTACATGAATTTAAAGTCACCCTGTATACCTCTTTTCCTGAGTGCTACATGTTACGGTATCATTCAGTGGTCTCGTGTACATACCCGCATCATCAATTATGCGTCATTAAGTGATACATCACCAATGACGCATCACGGTGATCTCGAGTACATTCGGATTGCTTATGATCCCTTAGTCTTCTACAGCTACAAGAGTTTGGCCCAATACTACTCTGCAAGGAAGCCATACCTCACACATCTGCAAAATGCATGCCGTAAACCAAACAGCATGCGGGGAAAAAACGTATGACACTAATAACGTCCTTACAACACACCACAACACGTCCACAAGCTGTGAACCTCACCTTTGCATGTAAATAGACATATGTTCGTCTCGTTTGCATGATGATGATGTCTGTTCATCTCACGACAGCACTTTCTCCTGACTAGCTACAAAGGTCACGCGTTTTCTAGAATTACCACGCAAAGTTTGATGGGAAATGATTTCCAATGCAATTGTGATGTATTTGCCAAATTGGCTTACCTTTGACACGTTATTCACTAGCACTAGCCCGCAACCTCGCCCAAATGCAATTGAATATAAAACCTCTAATTAGCGCTTACTAAAATGTAGTAATTGCTCTTGGTTTTCACACGTGAAATACAAACGTGAAATTCTGGGTTAGCATACAAGTTTATTAAAGGTATAATCTGTTTATTTGTAAACGCTTTATTGTACAAAAAGGCAATACATTAATTTTACATAGATACTACATGGTTTTTTGACGACCTGTTTGGTGTACTGGTTAAAAATGTTGACTGCTATACCAAAAGGTCGGGGGTCGAATCCCGCTAGGGGCATATGTTTGTATGATGTATACAGACTTGTGTTCCCGAGTTATGGATTGTTTTTCATTTATTATTTACAAAAAAAAATGTATTTATGTAGTTTATCAACCATCTGGTATATATAATACAAGTCTAGTTGCTTAGTGTGGAACTAGATGGCGCTGTGTGTATGCGCAAAGATATTTATTTATTTATATTTAAAGTGTGAGTACAGCGGCGGACTTATCCCATAGACGGATTTCTTCCAGTCATCTGTTAACATGGTTGACTAATAAATAAACGAAGTGTACCTATGCATACAATGATCAGAATCAGAATTCCGGTTCCAAATGTTGCGAGGAAGCTTGCCTCATCATCATGTCATAAAGCGTCCACTGCTTCACCATAGATTTCCGGAGATACAGGTTAGAAGCGGCTTACATCCAGAGACTTTTCGCGACTTTTATAATCACCACCTTATGGCTGCTGCCTCTATATTTGTAGGTATATATACAGATCACTGGCTAGCGCCGAAACATAAAATTCTGGATTCCTGGAGCATTATTTGTCTCACAACATATACAATTGATGTTACAGTAATAACTTCCAATTTTTGAGACGATATGTAACGAGCCAAATAACATCATGTGAAATAAGCACAGCGAACTTTTTCTCAGTCGAACAAATTATGAAAAGTAAAATTTAAAAGAATGACCCCAAAACCCATCAGAAATAATCACTCTGTATTAATTTTAACATGCTTATATTATTAATTTTTAAAGTTCCAAACAAATTAAACGGTCCATTGTACCCCGTGATCACACGTCGTGAACCTTGAGTGCGTTTGTTTGCGCAATAATAATTGAATGAACAGTTAAGTAACACTGTATTATAAAACTTGGCCCGGCTCGAGTGTGGGAATCATCGCGGTTAGGTAGATTGCTTCGGGCACTTGAATGGGGTTATAAAGAGTGAGGATAGACTTTCCTTTTAAAGATAAGACTTGGTCTAAATTTTACATTAATATCTCTTTTATGTAGGTGGTCGGTTGGTGGATAGCATTGTTCTCACAATTAATTAAAAATTAGCTACATCGTTAATTTTCAGACACAGAAATTATATTGGTAACATTTTTTTTTGTTAATATGCAGAAACTTGTAAATCTTAAATAAATGTTCCCATACACATGCGCACGTACAACTTATAAAATTCTAACGTGCTAGTTACATCTAAGGCTAGTTCTACCACCTTTATGCTTTGCATGCACGTCTATCTACCATAAGTCTATTTAACAGATGTTACTTGTAAAATGTAATGACCAGTGATTGTTTCTCTATCATGGAAATTTTGGCATCCACGATACATGCCTAGCCTAGTGTGGATGTTACAGTAAATGTATAATGATGTATGGTCCTTTTTGGTAAATAAACATCTTATCTTATTTACCGTATACCGCAATACCAAATACCGCAATGGCTCATGACGAAAATCTTTGATTAGTGTGTGTTGCCAGTGATGACATATGGAACTGAAACGTGGTCGCTCACTATGGGCCTCATAAGAAGTCTCAAGGGCACTCATAGGGCAATGGAGAGATCTATCCTCGGAGTCTACCTTTGTCCAACAGGGGACATCTTTCGGCTGATATGATGATGATGAAGATATATATTTAAAAAAAAACGGACCCGATAGTTTTTAAATGGCGGATCATGGGCCCTCCCTTTGAGACAGGAGGTTTTGCCCCAACAGTGGGGATAGAAGGAAGGGGGAAGAAGGAGATGAGAGACCCGTAAATACTGTTGCGTCTATCGTAGGCGGTTCTGCATAAACAACTGAAATACTACTTTGCTTTCTTGGTTACTATAGTAACCAAGAAAACAAAGCCGTGGCGGTTGCACTCGCTATTAAAAGAAAGCATATTTTTAGCTCGATCAGTGCTTGGGTGAGAGTATTCGTGATCCGGAAACATTTTCAATCAAACCTCAAAACCATTTGCTCGTCTTCTCCAGTTCTGTAGAGCTGATGCATCTGTTGCATAAGGCCCTACGAGGAAGTAGACTCCGACTGCTTCCCACACCACTTGTTAAGCTGAAGAGATTATAATACATTGCAATGCTTGAGTCAAGGTGAAGTCTGAAGTAGACTTATGTGATGACGGTCAAGGATTACATAACTACAACACAAAGAAAATAAGAAGTCCGTGGATAAATTATACAGCTAATTATCTCTACATTCCAACGGGCATAACATGACAACTACAATACTAATACTATAAAAAATAAAAGTGCAAATGAATGCGTATACGCAACATCCTGCGCTCATGTGCGAACTGCGGACGTTAACGATTTGTCACTATAATTCACAATGAGATGGCCATGACGAATCTAATAAATAGATTTAAAAAAACATACAGAAATTTGATCTTATTTTTTACCCGACTGATGATAGAGTTATGTTTTTCGCGTGTATGTCTTCTTCTTTAATTTAAGAGCTATACTCTTGTTGGTGGAGTAATGACCACGTCTCTCTACTTTCCGCCCTCGTTTTAACCTCTTGGTACGACACGACATTCACCTTTTCTTTCACTTGGTCAAAGTAATTACGCCTAGGTCTTCCCCTTCCTCTCTTTCCTATCTATGTATGTATGTGGGATTATTTATTCCTCCGTAGCACTCAAGGGGCTGGCAGTATGGATTTTATTTAACGAGGTAACGTTAGATTCGTCGTGGCAGTCGAAGTATCATAGGATAGATTACGCCACAAAAAAAAATGAATTAAAATGAAAAGAAAAAATTGTTGTTGAACTACAATATAGGTACCATAAGAAAATGTATATTACAAGTGATATATCTATACAGCAGTTCTATAACAGACATCAGCTCCCGTACCATGACATGTTTGTCGCACGCAACGTAGGAGTGAGAGTGAGATAGTTGTATATTTCGTCCAAAGGAATGAGCAGGACTTATCTCGCGCGACATAAATGTTTATCGCGCCTGTCATACTACTAGTGCGGGGCTGTTTGTTGGCTCACTTTTAATTTTTGAAAATCACCCAGTGACGATTGCATTGTTAAAAAGTGGATGCACCTAAAACAAATGGAACAAGTGGAATACAACTCACATTTTGCCATGACTAGGGGGGGGTTCCACCAAAAAACCGAAGGCATTGTGCACGTCCCTGCATATAAACAGCACTTAAATCTGACCTTTTCCAAATGTGCTATGTATGATGCTTACAAAAACACTTATCATTAAACCACCCAATGACGACGTAATAGCACACTACTTTTTGTTCCAAATTTCCCCTTCGTCGTGGTGACACGAGTTAAAGCGTGCAACAATCAGACCGAGACGGCATACACTCACACCTCTCGTGTGGTATTTAATCTAACACGTTACTGCCGTAAACAGCTAATTACAAGCAAACAACTCTTCATTATAGACTCGACGAGGTAACGAGCAAATATATTTAGCGCCGCTAATTTTAATTACGTCCTTATCGTTCTGGTGACCAAGAAATGTAGTCTTTTTAACGAACTTTAATCGAAAAAGGAAGTTCTATGTTCGTCGCCATGTTTTTTTTTCCACCAATATTCTAGTCAATTGTGAACCATTTTTGATGATTATTAATATCCCTCGCCTGTTATTAGAAGCTGTCTGGTCGATGCACAACCCCAATCAAATACGGGATAAAATTTATCATTGTGTGACAACGATAAGTTGGCCAATAAACCATACACATGAGCCTTTTCATGTGAGAACTATACCACAGACTACAACTGAGGCCTACTGAGAAGCGTCGATCCAAAAGGTCCTGTCTTACCTACGTCACCGAGCCTTTTGTTGTCAAGTATAATTTTCTTTAGAACAATAAATTCAAAATGTCTGGGACAACAGACTCAGCTATTGTTTTATTACACTTGTTACAATACGATCCTAATACAATATGAATTGTAATTCAGTAAAAACCCGCAAGGCCGCAGAAATGTGGATTGCAAATTAATGCAATATTTAAATTGAATGGTCTCAACACCGACGTTCTTTCAGGTATTCAGCAACGCTCTTTATTAAGGGTCGGGAGTATAGAGTAAAAATGTTTTTTTTTTATGCACGACGGGTTTGTACTTGACCTCAATCACACCTGAAGTTAAGTGAAGATGAGGTCGAAGGTGGAAGCTTACTGACCCGGAAACCCCAACACATTTGGGGGACTGGCTATCTTATCTCTGACAACCGGAACACAACATTGCTGCTTGGCGGCAGATTTAGATAAGATGGTGGTAGCTAGCCAGGCGGACATTTAAAATGCCCTACCACCAACCAAACCGAGTACTTAAACATGTACCCCGCTGGGGATCGAACCCGCGACCTCCGAATCGTAAACCCAATGTTGTTTACATTGAGCCACGGAGGCGGTTGAGTAGTATTATGTAACTAGCTGTTACCCGTGAGATCGTCCGCGTAGAATTCATTCTAATACAAAATGCGTCAGTCTATGATTCAAAAGCAATTCCACTAATAATCCACAATTATCCGGGATAACAAGTAGCCTATATGTTAATCCAGATTCTAATCTGTCTACCTACCAAATTTCAACAAAATCTGTCCAGCCGTTTAAGCGTAAATAACAAAAAAAAGTACACACAAACAAACTTTCACATTTGTAATAACCATTCCATCAAAAACATTTCATGCAAAAATGTGCAGCCTAGTCTTAATTGGTTACTTTTAAAAAGTAATGAGATGTTACTAAACTGTTTGTCGCAGAAAGTTACAAGGATCTGCCAATTCGCGAAACGAGTACTTGCAAATTACCAAAATTGTACAGTGGTGTCGATTCGGATATGCACCAACTAAATTAAACTAAACTAAACTAAGACCAGTTTTAGAGCAGTCTCTTTCTCCCTGGAACAGTACGATGCAACGGCACCACTCCAAAACTGGTTTTAGTTTAGTTTAGTTGGTGTACATCCGAATCGGCACCATTGTCGGCTACAGGACGTGGGCTGGACAATAAAAAAGAAACGAAAGGTTCCACTATAGGAAATAGATGGAATTGTACTAAGGTCAAGTTTCCATAGAAAAAACAGCACTCACTGTTAATTACATAATTCTTCATGATTTCATTAATCAGGAAAACAACAGTTCAAATTAATAAAATTTATTTATTACGTTAAAATTGTATAATAAGTAGATTGTTATGTTTGATTTTGACACATGACTTTGAATTTTGTACTAAGGTCAAGTTTCCATAGAAAAAACAGCACTCACTGTTAATTACATATTTCTTCATGATTTCATTAATCAGGAAAACAACAGTTCAAATTAATAAAATTTATTTATTACGTTAAAATTGTATAATAAGTAGATTGTTATGTTTGATTTTGACACATGACTGAATTATCGCCACCTGTCGAGACTATCGGTACTATATTACTTAAGAGTAAGGACTATATTACTTAAGATTTCACTTAAGAGTAAGGAAACATTAGCAGAGACCTTAAACATTAAACTCCCATTTCACGGCTACGAGAGCACATGTGAAATATTCTTTGACAGTAAAGTAGGTCTCCCGAACCAATTAAAACTCATTTAACTGACTACTCGCCCGTAAAACATCACGCGAACTGACACACACCCAGATTCCCATAATAAAATCTGAAACTCCAAACATAACTCGGTACACAAATTGGGTCGGGGCTATAAAACAAAACAAGCAATTAAAAGGTTTGAACGGTTGTTGTATGAACAAGTTTTATCCGCTTGTCGAACGTAACAATCGGTGACCCACTTATCTATACAGAACCTATCTACCATGGAGTAAATTAATGCGTTTAATACTCGGGAACAGTCGTAACAAATTGCCAAAAAATATTCACAAACTTTTTGACTGGTGCAGTTGCCGTAGAGGTTAAAGATTCTTACCGTTATGTCTAGAGGTAGTAAGTTCGTAAGCTAAAGGGCATATATCGATGAATACCGACATTATGTATTCGAGTTATGGATGTTTTCTTTGTGATATGTATAAATTTACAAAAAAACAAATGATTTGAATTATGAGTCACGTGGTAATGTCATATACAATTACAAGCTAATGGTTTCCGATTTTTTTCCGTTAGTTGTGGTGTAAGATCTTCCTTCATGCCAAATTACTATAAATTGTAATAACGGTGTAATTATTCCTCTATATTATAAGCTAGTCCTATAATCAAACCTTTGCGCATTGCTAGAAATCTTAATATGTTGTCTTTTGTCAATTGTGTTCCTATAACAGTGATGTTTTATTAATGTATTGTTCTATATTTTACGAGTATCGCTCTTTGTCTGCAATAGAAAACTTTAAATTGGTTTTTCCTTCCGAGGGTTTGATGGAAGAAATCTCTTACAGAGATAAGCTCGTTTTTTGTGTATTGTAATTTCTGTTCTATGTTTGTTCAATGTATGTTTGTAATGCAATAAAGTGTTAAATAAATAAACGGTGACTTCCATTTCTTTTGTTATTTTATCTGCCAAACAGTACCGCGTCAGTATTTGCTTGTAAGTTTCATAACATCACCAGGGGTAAGTCGTTATTAGATCACGCCTATAGACTCGGTGATGTGGAACTCCAAAGCGTTGAGCAGTTGCGGGATCTGGGAGTTACACTTGACACAAAATTACGATTTAACGTCCATATCGACGAAATCTGCGCGAGAGGATTCAGAATGCTGGGTTTCATTTTGCGTAACTGTGGGGATTTTAAGGCGGTCGCCTGTAAAATGGCCATCTACAATGCTTTGGTCAGGAGCGGTCTGGAGTACTGTAGCGTCGTATGGAATCCTCATTACGACGTTTACATAAAGCGCATAGAACGGATTCAGAGAAGATTCCTTTGGCACCTAGCTTTCAGTTATAACATCGCTGGAAGTGTTCACGGTTACGACTCTCGTCTGAGTCATTTTGGAATGAAGTCTCTTGCTAGTCGTAGGTTCTTACATGATCAAGTTTTTCTATATAAACTGGCAAATGGTATTTCAGACTGTCCCGAGCTTTTATCTGATTTAAGAATACAGGTGCCTGCCAGATTGCCTCGGACCAATCAGTATGTGCCATTTTGTACGTCCGCAGCGAGAACAAATCTCGGGCACTTTTCGCCAATCAACAGACTTGTCAGAGGCTACAACACACTCTTTAAAAAGACTGACGTGGACATGTTCTCTGACGGGTTGAGTGAGTTTAGGAAAGCGGTCTGTGAGTATAGGTCGGGACCCTCATCCTCAAATTGAGGGTTCATTTCTCACTCATTACATTCACCATCGGTAAACACGCCCGCTCCGGGACAGTACTGCCAACTGAGAGTTAATTATATTATGACTTGTACTCTGTTGTTGTTTCTTACTGTTTCTTATTGTTCTTTTGTGTTGTTGTAATTCACGTAGTTTATGTTTAATTTTATTTTTAAAAATTCTATTGTATCTAATGTACCCAGTTTCTGGAAGGTATTGATTTCTTTGACATTTATTTAATTTCTGAACATGTTTCATATAATATTGTTTAATGTCTACCGCTACAAATATTTGCATGTCGTGGTTACTTATAATTAAGGTGGCGCATGCACTGTGTACAATTGCGTTTTTGCCACATTGGACTGGTATGTGTCAATCTTGTTAGTAATCCTAAAAATAAATAAATAAATAAAAATAAAAAACATAATTTTGATACGGAACCGTAAAAATCAATATAAATAAAATCCCAACAGATATCGTAACCGTTGTATGGTGACGTCATCCCGCAAGATGGCCGCTTCAGATCATGTGTGTGGCTCCGACTAGGTAAAATAAAGTACAGTGACCCCGCCAATGTTAATGTCAGCTGACGGTGGGCATTTAGTTTACATGCGAGAGAAATGTATCGTTTCGTTTTATGGGGTCGGGCCGGTGCTTGGTATTTATCTTTGCTCTTCGTTTTACGGTTTGTTGAAAGACCTAACACAAGTCCCGATCAAATATTTTGATAGTAACTAATCGGAAACTAAAGCGTCCAATATATTTAGTAAGTAGGTTATAAGTGCAGGTATGTTATAAAAGAACGCGCAGACAATTTCAAAATTAAGCAAGTTACTGAAATACAATACAATAAATAAATATCCTTAGACATATACACAGCGCCATCTAGTTCAACAGTAAGCAACTAGAGGCTTGTGTTGTGGATACCAGATGGTTGATATACTACATACTACTCTGTGTAAAAAGTATCGGGAATATGTCAATAAAAAGACCCGCGTAAAAGAGGTCGTTCTAATTTTTTTACTGCATGTTGGTAGCACTGTACTGATTTAGCGCGCAAAATTTGAGCGGGATCTGTCATTTAATTTGTTTTAAACTACACTTTTTGTTGGTCATAGTTTTGAGTCCTCGGCGATTTTTACAATGGAAAATATTGTTGAACAAAGAGTGTGCCTTAAATTTTGTGTTTCAATGATATTTCATGTGGTGAATCACTAAAAATGTTGCGAAATACCTACGGCGAATCGTGTATATCGAAAACAAGGGCTTATGAATGGTATAAGGCTTTTAAAGAAGGCCGAGAAGTAGTAGTAGACTTGCCTCGTTCTGGTAGACCTTCAACCGCTACGACCAAAGAAAACATCGACAGAATCAAGAAGCTAGTGCTCGAAAATCGACGTATGAGTCTGAGAGAGTTGGCTAGTGAGGTGAACATATCTTTTAAGTCCGTCCACAACATTCTCATTGACATTTTAGGCATGAAACGCGTCGCCGCTCGACTAGTTCCAAAAGAGCTCAATTTTGTTCAAAAAGCGCAGCGAAAGCATGTCGCTGAAGACATGGTTTCCCGAGCTTCTACGGATCCGACCTTTATGAAACGTATAATAACTGGCGACGAGACATGGGTTTATGAGTACGACATGCAAACAAGCCAACAGTCTTCAGAATGGCGTCTCGAAAACGAGCCGAAACCCAAAAAACCGCGGCAAAGTCGCTCCAAAATCAAGGTGATGCTGACAGTTTTTTTTAACTACCGTGGTGTGGTTCACTCCGAATTCCTTCCAGAGGGAGAAACAGTGAATAAAGAATATTATTTAGGCGTCATGAAGCGTTTGCGTGAGAGTATCCGCCGAAAACGTCCAGATTTGTGGCAACACAACTCATGGATGCTGCACCATGATAATGCACCATCACACACAGCCATTATAGTGAAAGAGTTTTTAGCGAAAAATTCAACAAAAGTTCTCGACCAAGCACCGTATTCACCTGATATGGCTCCGTCTGACTTTTTTTTATTTCCCAAGTTAAAATTACCACTTCGAGGAAAACGTTTTGAGTCGATAGAAGCCATAAAAGAAAATTCCTACTTTGAAGGCGATAAAATAAATTTAGATGAATAATTTGTATTTTTTGTTTTATTGACAAATTCCCGATACTTAGTACACTGAATGTATGTACATTATTCTTTTTTTAAAATAAATACTTATTATAAATGAAAACAGCCATAACTCGGGTCCACATGTCCGTATTCATCACATAAACATATGCCCCTAGCGGGATTCGAACCCGCGACCTGTTGGTATAGTGGTCAGAGTTGCTAACCAGTACGCCAAATAGGTCGTCAAAGCACGTATAGAATGGATTCCGGGTATAGAAATAGGGGTTTTTTTGGCTAAATTATTTACGTGATTAAGGGACTATAAACACCCTACAAACGGAAACATAACAGTAACTGAATTCGCAACAATCCTTAATTTTTTTCTAGCCATATTGATTACCAAATATATGATCTTCTTTTTTTTTGACGCGTGGAAACGCATGACGCGTACCGCTCGCCTAGGGGACGCGGAGACGGTTATGTGGGACTCCCCTCCCTGTCGGGAGGGATACCCACTAAAACCCCGCAGCGACCTTCTTCGGCAGTAGGATTACCAAATATTTCATCTAATTGGGGTGTATCGGTATTTGGTATACTATATGTAGTGGTAATTGGGTAACTATGTAATGTCATGGTACCATCGAGCTGGTCTAATGATGGAGCCGACAGGTAGGGACTGTACTCGCTGATGGCAAATGGCAAGATGGTCGAATTTGGGCTAGTTTGTTTGTTTTGTTGTCATAAGTGCCACGAGGGTCTGAAAATGAAGCCAGAAAATTGCCACTGGATTCCTTGATGAACTATTCGTCTTTGTACTAGAATAATATGTCATAAGTATTAAAAGCTTGTTTTTAAAAGTAATTGTAATGTAGAACTTATTCCAATGTTATTGAATTCACGCTGCAGAATACAAAGAAAAAGTGGAAAGTAAAGAAAGTGTTGCATCGTGGACGGTCCCAATTGTTGCCATTATGCGGGAATCTATAAAATGGCGGTAACGGCCCACATTGTAGATGTCCAGTGAGAGAAGTGCAGTCGAGCGCGATATGTTATATTCCGAACAATGTGGCCTGCCGCCAATGCTGGTACACTCATGAACAAAAACCGTCTAAGTGTGTGTCGGGCCACAAGCAGTGTATGGTTCAGTAGTCACCCGTCACAATTTGCGGAATTGGAAGGAAGCTTTTTGTTGTTTGATAAATAACTTTAACTCAAGTTTTTCGACTATTATCATTAACTTGTAAAGCCTACTTGAATTTTCTCTCTAGTTTTAAGAGCCTATGGGCTAAGGCGCGACAGACAGACAGACTACGGAACCCGAAAAATTAAGAATTTCGGCTCGTTTTTGGACGAAGAAAGTATACCTACCTAGTCATTGTCACGATACGTCTGCCTTTAGTACTAAGTGCCTTACAGAGTAGACCATTCCTAACTTAATGGAGAGGAGGCCGGGATAATCACGGTGACACTTTGCCTCCGTTAAAGGGTTCATGTAAATGAAAATAACCGTATAGAGTATTATTTCCACTCGTTTTCGATCAGCGAAGTTGAGCAATATCTGGCGCGGTGAGTCCTTAGATGGGTGACCTCTAGTGGCAAGTGATATTAAACGACTGTTTCCGTGCTTTGGACGGCACGTTAAATAGTCAAATCAAATACGCTTTATTATTTAAATAAGGAAGGTACATTTAAATATCTTATAGAAACTACAAATTAGGCGGCCTTATAGCTAACAGCGATTTCTTCCATGCAAACCTATCATCACGGAATTCAATACGAGTAATTAAGTGGGTTAGCACAAATAATTTCCTAATTCCTAAGTACATCTGAAAGTTCTGCATATTGAATTCAAAAACTGTTATCTTATAGGTATGCAAAACATTAATAAGTACTATATGTGATGATGAAAAACAATATTAACTAAATAATAAGAACAAATAAAATATATCCATACAATTTATAACAATACATACATACAGTGGTTGTTGTCAATTGAAGGCAATCGTTAAGCCAAACCGGTAGACTACAGTGGCTTAAAAAGTGGCTGACTGTCCGGTTGCCACTAGTCTGACACAAATCTACCAATCCGTTATACATTAATATCTACTTCTGTACTAGAATATTTTTGTAATTCGTGAATGTCGCTGGTTGTACAATTACCTCCACTCTGTAGTTTAATGCTAGTTTAAGATATACATATTGTACTACTGTTTGTTGTCTCAAATAAAATAAAATAAAATAAAAATAATCCGCGCTGGGCGCGAGTGGTGGATTATGGCTCATACCCTCTACCAGTGAGAGGAGGCTTCAGAATTATTTCAACTTAAATATGGAGAACTAACGAGAAGGGAAGTAGTTACTGCAGCCACTGACGTACCACAGTTACGGTACAGAGGCTCTGTTCTTTATCGGCACCATTGTACGAAGATGTGCTAAACACTCACCTGTCTAAACCGCCAGGGAGGTATTTAGGTAAATGCTTCGATTCTTAGTAAATTCGATTATTTATTTCTTTACATTATTTGCTTTTATGACATAAAATTTTTTGTGTGTATTCTTAAATTATTTTTTTATTTTGCATAGCTATAAGATAACACTTTTTGAATTCAATATGCAGAACTTTCAGATGTATTTAACAATTACGAAATTATTTGTCATAGGTTTGCATGGAAGAGATCGCTGTTAGCGATAAGGGCGCTTATTTGTAGTTTCTATAAGATATTTAAATGTACCTTCCCTATTTAAACAATAAAGTGTATTTGATTGATTTGATTGATTGATTATTTGTTAGTGTAAGAGTCGCGACTTTCAATACTCTCTGCTCTTCTCAACATCACAACTACACAAACCATATCATCATTTCAAAGTTTAAACGCTTTGCCTATTTTTTATTGTGTTATTAAAGGAAACCCAATCTTTTATATTTTTTTACCATCGCATCTTTCGTTCTAAGTTTGACGACCAGATCCCGCCTCCACACTCCTCCCACTGTAACTCCTGTAAGCCAGGATCAACAGTGGTACTCGACACGGCGCCTACTGAAGGTAGACGGTGCCCTACGTGATTCTATTGCTACCTTGGACCCCAGACTAATTAAAGAAAGGAATAGGGTGTGTAAGTAGGAAAAGAAGTTTCCCACTCCCCCCTCGGGAGTGTAGCCAATGAAATGCACTCAATAAGTCAGTCAATATAACGCATTTTAATTCAAAACAGCAGGTTCGAATCCCATTAGGGGCATAATATGATTGTATGATGAAAATAGACATGCCCGAGTTATGGATGTTTTCATTTATAATATGTATTTGTGTAGTATATCAATATAAATAATTACAAACTCAGTTGCTTAATGTGGAACTAGATGGTGCTGTTTGTATGTGTAAAAATATTTATTAATATGTAAGAGCAGCCTAACGCTGTATAACCGAGCAAAGTTCGACATCTGCACTGCTCCTTTTCACAAAACTTCGTTGTTTTTACCCGACTGCCCGAAAATGTTTTTGAAGTTCTATTTGAAAATTGTATATTTCGATGGCAGTTTTTTGGGATATAAATTACCTATTATTCATAGGTAAAGCAGTCTCTGCGTATGAGAGATGAAGACTCTAGCAACACGTGACGTCACATAAATTACAGTGGCATATTTTTTTTGACATTATCAAAATAGCTGAATTCTACTTTGTGTATTCGGCCCGTTTGTGGTACATACAAACAACACTATTATGTAGGTTGTAACAGTTCCCTTAACTTTTTTTAATTAAGAAGTAATTAAATTAAGACTATATACATTTCGGAAATCAATGTTTATTTAATATGCAATTGAACTTGTTATCTATCTAAAACGAGCCTAAGTGCATGATAAGTCGATTCCGTCGTGACTTCTCTAAGCTAAGCTAAAAATATTCTGATGTGACTTCAACATCCTAAACTAAAACAAGTAATGGACTGGTACTATCTCGTCTCACTATTCCGGGAAGAGAAGGACATCACTACTTTAAAACGGTTTTAATTTAGTGTACTTAGTTACATCAGAATCGACACTAATATCTTTCGATTCTCTTATATAACGTATTTTTTACCTATCTAATAATCGAGTCTCACATTATGGGCAGATTATAAATATCACTAACCGTTACCTGAGGGCGAAGTGTGAGTTTTGTTTCGACTTAACTTTACTACCGCGTACACGTTTACCTGACGATTTGTATGAAGAAATGTGCAGCGCCTCTAGCGGATAGTTTGAAAAAAGAAAATTTTTTCATAGATACTTTTTGCGCGATCGTAAAGTTAAAAACGAGACAAAATTCGCACTTCGCACACTGAATGCCTGCCTGATTGAAACTCCACCATATTTGCGTGTTAGTGAAAGACTTGTTAGATTTATAGCGTTTGCAAACGGGGTTTAGATAATATGATTTACATCCATTGTTTGAGAGACATCGCAATCACATCGCTTTCTTTGGACATTCTCGTACATAAACGAGTATGACATGGATGTTTTTGTATCAATAGAGAATACGAGACAATGTTTCATTGATAAATTGTTTATTATACATAGCACGCTTTACTTTTTCCATTGCATTTTCCGAATAAGCCTTGTGTTTACCAACGAGTTTTTTAATATGAAATGAATGATTAATAGCTGATTGAAAATAATCTGCACATTTACCATGACATGGGTATACGCAACAGCCTGCGTAGCATGACATCGTTTGTCGCGCGCGACGTAGAGTGAGAGTGGGATAGTTTTATATTTCGTCCAAGTGAATGAGCAGGACAAATATTATCTTGCGTGACATAAGCCTTTATCACGCTTGTCATGCTACAGGGGCTGTTCTCGTTAGGGAAAACTATCGCTCCATCATATTTGCTGGCATCGACAACGTGAAGCGTGGTTTTCAATTAATTTTATTTGTGCGATTCACATCTGAATCCGCGGTGAGATTTCAAGTGGCGATGGATTTTAAAGCTATAACCGGAAAGTTCGTAGTCATTTGTTTTCTCACGTGTATTAAGGCGAGTTGTGCCTATGGGCGTACATAATAACATAGCAAAATTACTGACAAATAATGCTTTGCTTAAATTCACCATATTGGCTGACCGATTACCATCGCCTAAGAGAGATTTATTACATCAAAGAGTACGGCCAATGCGTTTCCAAAATTGCAAACTAATTTGTAATTCTCATAAGTAATATTACCTATCTACTGTGCTGTGTGGCTTCCGCACTCAAATAGAATAGAACAAACCCGTCCCTCCCCGCTGGTGTCGTAAAAGGCGACTAAGGAACTTTCCACCAAAAAACATATAGATGTTTTTTAACTCTATATAGATAAATCTATATAGATAGATTTGCACGTTTCAACGGCGATGCGTTCACCGCCTGCCACGTGTACATTACTGTATATTTTATAAAGTGGATATTGTTTCAATCATTAAACTTTTAATGTTTAGGACATCCAAACACTATTGTTTGGGATAGCTCATCCCACCCCACCAGACCACCCCATTTGAGTAAGGTCGAGACGTTATGTATGTATGTAATATTACCTACCCTTTAAATTGAAACACAACACGCGCATTGATACGCTCTATTGACATTTCCGCTGTTCCAAACATGTTTCACAATTTTTCCCATTCTCATTTCCAGGATACACGATGAGGTGTCTCTGATCTCACTGAACGGCGTGAGCGGCGCCGGCGTACAGCATGACGTCGGAGCGGGCCATCCCCCACCTCCGGGACATCTTCGGCCTCAATCAGCAGTACGACGCCAAAACCTACGACGACTCCGACGACAGAACCAAAAAAACCTCCAAGAAGAAAAAGGATGACTATCGCACATACGCCAACGGCGACGTGAAGACCCTAGAAAGGCACCTTAGTATGAAGAAGACTATACGGAAAAAGATCATGCGCGACCTTCAGCAGGCGTTCGTTGAAGACCCTAACGAGTTTAAGGTCGAGAACACGAGCCCTGAGAAACTGAAGGCGGAGCTGAGCGCTGAAGCTGTCAAAATCGAGAAGAACGTACGGAAGAATGACCCGTCGTTCTTAGACATGCTGCGTGGGGAGACGAGGGGGGAGGAGGCGAGGGAGGAGCAGCCGCCGGCTGAGAAGACTAGCTTCTGGCGGCGTCTCACCATGAAGAATAAAAACAAGAGATAAAGTCAATTATCAGCCGTGGCAGCACGTTGCTCCGTTTCCACAAAATACGCTTTTCTATACGACAGATGTTTGTACGGGCTTGGACTAAATAGCTTTTTTAACAGCCGTCGAAGTTTACAAAAGAGATATCTACCTAAATCACTTATACTTATTAAAACTTTTTTATCGTGTGGTGTGCAATTAAATTGTTCGGATGCTTAAGTGTTATTTACTTAAGCTTGTAATTAAGTACCTAACTTACCCCTATGTATGATCATCGATCGATACTTATTCAAAGAAATTGAAATTAGATATATCATTAAGTAAAGTAGATATGTATTCCGACGGATATCTATATCAATAAATATCACTTTAGTGTATAGGTATCACTATTTCAAATATTAATCGTGTATTTAAAGCAACATAATACAATCTTAACAATCGATACCCATGGTAAAACAATAAGTGGGGAGACCGGGGACAATAACAAAATATTTAGTTTTTTATTATGGTGTCTACTTACAAACTGTTTCTATTTTTGAAATCCATCCAGTAAATAATCATCGTCATCATCAACAGGCTATGAAAGTCCACTACTGAACATAAGGCTCAATTATGGCGTAATTTCCATCACACATAAATATTACTACAGGTTAATTTTCATTTGCAAGCTAAGTATGTAATTGAACAGTTGATATCGAACTGGTTGTCGAAAGTTGATTGTTTATGGCGCCCTCGAAATACAAAATGTGCTGTCGGGTTACTTCGCAAAAGGACTTATAACCAATATTTCTAATACAAATACATTGCACCATTAAGTAAAGTGGTACCAAATTTAGTGAGCTAAAAGGCAAATTACTAGGGATCGTTCGCCTAAATTTTTACGTAGTAGGTACGGCTGCTGTGCACTGCGCGGTGGTAGGTAGGTACTACTGTCCCCGATCCTCCAACCTATAATTCTAATTATAACATGTCATTTTGGCACATGGCTCATATAGGTATACAAAGTAGTAGATACTCACACCTAAACTTCGCCCAGGCTCCTATTTAGTCCATGATACGAGTTCATCCTATTAGCCTCTTTTTGTACAGTTTATCTCTAACCCGCACAAAATTTATCTGTTTATCACTGTAGAGTCACGGTAAGACAATTTAAAATCGGTTATCGTAGGAAAGGAATTTATGGGGTCAGCTGTAAAGTTATCTACAACACGCGATGACAACTTATGATCTCATGTTCTGTAACGAATCGAAAAGGGTTTTCAACTTTCTTACTTTAAATTAATAGTTAATAAAGTGCAGGCCACACCGGGAACGAAGCGAAACGTAGCTAAGTCCGTTTAGTTTCGCTCATGTCTCCCAACTATGAGAACTAAGCGGAGCCTAAAACGCTTATTACACTATCCTATTAGTAGGAAATCTAATTAGGAATTCAGAAACTAGGAAGCGTTTATTACACCATCCTAATTGCAAAGACTAATTCGGCATACATTGCTGGTTGAAGGAAAGATATTTGAATTAACAGAATCAAGCCTCCCAGCAATGTATGCCGAATTAGTCTCTGCATTTAGGATGGAAGTAGTGCGGACGAAACCTTCCAATCCACTAAATTGGAATCTAACTGTTCTAACTTCGATTACACGTTCCTATTTTCTAATTAGATTTCCTACAAATAGGATAGTATAATAAGCGCTTAAGCCTAAAGCGAACTAAACGAAGTGGGTTCACACCGGAAGCTACTCAAGCCGGCCAAGCGAACGATGATGAAGTCATGTCACTGTTGCCATGTCAGTCGATTCTCGTCTTTCATGTAGACCATTGTAGTATTTAACCGACTACGTCACAGTTTATTATATTATCAATATTGACGAAGAAAGCTCACATGATGATTTAAATTAATATGTTAAAAAAAAGATAATATACATCTGACAATATCAAAAACAATAATAACACTCTCTTTAACTGCACTTCGCTTCGCTGGGATCGTCGTCGGGTTCCCCATTTCCCAAGTTCGCATCGCTGGCGTAGTTTAGCTCTGTTGTTCGCCGTGTGAACCGAAGTATGAAAAAAAAACGGTAGCTAACTTGAGCGATGCTAAAGTTGGCTAACGCTTCGCTTCACTTCGCTCCCGGTGTGACCTGCGCTTTATTAAAACTTTTCCCTTCTGTAAATTTATATTATAATTATATTATAGTTAGTCATCCTTCATTATCCACGATTGATTTGCGTCTATTAAAATCTATGTACAACCTAGGTAAGTAGGTATTGGCGGCGTCATCATTAAACTTACAGGGCTGTTTTTCATGATTAATCCGTAGCATGTCGCGTATTCAAGATATTACATACGTGATTTCTCTAAATAAACAGTTTTACTATAGAAAGTAAATGTGTTAGTATTCAGTAGAATATTATGCTATAATAACCCTGTACATATGCATTAATTATGACACCGAAGATACTGCCGTATGAATAAAGTAACCTCAAGATTGAAATCGAATTTGAGTTGATACGCTTCCGATACGTCTTTATATAAAATAGTATCACAAATATAAACTTGAGTCCGATCTCAATCTTGATATACGGGCTAATTATTAATTCATTGCGTATATAAATTGAGGAGCGGCGCTACAAAAATCGATTTCTCAAATGTTTTATAGCTAATATACAAAAACGTATTTTCCTTCATTAAAATCTCTTCAACAGTTAAACGTCGACAAACCCGTAAACAAGCTCATACTGTTTTATAGTAATTTGGTTTTTGCCCTTTTTTTGTAGAAAACTGTGATTCTAATACTTACATTAGTTTTTGTTGCGTCGTTTCATAAATAAACATCGACACATTTAGCGGAACAAAAAAGTTTCAAAAAATTAAATAAAAGGACCCGCCATAAAAACATGTGGCGTATCAATCGAGTTCATTGCGGGTACTACAAGGTCTTCTAATATGTAACTATACACATAAATATTACTACTACTACCTCTCAATTACGGCACCTTTGCTGTCTACTGTTAAGGAGTTCCGGTCGTCGCCCCGAAGGGATTTCATTAACAGATCTTGATGAATTTGAAATGGGACTACCTCGTGGAATCTCTCATGGATACTTTTTGTTATCTAATAAATAATTTAAACGCCAAAATTGGCAAGATAAAAGACTTCAGTAGGTGCCGTCTTCTATCTCCGAAGTGCATCGTCATATCTTAAACAAATTTATATGGGTCCACTCATGCGATAAATCCTTCCAACCTACAAAATAATCATCAAAGATGACCTACATACAAAAATACAGTCCAATTGAGAACCACCTTTTATCATATCACGGAACCTCAGGAGTAATCTGTGTACATAGATATAAAATACATATAATATCTCTTTTTTTTGAAAATCGATGAAAAACCGGTTTGTATCAGTCATAATTGCATAATAAATAACATAAATACCTACGTATTTACTAATAAGTTAGAAAAATGTTTAAGGCAATAGGCCTTTTTTGTGCATTTTATTCTGTCTTCACGATAATTTAGTTTTTATATTATTTTTTGTTCCTCTAAATGTGACGATAAGAGTAGCTACCTATCATCTTATCAAAATTACATACCTAACTAGGTAGAGGCTGTGGGTCATTGGCATAGCATTTTAGGGCAAATGTTTCATCTTAGATAATTATGGAAAATTAAACAATTTAGAATTTGCGGCTAATGATCCGCGTGATTACGGGAAAAGTGTAACAAAAACACCATATAACCTCAGTTGGGCAGAGTATAATCCGCTGTAGATGATAAGGTCGACTAAGGGAGTTTTAAACATTGTGTGTCAAATAATGACGTAGGCAGAGCGAGTTTATTGTGGTAGCTTATGTATTCGCATGCGAAAGTTACAGTTTCACCATTGTGAATTTGTAGTTGTAACTTCTATCATTAGAGTGTTTGTCAATGGTTTAGGCTGATGGCATCTACCAAAGCCTTAAATAATTAAAAAAAAAAATCATTAGAGTATCATATACATCTTACAATATTGTTACAAAATAATGTTTATATATTATCTATTAATAATAACTTGTTAGTAAAGTTATTTGTCTATACGTCCGTGATGCTGGCATACACAGGAGAATTCAATTATTTTGATAATATCAAAAATTGCACTCAAATTGCGCCAAAAGGAAAAGGCTAGACCACTGAAGTTATTCAATATTTTTAATGAGCATTCTAGCGTCACGGTGTTGCCGGAAACCTCGTATGAAATATACATGTCCCATAAATACTACTCCAAAAACAATGTCTTTGTGAAAAGTAGCATAGCAGAAGATGGGCTTTACGTCCTACTTTACGCGCTGCTCCTTTTCACAAAGACATCTAGAATGTTCTTGTTATAGTAGGTACTAGGTATTTACGGGACTTGAATAATTTGCCGCCACGGCGCTCCTCTGCATATGAGAAATGAGAAACGTGCCAGAATGCTCATTTAAAATATTGGATTTTGAATATACAGTGGCACAATTTTTTTCCTTTGGGCACTATTTGAGAATAATTTTTTGACATTATCTAAATGGCTGAATTCTAGCATCACGGACGTTTTCTCTGTGTACCTAACCTAATCTTTGTCCATCACTACTGAACCAGTCTCAGGATAGGTATACTATATTATATACTTACCTACATGACATGACCAGAAATTGTATACATATTTCGCATAATATTATTGATTAAGCACATTTTTAATTATGAAACTATCATATCATCTCTTAGACGTTAATTTTAATTGGTGGGAATCGAGTAACGTGCAGTAATATTTCTCGGCCATTGTTACTTATAATAAAAAATCTCGTTCTACATGTGATGTAATGTTAAGTCGAAGTTAGAATAAGCATAGTTAGATGCGTAAATATACGTAAGGTAAGGATTTCTTAAGCGATTTGTGTAAGGTACGCGTATGTGGCAATTACTTGTTGTGACAGTATATTATTATTAAATTGCAATATAAACAAAATTTATACAGTTACTTTTGTGTGCAACTTTTAAACCCCCTGTTTAGTACTATATTAATTCTGTGCCCCTGTATCCGCCATTGCATTTTTTTATTACATATTTATTTAATTTAGGGACTTGAATCATTCCAGACACGACAGTCCCATCGTAGCTTGACCATAAGATTCACCGATTTGAAAATACTAACATTAAACAATAATCTAACCGCTATTGATTGATCTAGGTTTACCCAAAATTGTACAAAAGTTTGCTATCGGTGCGTTGATGTTAGCTACGAAACCCTCAGAGCGGACATAAACGTCCCTATTGATATAAACTACCGTTTTGGCTTCATTTGGTAATATAGTAATACTACATATTATACACTCGAGAAACAATATCCTCCTTCCTGAGGCAGTCGGATAAAAAGCCAATAAGCGCAGGTGGCGATAATATAGTAAAACTACTTAAAGGTATACACGGTGATACAAAAATACCCGTAAAGCTGAAAGGGTGACAATGGTGTCGATTCGGTTGCATACGAACTAAACTAAAACCAGATTTAGACTGGTGCTGTCACGTCACGTTATATTGTTCCAGAGAGAAAAAGACAGGCCTACTTTAAAATTGGTTTTAGTTTAGTTTGCGTACAACCGAATCGAAACCCATATAATATGATAATTGATAACCGTAGCACAATATTATATGACTTACCGAATTTATAAAATAGTGTTGAGATTCCATGATGACTATTTAATAAAAAAAAATAAACAAATTCGGTAAGTCATTCATAATATTGTACTACGTTATTCATATATTGTCAATAGGCTGTTGACAAGGGATCCTTTAACACCCTTTCAGCTCTACGGGTATTTTTGTAACATTCTGTATACATACACTCGGAAAACTATATGTTCCTTCCTGGGGCAGTCGGTACACGAATAATTCCGCGGCCAGTCCGCACATTACCATCGTGTCCTTCGCTGCCTCCTTATGTTCCAAGGAGCTTCCGCTGGCATTTCCGGAAAGCAAACTTTCTTGGATTATATATGGATACTTATAGCTAACTTAGATTGGAGTCGCTTTGTGATGTGGATGGAGCCGTTGACTTCTTTTAACGGAAGCGCGGTGATGTGGTATCTGAAAATGTACCTACACTTAAAGTCTGTGTGCGTTGCCGACAATATTCTTATCCCACGTGGTATACACCTGATATAACTTAAATATTTCAATTTTAAAAAATATAAAGCTTTCGGGCTAGAACTCATTTTACTGATGTTTCGTTACTACAGGGGTTATGTGAAGTTTTTGATAGGCATTGCCAGTGAACAGCGAAAAATTGCGATTAAACGAGATATTCGTAGTGACCCCACCCAGTTTTGTCATTATGTTAGAGAAAAACGACGTGATAAGCAATTTAGCAACAACTTTATGTTCAATAACAAGGTCGTGTCAAAGTTGGAGGCTGCGGAAGCATTTGCGGATCACTTTAGCTCTGTGTTCCATGATCGTAAACCTTAACTGGATACTGAACAGGGCCTCAATTCTACTAAATACATGATGATTCAATGACAAGTCAACGGGACGTCAGAACGTCAAACGGTAGTCTAATGTCAGGTCACTCTGCTAACGTTGCCTGTGGCTCAAATTATATTAGCCTGAACAGCATATCTGTTCCCGAGTTACGTCGCGCTGTCCGAGGACTAAAGGCGCGTTCCTCGCAGGGACCGGATGGAGTGCCGCCATTTCTGCTTAAATACTGTAGGAGAGTGTCGGAGGCCCCTTTGTTGTTTGTCAACAATTTCTCCATTGGCGTCACCCCGCCCCACTACATGTCACTGGCAACACAGAGCCCGGATAGTCTGTGCTTCCCGCTCTTGACGGGTCAGCGTTTATCCTTGTAAATTGTTTATCACTGTAATAATTATTGTATCATCATTGTGCACGAATTACAGTAATTGCGATCAGACTGTGCGTCCCTAATTTAATAGCCTGCGTCCTCACGTACCTACTACGAAGTACCCTGGTCGGGAGACCAAAGTTTCATTCATTTCTGTCAGGCTTTTTGGCTCGGCGAGTGAAGTTGCATTTTTGTTTAGAATACTTATAATTTGTGCATTCTGACTTTTGAAGCTTAATAATGGCAGAATATTGTGCTGCAAAAGTTAGTGATGGTGTAGAAGTGAAGGGAAGTGGAAATTAAAGTACGTAACGAAGCTTTCGGGTTCCCACAAGAAGCCGCCAAAATCTTGCATTCTGCCACTTTACTGAAGAATGATTTGACCGTGACTAGACTCTGTATACGCCAAGTATACGATGAATTACTTATTTTGACTGAGACTCACATAGAAACTGAAGAAATAAGGCATAGCTGTTTAGGCTTAGATTCCTTTGCCTTCTCCGGGAGGAGTGAATAAAATTAAAAAAAAAATCATATCTGTCAACCTACCTAAAAAATTCGCTCATTGCTCAATCAATTGTTCATTCTGTAATCAATTCATTCATATGTTCATCTATTTATCATTTTGTGTTGTGTGAATCACATTTCTTTATTCATTTCGTAATCGTATGTATGGTTGAGCTCGCATCGCTTTACAGAGTACTTTTGTATAAACGGAGATTTCGCTCGGACGGAATTGTATGGATTGCCGTGTTGTTTGTTGTGCAATGAATTAATGAAATTTCAAGATAAAATATTAGCAAGTGTTTGTGGTTTTTCATTACTTTAATCAATGTTTTATAGTTGATTTGCAATGGCACCGAATCTTAGTAAATTAACTACTAGGACAGATGTGAAAATTGCTTTGGCAGCTACTGCGGCGCTTAGTGCATGGCTCATAAGGAAATCTTTAAATTCAAGGTAAGATTTTACTGTATTCTTTAATTAAAATGTTATAATTGTTCATAGATATCAGATTAGAATGCAAATTATGTGATAATTTTTAATGATAAATATTATCTCATGTGGGGATTATCTATCAATTAGTGACCGAGCCACAGAACTTGCCTCTTTAGTATTGTTGTTAAGACTAACAAACTTTATTTATCATCTCATATTTACACCAGTCTTACCACACTACACATCCATTTATCCATCTACGTTTTATTAGATAGGTACCATGTTTTACTGTGTGGAAGAGAGGAGGAAAAAATCCTCTAAAATATAAGAAAAAAAAACCACAATACACATAACATAGTCAAGGAATTCTGATTGGTTGTTGGTCCTTTGAATTTCATCTCTCCTGTACACAATACGCCTATTAAGCCCCTCTATCATCTCCAAGGCTACACTGTGACCCCAAGGTGCTGTGTGTGTCTCAGATGCTTTCATTTCATGATTAAGGGGTCAAAGATCAAATCGTGCCAATGGCAATTTTTGTAATGTTTTCCCGACCATCTAATACATACCTAATTCCCATATATTGGGTTTATGTCATCATTTTCCTGCCCTTATCCCACTCTAGGTGGGGCATTCCTCACACAGTCTACCCATACCTTTCTGTCTTCAAGAAGGCGAATTTAATTTTTCTAAATAGAAAATTGGGGATTCAAATATTGAGCATAAAGAAAGCTCTCTTTGACAAACTTAATTTTGTGGTTTAGGTGTATTTGCTTGAAACGAGAGATATATTATATTCTGTTTTTATTTATAG
Source organism: Oegoconia quadripuncta (assembly GCA_949316235.1). Lineage (NCBI taxonomy): Eukaryota > Metazoa > Arthropoda > Insecta > Lepidoptera > Autostichidae > Oegoconia > Oegoconia quadripuncta. Next base: position 4,972,674 of record OX438753.1, on the reverse strand, counting down.
TTAATTCAGACGGCAACAAAATGTTGTTTGATAATTATTTCGCAATTAGATTCAATATTAACTGCATACTACTAAAAATTCAATTTTAATTTTCATGTAACAAAATATTTAGTTCATAATATTATAATAATAAAAAACGTACTTTATATTATGCATATCTATATAAATGCGAATGTGTATATCCATCTGGCGTTCAACGCCTAAATGCTGAACTGATAATATTGAAATTTGGAAGAGAGGCCGCCCTGTGACCTGCAGAAAACATTCCAATATTGAAGTGTAGGACATGATGATCACTAAGAACAGATTTACCTGTTTCTATATTGACACTGGAAAGCAGTGACTGACATACAATACAATATAATACAAATACTCTTTATTGCGCAAAATAATTTACAATAATTTTTAATATTACACAATTACATAATATTTTGGTAACACACTTTTTTACATCATTGTAGTCAGAATTTCTTTTAATACAACAATTACATTATTTCCTCCATTACAGAAATAGTAAACATGGTAGGCCAAGTAGACCATCACCAGAAGAACAAATTCAGTATATGATAAAAGACCGAGACAGAAAAGGACCTAAAGCACAGGTGGATGCCAAATTCTTTTCCGAATTGAAGACATTATGGAAGATTATGGTACCAGGTGTATGGACAAAGGAAAGCGCGTTGATGGCGCTGATAGCACTATCTTTGATCTCACGGTCTATGTGTGACTTGTGGTTGATCCAGCAGACTACATTAGTTGAAGGGTAAGTGTGAATATTTTGAGATTGATATCACATAAGAAAACATATTTGGTTATTTCTATGAATAAATGTTTTAACACATTGTCTACATTAAAATGTTACCACAGGTTTTAAGTCCAAGGTTATTGTCATTTAAGTAATCAAGCCTATGTTCAGCAGTGGACATCGTACAGCTGATATTGATGATGATGAAGTAATCAGTAATTTTATAGTAGCCTTTTTCACTTAGCTTCTACTTCACATTAGCTTCGAACTTATTTAATATTAATTCTATATATCTTCTGAAATCTTATTATAAATCTATGTCTCTGTTATATGTAATAGTTATCTGCCATTCCCATAGAGATCTATTTTGACATTTTTATTCTATGTATGAAAAAATAGCTTATAAAAAACATATTTCATTCCCACCAACTACCGATTATGTTTTGTTACTGAAATATATAGAAAATATCACGGTTCTTAACATTTGGTTGATTATAGTTTGTATGAAAACTACCAACGAGTGTTTATCCTTTAGTAAGTAGACGCAAATTTACGATTAGAAAAACTTAACAAGCTACATAATAAACCCATTAACACATTGACGGACACTGAACGCCCATAGACCTAATAACAATGAAACTTCTATTGTGTCTGGTTTACTGTCCGTGAATGTGTTAAATTAAAAAAATATATTAAATAGCAAACAAAAACTTCAAAGGACAGGGTCAGAAAGTAGAGGTCAGGTGAAGACTAATATTATAAATGCGAAAGTTTTGATGTTTGTTTGTTTGTTTTGTTTGTTTGTTGCTCAATCACAGCGAAATGGATGAACGGATTTAGATGAAATTTGGTATATAGATAAAATATACACTGGATTAAGACAGGATATTTTTGATCCCGATAAAGTGAGTAGTTCCCGCGGGATAAACAAAATTCCGCGATAAAGTTATTCCACGCAGGCGAAGCCGCGGGCGGTAAGCTAGTGTGTAATATAATTAAAAATAGACCAACAACTTAGGAGTCAAATGATCATAAGTATAGTCACTACCAACATTTCGTTTGTCATTGAATTTTAAATCTTGTTAAAACATTAAATGGTCATTCAATTGTATAAAGCAAAGGTTAAACATATGGGTAACACAAACCCCCAGCCACACACCAGCTATTACAAGCAAAGTAACAATATTCAATTATGTAGTGACACTGAAACAATGTTTCTTTAGTTTAGGTAATTTGATTAGAAATTACAATGTTCCACTATATTTGTAGACACAACGATATTTATTATTGCCTATTTTATGGGATGTAAATTTTATTATGTAGACACAAACAGACACAACCTGACTGTTAATATAATAGCCTTTCCTTTTAGCCTTGACTATAGTGTCGATAATTTTATATTATTTAACTGATTGTATGTTTTTGAGCTCACTTGTATCTAGATTCTCGTCTTTTCCTCTGATTTAACCTTAATCTATTGAAATTAAATACAGTCAAATCAAATCAAAAATGTTTTATTTCGTAAGATATAAGAATAACATTTGAAATTGTCATTACATACAGTTATCGCTCATTCACTAGGCAGTCTCCCCAGAGAAGAACGAGCAACAAACTCAGGGGTTGCTCTTTTTTACGTTCGCTCATTGTTTCTTTGGTGGCAGCAACTACGCTGCGTTGCTGCTACCCATTCATCACTATATTTTTTAGTATTAATTTAACTAATTTCCGATTCTCATGTATGCTTATGTTCTGTGTGATGAACCTCTACTTTTTACTTATTATTTCTTTATCATCTATACAAAATAATAAAGGAGAGTTCTAAGGTATCGTGAGTAGAGCACATTACCATAGTCAAAATATTTATTTCTAAGAAAAAAATATACTTTCCTTACAAAAATGAGCGATCAGCAAGCTGTACTGACAGTATGAAAAGTTGCAAAAATTTCGCTAAATCTTACGCATGAATACGTCTTCTGTTCGCGATACTTAATAACCCTTGCCAGTTTAATTCCCCCTTTCTGACTAACGTTGTATAAACAATATGGATAATATTATAATAATTATTCCAAATAATATTATGTATGTATTGTACATCATCATATCAGCCGAAAGACGTCCACTGCTGGACAAAGACCTTTCCAACCTTATGTATGAATACATAATATTAATTAGCGAGATCCATCAGATTCAAATAAATTATGAAGTATTGTGAAAATTCTGACACTGCCCCTTTATACCAACTAAAACAGGGAACTGAGAATGTCACAGATATCACTTTACAACAGCTATAATTTTATTTACTATGAAATTTAATTTGTTTTGTTTTTGTGTAATAGTACATTATTGCAAAGGCTGGGAAATAGGCAATTGCAGGTCGAGTATGAATACGAGACAGGCAATTGCCAGAGGCATATATAGTGCTTTTCTCAAAAGAATGCAGGGAAATAATAAATATTTAAATAACAAATCAAGACGAATTTTCAGCTTTGCCGCCGATTTTCTATTTATCATCTGTGCCGAAAGGCAAACGCATTTACGCATACAGCCACGTGAACGCAATTTGTACTAAGCAAAGAGATTTTGGTATGCCAAGAATGATAAAAGAGATCCAATCAAAGAGTATATAATAACCCCAGCACGCCGTTTCATACAACATTGCTGGAGCGTTGTAATGTTCCAAATTCAAAAAACGCCCCAGCACGCCGTTTCAAACAACATTGCTGGAGCGTTGTAATGTTCCAAATTCAAAAAACGCTCCTGCAATGGATTTATTTTTCGCTGACCGTAAATTAGATACTTCTGTTCTTTTTTCGAAAGTAATGACAATATTTCCATGCATGTTGAGAAAAGAATATTTTTAACGAAAACTACTTGTGATCACTATTACATGTCAATAATAAGCTAAAATCTTTCAAAGAACATTTCATACAAGAATTATAGCAAACTTCTTTGCCAACTCAAATTTTATTGAAGTTATGAATAAAACTTTAGTGTCTGTTGAGTCATTGTGAAATTGATTAATAGCCTATGACCACACATTTAGTAGGTACTTATCTAGAATTTTTTCAATAGTTATGTAATTTTATAAAATTATCGAGATTCCTGCTTGCTTGATTGATGGAATTTAATTGCTCTGTCATTAATTTTTCTTTCTGAACTTGCAGCTCTATAATTACGATGAACCTTCCGGAATTCAAGAGGCTACTGTTACAGTTTTTCACAGCAATGCCTATGGTAAGTACTAACTTCAATCTTCTATCCATAGACAGCGGGAGTTAAACATAATAACATCGCGGTCTTTTGTCACAAATTTGTCACAAAGCAGAGTGAATAGGCATTTACTGGGATCGCGTGCTTCATCTTCGACCACATCGTCACTTTCCATCAGGTGAGATTGTGGTCAAACGCGAATCCAGTCAATGATAAAAAAAAAACAAAATGCCATTAGGTTGTTGCTACGGTGATGGCGCGAAATTCAAACATTTTAAATTTTTTATTTTAAATATTTTAAATTTAAATGGTGAATTATGAATTAATATTCGTGTGAAAAAAAAAACAGATTTGATAATCAAACTGTTTTTTTTTTCATGTAAATACTAACGCTTTAGAAAATTAATCTTCTGTTTTTCTTTTTAAATATATCCATTACTTCATTCCCCTCAATTTCTACCACATAGTAACTATTAATGAGAGCCAAACCGTTCACTTTGTTTTCACTCGTGTTGCGCAACTAGTTTTTCAGTCTCCTTAGACTTGATTATGTCCTTTCTGCGGTTGCAGGGGTAGTAAATGTTTGGATATACTTTTTGATCACACTTATCTGGGCATTCCAAAGCAGATTTTGGGATAGTGGCTGGGCTATGCCCGTGCAGTGGAATCTATAATTGTGTAGGATACTAAAAAGGCATTTGATGCCTTTTTTTGACTACGAGCATACAAAAAGGACGACATGACAGTTTAGTCCTGTCATTTTAAATTAGTTTTTACAAAATTGCCACAAAGGTGTAATGAATAAACTGGACTGTCCTGTGGCTGACATGATGATGATGATGAAGTATTAAATAAAGTAGTATCCTTGTCTAACTACGAGCACAGAAAAAGGACGACATGGCATTTAGTCCTGTCAATGTAGGTAACTATTGTTCAAAAATCATAACCTAAGGATATATACATTTTTATTTATGTTACGCATGCTTTCTAAAAACCTTTCAGGATGATATTTTGAACGAACCTAAAAGTGACAGGTCTAAAATGCCATGTAGTCCTTTTTGTGTAACCGTAATTAGCAAAGTATTAGACTAGTTAAAGGGGCATGCATGGCCTCTCAGGAAAGAGAAAAATCCAACGGCTTTCAGAGAAGCTGAATTTGTGTCAATGTAGTGGACACCTGAGGGTTAGGTCCGTATTACTGAACAATTGTCGTAAGGATTATTGCCATTCCTTACTTGCCCCAAAAATGATTTCTGTCCCTTTTCAAGTGATTTCAGTGTGTAATGCGAGTTTTAGTGGTTTCAAGCCGCCCGCAGTCGCCTGATTTACGACTCCTTCCTACGAATCACTGAAACACTCTTGGATGTCACTATTATCAAAAGTTGCTTAACTTCAATAATCGTTCTCATTTAGCTAGAGCGACTGAGACTGCTGTTATACCATAGAATGATTGATCGTTTATCGTCAGTCCCAGTCGGTGAAAAAACTTCCATGACTGCAAAGATTTTAATAATGTTTTTCTCTTTTTTAGATATCACTAGTAAATAATGTATTAAAATGGAGCATCGGCGAAGTTAAACTACGTATCCGAACGAACCTGACAATGCATTTATATCAGAAATATTTAAAGTGAGTATAATATTTCTATTTGCATATTCAATTAGATTTTAAAAATAGAACTATGACAAAAACGAGTCATCATCTTCAGCACGGCTTGATTACCGGTTTATTTTTAAAACTAAATCGGCATCAAGTACAAATAGTCCAGTAAGGATACGCTTTTAACTTCCTATAATTTTAAAGGCCGTGATTTTTTGCACATTGATAGTTTACCTATCAGTGATAGAATACCTATCAGTGATAGAATAAAAAAATTGGAGCTTGCTTTAGTTTATAATATACATATTTAGTAATAAAACATAGACTATATGATTAAAATTACCGCTGTGAATTACATTCCGTCGGAGAATATACTTAGAGCCCCTGTAACTAAAAAAATCGAGCAATAACTTCTTTACAAATTATGAAAAACGATTGGAGGCATAGTGACCCTATCAGCGAAACGAACGGTTGCGAATACCGCGAGAGGTAAGTGTTTGTGGGATGAATACGAACATTTATTCCCGAGTCATGGATGTTTATATAAATATTTATGTATGTTTATCCGTTATCTAGTATCCATAATACAAGCCTTGCTTTGTTTGGGACTAGATGGTTGGTGTAAGTGTCCGAAATATTGATTTATTGGTTCTATTATGGTATAAGGTTCTATATAGAAAGGATCTAATTTGCCATTACGGATTGTAACATTTTAATACAATGCAATACAAATACACTTTATTGCACAAAAGGAGAATATACATTTTACAAAACACATTACAGAAAAGAGTACAATTAGGCGGCCTTATCACTAAATCTGTTCCAGGCAATGTCCATTCTTAATAATACTAGATCTCCTGGTTTAGGATTGACATAGGCCAAGTTTAGGTTTGGCTTTACCTTAACCTTAAAAATAAGGAGCGGAATCAAAGTTGAAATGGGTTTTGAATCAGGGGGTCTACTCTCTAACAAAAATAGCTTCGGACGGCCGTAACTTCGGACTTTTTCATTTGCAGTTTTCTGTGTAATTATAAACCAATCGTCATTATGTTACTTTCATTGTATATAGTTGGACATCATAAGTTAGTACGGGACGCAAGGAACGTCTGAAGTTATGCAAATAAAGGATTTTTCCGAAGTCCGAAGTTACGGCCGTTCGAAGCTATTTTCGTTAGAGTAGACCCCCAGATTGATAATAATTTTCATTTCGCTCTTTCCGACGACACCGTCTCTATCGCTACAAATTTCAAACGACGCCGACGCGTGCACTGTCTGTCTGATTTAAACCGGTTTGCTGAAGTTTTAGGTGTCGCTCTCATTTCGGTCGTGGTCCGAACGAAACCATTTCTAACGATATAAACGTCTATTTACCAGTATTTTCGGAACTGGTGACAAGCCCTGAGCATTAGCCTTACACGTATCCACTGTTGGATGACAGCCTCCTCTCATTGCGAGATATGGGCCCATAATCCAGCACGCAGGTCCAGTGCTGATTGGAGGGTTTGTGTCAGAATAGTGGCCAGCTGTCAGTGTTTTCAAGCCGCCGCCGCCACCAATTTAATTAACGACTGTCTTCGATTGAAAACAACCGGGACCGACTATTTAACGTGGCCTCCGAAGCACGGAAATGCCACTAGTGGTCACCCATCCAACGCCTGCCCATACCAGATATTACGAGTACTTATTCTATTTGAAAATGTTACAAATAATGACAAAACTAGCATTAAACTCATAACAGGCTTTTTGCTTTAGTTAGGGTCGTATACATATGTATACCTAACTAACTTTGCCCAATATAATCGACGACGGTGCTATTGTGATATTCGACTTTGTGTTGGACAAATTAAGAGTACAAGAGTTTGTACTGAAAATTGAATGTATTTAGCTAACCACATCCCATCACGCGCCATTATTTTAAATCATTTTGGAAAAAAATTGTTTGTTTCTATTTATATTGGTTACAAAACGCATAATATTATAGGTTAGTCTATACTCTGTATACGTAATTATGTTAGGAACAATATAACGTGTATAATTTGCATAATTATGTAGTTAAACGCGTATTTCATAGTCAAAAACTGAATTATCAAATTAGTTTCCGCCTGCGTGTGGTTTTTCTATTTTCTTTATCTATTCTTGTGTACAAAATTAAGTCATCCTGACATGACGACTATGACGTGAAAGAACATCAAACAAAATTTGATCTAGTTCAACTATGGTTTCTCGGAGAAAGTTATTCGTACTCAAGAGTGACGTCACCAGTTTGAATTTCAAACGGAAAGTGCTTTTAAATCTTGTGCAGTAAACGGACTACAGAAGAACAGTACCTACACGATGTCTGCTAATATTGCTCAACGGGTTAACACTTGACCTCAATCACACCTGATGTTGAGCGAAGATGAGGCCGAAGGTGGAAGTGTACTGACCCGGAAACCCCATCTTATTTTGGGGACTGGCTATCTCATCTCTGACAACCGGAACGCAACAATGCTATTAACATTGCTGTTTGGCGGCAGACTTAGATAAGATGGTGGTAGCTAGCCAGGCGGACATTTAAAATGCCCTACCGAAACCAAACCGAGTAATAAACATGTACTGGGTATCGAACCCGCGACCTCCGAATCGTAAACACAATTTTATTTACATTGAGCCACGGAGGCGGTTATATATGTATAAAGGTGTTCGAAAAATTCAAATCATTTGAGCTGTGAAGGAATGCATTTATGAACCGGATACACATTTAAATATCAATAGGTCAGAATAACAAGCAATCCCATACGTACAACTGCCATTTAAAGATTTCAGAGATGATAATCTAGCTAGTTTACGTTTACTACTCAGATCGCAAAAATATTTGACAACTATACTTCCAAATAAAAACAGACAGTGTTTGATTAGTCATTGTATTTTTTTATTAGATACTAACCTTGAGTGGTGTACATTGGCCTGTGATCTATACATACTCGTATAGTCAATAATCGGTTCGCATTGTACTCTTAAAGACACAAAGCAGAAATAGGATTCCTTTTAATTAAAGGTTAGATCACACATTTGCAAATTTATCCCAAAGTTTACTTAAGTAAAAGCTATGATATTATAAAAACTATAGTAGGTACCTTTTTGTTAGGTTAGCCTGAGTTGTCCCACTGCTGGCCTCCCCTATTTTTTGTCACATCCAGTACAATATCTTTACTCTTTGTTGAAATTGTGGAGCTCGTCCCGCCATCGCTTTTTGGGCCTACCTCTTCCGCGCCTGGTGTCTTTGGGACCCAATCTGTGCACGTCCTGGCCCATTTTTACTGAGGCAATCCGTGACGCGCCCAATTCCCAACTACCTACCTGCACATGAAAAATTAAAACTGTCATCTCCGATTATTTTTCTAATGTAGTTAAAATGCTATAGTGTTTATTATGGACTAGCTTTCCGCCCGCGGCTTCGCCTGCATGGAATAGCTTTATCGCGGATATGTTTAATGTGTTTATCCTGCGCGTACTACTCACTTTATCGGGATAAAAAATGTCCTGTCATAATCCATGGTATGTTCTACCTATATATCAAATTTCATCCAATTTCGTTCATCCGTTTCGCCGTGTTTGAGCAACAAATAAACAAACATCCAAACTTTAGCATTTATGATATTTGTTAGACTGAATTTGCTGATGTTTAATCAAGCTTCTGGACATAATCCTTCATGTAATGGAAATATCCCTTGTGTATTTATTTAAACTGTTTACTCTTTTAGGTCTACATATTTGAAGTGCGTTAACAATAGCCATAGTTTGTAAACTTGATCTTTGGAATATCGAAGAATAGATCAATAGATAATCATGTGGTTTTGATGTATCATGTTTACTCGACAACATTGAACCTTAAACTCTGTATATTTAGGTATAAAACTGGCTTAGGCTTCTGCATGTAAAAAGAATAGAACCAATCCATCTCTTCTCGTGGGTGTTGTAATAGGCGACTATGGGACTTTCCACCAAAAAACATTACTAGACTTGTATATTATTTATTTATTTGAGAGAGTAAAGAATCTCTATGGGTGAGGCCTATGTCCAGCAGTGGACGTCCTGTGTTAAAGATAACACACCTGCATATAGTCTTCACAATAAAATCTTTGATTCTTTCCGATTTCTCCATACTGACCCTTTCAATGAATGCTCTGTACTATAACAGCTTTCGTCTGCGGCTCCGTCTCTGCGTGAAATTGATTTTCCCGGGATGAAAAGTAGGCTATGTACTTTTGGGACCCTTTTGTTATTCTTGAGCAAGAAAATTAAGTCAGTCTGATGCCCACTAACGATGTGAAGGAAAAACAAATAACAAATTCACCGTCGGAATTGTGTTATTACAAGTATCCCAACTAATATTGTAGATGCCAAAGTTTGTGTGTATGTGTTTCTTACCTCTTCACGCCTAAATGGCTGGACGGATTTTAATGAAAGTTGATAGACAGATTAGGGCTTGGATTTACATACATGCTACATTTGTTGCTGAACCGATTTTGATGAAATGTTCCACACGAACGAAGTCGCGGGCAACAGCTAGTTGATGGATAAATAATACAGTTTTCGCGTTGAAGAGATATCAATTTGTAATTAGATAATATAGTCGTTGAAGATACTATGTATACACTACATAAAATGAACACAACAGAAGTATTATAATGAGTAAGTACCTATAAATAAATAATTATGCGTTTGATTTTATACGTTAGCAAATTAGTTTGATTCTTCTATAGCACTATTAATTCGTACATAGGTACGAATTAACAAATAGTTGTTATGAGGAATTAAAATTCTTATTTGAAGCAAGAACCTGTTTATTTTTCCGTGACGTATTTTCTGACCAAGGTCAGACAGGGTTTCCACCTAAAGATTCGGGGTTTACAATCTTTTCAAAATCTTCTTGTATCTGGGTGTTGTTTGCAACGCCCATGGTCCATTCTCAGAGCACAAGATATTCTAATGTGAGCCCAAATAAATATTATTTATTTATTTCGTAACTGAAAAAATTCGAACAATCGAATGGTGGGGATTATTTCATTAATTTAATTAATAATCATGTATTTGCTACCTATTATACCTTCGTATAAGGTAAGGAACAGTAGTTCTTCCTGGCACAAGAATTTTTTTGATTAAAGGGATCCCACAACATATAATTATATATGTAATAAAAAGCCAAGAAATTATTTTGTATTACTATCTCATTCACACAATCCATCCATCTTTTCTTTGGTCTTCATCTACTACGCTATAGATCTAAGTACTTGTATATTTTATTTAATATTCTTCCAATTTATTTAATGTTTACAAATTGACGCGAACGTTGTCGGCATGTTGTTAAATCGACTTGCGCGACACAAATCGACCGAACGATAGTTTATTTCCTGTACCAACGATCGATGTACTTGACGTGTACTCAAATGAAATAGATAGGTATGTATATAGTGGATTAATCGATTAAACACAGAGTCATCATCGGAGAGTATTTCGGAGTTCTCGAATTGCTTGTCATAGAAGCATGCTCGATCCGCCCGTTGTGTCGGGTATTAGTTAATGTTTCCGTGAGAATTACTTTAAACGTCACCTTATTTTTTTTTTTCAATAAACTCGTTGCGGTATCGAAACAAGGCAGATTATAAATATGAAGTCGGATTATGAGTGCTGATGGTTTCATCAAAATTCATTCAGCCGTTCGTTTCATAGTCTATTTCTGTGCAAACGTCCAGACAGACAGAAACGAGTATAGTGTATCCGACTTAGATATTGGTATTAATTTTGAAAAATCCTGTTAGAGGTAAATGAAGGTATGTCTGATTAGTATTAGAAATTTTTCCGGCACTAATGCTCTTAAATAGGTATGTATACTACGGCACACACATATTATTTTATTTGTATGTATTGTGTTTTATTGTTTTAGTTTGGTCTTTCATATAGATACAAATATAAATTATTATCTATCTATCCATGTATATGTAGATTTACTCTTCTGCTTATTTTTTATGTGCTTTTTTTATATCTATGCCAATACTTCTATTTCACTTATTATGTTCTATATTTTTTTTCCTTGCGGTAAAAAAACTCACCGGTATAAATGTTTAAATAAATGTTTGTGTGATGAATACGAACATTTATTCCCGAGTAATTGATGTTTATATAAATATTTATGTATGTTATTCGTTATCCAATATCCATCGTACAAGCTTTGCTTAGTTTGGGACTAGATGATTGGTGTGTCAGAAATATTTATTATTATACTGGTTATCATGTTATGTCGTTTTATTGGATGCAATCATCACCTCGTTACCCAGTGCTTTGCATCGTTATCAGCAATCAGCTGAGGTAGAGGGCGTGCGAACTTTGTCTCTGATATCATATGGATTAAATTATCATGTCTCGTGCAGTTTAGACTTCTGTCTGTATCCGCCAACCGAAGTGCAAAAGTTGTTCTCTTATCATTTGTACTTTATTGGTACTTGAGGTTAACGGATTTGCACGAAATGATTCTGCTGTGACGTCAATAGTCCATTTATAGAACCGTATTAATAAATTGGTCTTGAGGTTGCTCGCGTCTCTGTCCCAATTATTATTTTTTTTGGTTCTGATTTAATATGCAACAGATTCTCAAGCATCAACTCAATCTTAAGAATGGTTTATTAATATGGACCTTAGACTACTTGCCAAAAAGGCCCATTCCATCTCTGTAATTCCATATATCCGTGTAACGGTTAAGTGTAGTCATATTTTAAGGGCTTGTTCTACCCATCAATACGAACAACTTTTACTATGGGGGCAACTTCGAAATCGCGAAAAAAAAATCAGCTGTTCCATAGAAAATTTCAATAACCTCCCGATGCAATGTATGAAACAGCTGATTTTTTTTTCGCGATTTCGAAGTTGCCCCCATAGTAAAAGTTGTTCGTATTGATGGGTAGAACAAGCCCTTAAAATATGACTACACTTAACCGTTACACCTATAAGTCTTGTTCAGCCACTGCTGAATTTCTCCGGAATTGTAGACGGGAGGTCACCTTTGTACAGTTTTGCAAGTTTTTATGTTCTACGACTTATTCATAAAAATTTACAAACGCTTTATAAGCATGTTTTAGTTAAAGTATGTTTTGTCTCTGTCGTTCATAAGGAATTATCGTAATGAAAGAAAGTGACAAAACAGACTTTAACTAAAACAGGCTTATAAAGCGTTTGTAACGTGACGACCGATTGGTGTAGTGGATAGTGACCCTATCAGCGAAACCAACGGTTGCGGGTTCGAATCCCGCGACGGGTAAATGTTTGTGTGATGAATATGAACATTAATTCCTGAGTCATGGATGTTTATATAAATATTTATGTATGTTTATCCGTTATCTAGTATCCATAGCACAAGCTTTGCTTAGTTTGGGACTAGATGATTGGTGTAAGTGTCCGAAATATTTATTTATTTATTTATTGTAAATTTTTATGAACAAGAGGGTTAGACTTTTATCTTCTATACATAATATAGGTGTTCCCGTGCTGATTCCGTTTTTCCCTTTCCCGTGGGAATTTTACAACATTCTTTCTTAGTGCGCCTACAAACAACCCAAGGATTTTATTAAGATTTGCCTGCCAAATTTCATCAAAATCGGCCTACGAAATTCAGTTCCTTAAAATTTCGTTTGTTTTTTCAAAGAGTTATGATCACGCTGAAACACTTTATTATTTATACGTACACGTAACACGTTTATTTTTATAGTAGAGACATACCGGATAAATTGACTATTGTTTGACATATTTCGCCTCTCTTTGGGAATCACAATTCAAAAAAGACCCCTCTTAGAGCGCCTCTAAGTAACCTAAGGAAGGCATCTGCCAAATTTTGTTTAACTGTGCGGCTGCCTTCAGATCTGGACAACACTAAATAGAACCCGGATATAACGTTTGCCAATACAACCACTAACTCTACATGCCCCCATCAAACACTCACCGGCAAGTGAAGATGCGTCGGAGCAGACGGTTGCCCATATTGTGGGCCGCCGCTGTTGACATCTAAACATCGCCTAATGAAAGACCGTCCCGTGAAAAGACTTTTAAATTTGAGGCCCAAGGTTTATAAATGAGAGTGTAGCCAGAGGAATGCAAAAAAGTCTCGTTCTAGGTTAAAATTTAATGAGTTTCACCGATTGCCTTTAAAAAACTCAATGAGCTTACCCCAGAGGCTGTGGAACAAATCAGAGCTGGGACATTAATTTATAACAGTATGAGTAACTATTTACCGAACGATAATAATAAGCGCTGCGATGATCTCTGTGTCAGTCAGAATTGCCTTTCATTAATATAAATTACTGCAGAGGCCGGCAAATCACGTTCGTCTATCAATGCGCAATTGCCGCCAAGGCCTGTACTTTTCTCTAACAATGCGCGAATATTCAAACAAGTTAGTAATATCAAACTGTTTTAGTCTTTTAAGCTTAATAAAATCTCCTTGCACTATTGGCGAGTAAACATCATAAAGCCTTTTTGCAGAAGAAGTAATCGAGGTAACCGATGGTTAAGGTTTCCATAGTTACATTGTTAGCCGCATTCGGCCTGTTATAAACTACAACTACAGGTGCAATTTATCTCGAGACAAGTTCTTTAAATAATGATCAAATATCTAAGTATAAAGCACTCGTGGCCAGTCGCATTCGCTATTCGTTTTCGATTAGCAAAGTTAAGCAATGTCTGGCGCAGCCACTCCTTGGGTGGGTGGCCACTAGTGGCATTTTAACACGAGTATTTCTGTGCTTCGGAGCGCACGTTAAATAGTCAGTCCAAGTATGTTTGAGAATAGTAATGATAAATAGTTTTATTTGCCATTCACTGCATCCTCTGACGATCCCTGTTGCTTGGTTCGTCGTGATCAATTTGTTACAGAATCCTGTAAAAAAGTACTTGAATTGGTTTGAATTTATCCGGTATGCAAGCTCTAATATAAATATAAACTAGTGTTTCAGCGTGATCATAACTCTTTGAAAAAACAAACAAAATTTTAAGGAACTGAATTTCGTAGGCGATGTTGATGAAATTTGGCAGGTGTATAATGATGTAATTATGTAGAATAGGCTACAAACGCGACCGTCAAATGACACAACGCTTTATTCGATGATGGTTTTGAAAAAAAAACTACCTATGCCAATACCTTCTAATTCACTTATCAAATATACGCTGTTTTTATTCTCACGGTAAAAAACTCATCCGGTAAATGTATTTTATTGTATTTTGGTTACCAGACGGTTGGTAAACTATACGAATAATTTTTTTTTGTAACTATATACATTGTTTGTTTGTAAACGCTTTATTGTACAAAAAGGCAATACATTGATACAGAAATTGAGTACAACGGCGGACTTATCCCATATATTGTTATAATATACATTTTTATAATTGTAAACATCCATAACTCGGGTACACACGTCGGCACTTATTATACAAACATATGCCCCTACCGGGATTCGTACCCGCGACCTCTAGAAAAAACGGTCAGGGCCACTAACCATTACACGGAACAGGTTTTCATAGTTAATATGGAAATATTTAAATATGGCTGTGAACACTCCAGCAAGATCAGTCCAGTAGTTTTCCAATGATGCGCGTTCAAACATATTGCCTCTACAATTTCATTATATGTAGGTATAATAGATAAAAGAAGAAATAGTACTTTTTATCCCGGCATTTCAAAAGAATCCTACGGGAAAATGAAGTGATTGCTCGGGGAGCCCCGAGCAGGAGACGAGTATTGTATATTTTATGAGTCAGATTATTATCTTGGCTCATTCGTACTTATCAAAAAAGAATTATTTTTGTTACAATATTATCTATGATCGGTCTTGAATTAAACTCAATCCATATCGATTATTTTAGCAGAAATATAAATTTATAACCTTATGATGTAATAGATTCTTAAGTCTTGTAATCAGATAGATTAAATATAACAAAGGATTATATTATCCTTCGCACGGCTAATGAAGTCAGTCCAAGGGCAAGCGATTGCAGCACGTCGACAAAATGTGACGAAAATCTCTATTTCAAGAGAGAGTAGCTCTCTAAATTTTACCTCGTAAGCGCCCTAGAAGTAAGGACAAGGTGATAAACGTCTTATGGATAGACGTATCGTGTTTTGTTTTATGCGCAATGTAGTTAAACTCGTATTTCATAGTCAATTAGGAAGTATTTTTAGGATAAAAAACTGAATTATTATCAAATTAGCTTCCGCCTGCATGAGGGTTTTCTATTTTCTTTATCTATTCTTGTGTATAAAATTAAGTCATTCTGACATGACGACTATGACGTGAAGAACATGAAACAAAATTTTTTGATCGAATGCAACTATGGTTTCTCGGAGAAAGTTATTCGTACTCAAGAGTGACGTCACCAGTTTGAATTTCAAACGGAAAGTGCTTTTAATTCTTGTGCAGTAAACGGACTACAGAAGAACAGCACCTACACGATGCTTGCTAATATTGCTCAACGGGTTAGCACTTGACCGCAATCACACCTGATGTTAAGTGAAGAGGAGGCCGAAGGTGAAAGCGTACCTACTGACCCGGACTACATCTTATTTGGGGGACTCGCTATCTTATCTATGACAACCGGAACTCAACAATGCTATTAACATTGCTGCTTGGCGGCAGATTTAGATAAGATGGTGGTAGCTAGCCAGACGGACATTTAAAATGCCGTATCACCCACAACAATCTTACTATAATTAATAATACTATAATAAACAGCAAATTTTTCTGGAGAGTGGACCTCGTGGCTGTTATGTATCATCGCCTTCCTTCTAAGTGACATTTAGGCCCATATTAATAAAACGATCTCAGGATTACAATGAACTTAAGCGGACACTTGACATAATGTGTATTTAAACAAGAAAAAAAAAGAAATGGAATTCAGAGTGAGACTCAATTTCATCACTTTATGCGCCGGAGTCGGTCGCTGTAGAGCAAGCCTTGCCTCTTCATTCATTGACCAGTTACTAACGCACTGCGATTGTGGAACCCCATCTCAAAACATGGCACTTGCTCTCCTTTCCTCTGTGGCATAGAGGACCTTTACGTGACTGCAGACAATAATTGAATTCAATTTGTCTATTTCATTCTCACAGATAAAGTTACAGTAATACGACGACGACCGATTGGTGTAGTGGATAGTGACCCTGTCAGCGAAACCAACGGTTGTGTGTTCGAATCCCACGACGAGTAAATGTTTGTGTGTTATGAACATTTATTCCTGAGTCATGGATGTTAATGTAAATATTTATGTATGTTTATCCGTTATCTAGTATCCATAGTACAAGCTTTGCTGAGTTTGGGACTAGATGATTGGTGTAAGTGTCCGAAATATTTATTAAAAAGTTAATTTCAATCATTGAATAAGTGTAAGAATCCTGTATCTGAAAAAGGATATCCCTGTGTTACAGATCACCAGGTACCACCCCTCGGACGAAGTTCATAATAATAATGACGCCATAGTTGTGGCTGAATTCTGGGCGGGTCAAATATGATTGGACGCATTGACACGAAGAAGAAGATGATCACTTTATCTCGTATATAAGATCACTTTTTCATTGCAGAGGTTTCACATACTACCAAGTGACGAACCTGGACAATCGGATATCCAACGCGGACCAGCTGCTAACAACTGACATAGACAAGTTCTGCGAGACAGTAATTGACTTGTACAGCAATATTAGCAAGCCAGTACTCGATATTGGCATATATCTGTATAGACTTACAGTTAACTTAGGTCCTTCAGTGAGTATAATTTTAAAATATAATAATTCAAATCTACAATAATATATAAAATACACTTTATTGCGCAACAGGAAAGAAAATACAGTTACAGACAGTGGTAAGAGTAGAACGCACATTTTGGCGACCTTATCATTAAAAGCTATCTCTTCAAGGCAACCTTTGGGTATAAGGACAGGACATTGGAAATAGGCAGATTGTGCCGTATTAAATAGGGATGCAGATACAAACTACGTGAATAGATTTCATATACTGACACCTACATACATAGATCGATAGACAAACATACTTATACAGGGCGTCCCACGGCTATGCCACATGGAGGGAAAGTACCTTGAATTTTGTAGATGGAACATTTGACTGAAAGAAGACATTATTTTAATATAAAAAACAATTTAAACTGCATTCATAGATTTTTAAATAAGTACATGGTTGAACCGGGAACCATGTAGCTTTATCATACCGATCGAAAGGCTTCATCATAAGGATTATTTTTTGCTAAATAACATAGTGTCAGAAATAAAAGGAAGACCATGAATTTTAACATTAGATGTGCAATTTTGTTCAGAAAAATGAAAAGCTGTATGCATCATTTCCCTATTATAATTTAAGTTCATGATAAAATGATAAAGAGATACGTAATTAGTAAGTAGGTACCTGGTTGTATGCCGTATCCTGAATCTGCCGAAAGACGCGTAAATGATTTTCTCCATCCCAATGCGGCTGGCTGATTATAAAAAAATAATTCAAAAATCTGTTCCATTTTCAAACTGCCGTGGGACGGCCTGTATAATATTAGTTCTATATCTAGCTAATATTATAAATGCGAAATATGTTGCTCAATTACGGCGAAACGGCTGAACGGATTTGGATGAAATTTTATATATAGGTAGAATATACTCTGGGTTAAGACATAACATATTTTTTATTCCGATAAATAAGTTATATTAAACTACACGTATTCATAATACCAATAAATATATAAAATAAATTATTATATTTAGTTCCATTGTGGTTTTCTAAATTTTCAATCAATAAAAACTAAATCAAAAAAATCCGCCTTCCTGGCTCAATGTAAACAACATTGGGCTTACGTTTCGGAGGTCGCGGGTTCGATCCCCAGCGGGGTACATGTTTAAGTACTCGGTTTGGTTGGTGGTAGGGCATTTTAAATGTCCGCCTGGGTAGCTACCACCATCTTATCTAAATCTGCCGCCAAGCAGCAATGTTAATAGCATTGTTGTGTTCCGGTTGTCAGAGATAAGATAGCCAGTCCCCCAAATGTGTTGGGGTTTCCGGGTCAGTACGCTTCCACCTTTGACCTCATCTTCACTTAACATCAGGTGTGATTGAGGTCAAGTACCAACCCGTTATGCATTAAAAAAAAACTGACTACGAACACCAATAATTATTCCATAATATGTATTCGTCGTTATGAATTTTGCATTTTAGATCCATTAGACTTTTTGGTGATGGAAAATTTTGCACATCGTGAAATAAATTGCTTTTTTTTTATTCTTTTTTGTTATCCACCCGTCTGGATAAATATTTCGCGATTACTGGCTAGTTTTAATGCCATTTAAAAACTTTAATCGACAAAATAAAGGCAACAATATATAAAAACAAGCGATAGGTATAATCAATGTGTAGTGATTCTATTTTATGGTGAAGCGTTTATGCAATGTCTACGTTCATTCACAATGACCAAGCATAAACATAGCAACGAATTTTCAGTAGCCCTGGGTGGAATAAAGATTTTAAGGATACAAATACATTTATTTTGCACTAAGGGCCGTATTAAATTTTTAAGTATTAAAAATTTTGAGATTGAGGTCGCGTCTTTGGACGACCTGTTTGGTGCAGTGGTTAGAAACTCTGCTGCTATGCCAAAAGGTCGCGGGTTCGAATCCCGCTAGGGGCATATGTTTGTATGATGAATACGGACATGTGTACCCGAGTTATGGATGTTTTTCATTTATATATGTATTTATTTACATAAAAATATGTATTTGTGTAGTGTATCAACCATCTAGCCTAGACGCTTAGCCTAGTGTGGAACTAGATGGCGCTGTCTGTATATGTCCAAGGATGTCCAAGGATATATATTATATTTTTAACACGCTTTTATTAGCTTCACTTGTAACTAACAATGTAATCAAATCTTGAAAAGTAATTTACACTTACTTCTAATTGTCGTATCAAAATGAAACTTTGTATGTATATGTAATTCTGATGACAATACTATAATTTGGTATCTTGGAGCTGATCTGATAATGGAGCCAGGAGGTGAATTGTGAAACTCTTCAGTGGCTACTAGTAACCCCTCGAGTTTGGGCTGCTATGATTCGTTTTTACGAGTCCAATATATTACAGTTGGTGTTGACGATCTGATGATGGAGTCAGGAGGATGGTGGAAATGTAGCGTGTTTTATTAGTTTTTTTAAACTACATATTATTTATATACTGATTTTACGACCGATACTCAAGCGCCAACTTAAAGTCATCTCACTCTGAACGGTTTATTCACATTCACATTTACACTCCCATTCCCAATTCCCATTCGCAATTGTAATATTAGGTCCTTACTTATGAAATTGGCGTTTTGTATGAAGAATTTCATTAAGACTGTTTTCTCCATACAAACATTTTTGAAATGTTTTTGGGAACCGCAAACCCTAATTTATCTAAACTTTGTGTGTATTATCGGATAACATTACGTTAAGTATAGATAGTATTAATTTTTAAAAGTAACCGCTTTATAAAAGTTTCTGCGAATCTAAGAAATAATATGGGAAGATCATGAAAAGAGCTGTGTTCAAGTTTTTTTTATTATGTGATTTAGCTCATACATTAAAAAATATTTCATGTGAAACCTTGAAAATATATGCTATTTTCCAAATAAAAAACAAATTTGGCAGTAGCTATAGAATCGTAGGGGTTGGTACATATGATTAACGAAGAAAAAAATCTCCAATTTCATAGGTAAAGACCTAATACTAAAAAAATTACTAGCAAAATTACTAGCTGTGCATACGGGCCGATATTATTTTTGTATGACTTGTGCTCCACTATCTGGGTGTCTGTTGGTGTTGTTGCTGATATACGTCACATAGCATTATTATGGGGGCATTGTGTGATGTGCAAATATGTATGGTTCCTTCATGCATTTGTGGTACAGTTTGTTGGGAAAATGGGAAAGATAACCATTGGTTTAGCAGGCCTCCTAGGTGGAAGTGCTGCCTGTACATACAGGTTGATGTTGTTTCTGTGTGCCTTATGCTCCAGAATGTTTTGGATGTGTATAGGTATTTTTGCTGATATACGTCACTTAACGTTACTAAAAGGGCGCCTTATAAATTGTGAATATGTTTGGTCTCTTCACACATTTGTGACACAGTTTGTAAAAAAATATAAGAAAACAAAATTGGTCATTGGTCTATTGAACCCCGGTAGAAGTGCTGTCTGTGCATACGGTTTGAGGTTGTTTCAGTATAATAGGTTCTTAATCATTTGGATGTCTATTAATAATATTACTATTTCTACTGATATATGTTACTCAATGTTACCAAAAGAACATCTTTTATATTGCAGGTATGTTCGGTTTTCTCACGTATTTGTGGTGTGGTTGGTCAGAAATAAAAGTAAAAAAAATTCTATTGGTTTATTGATCCTCCATGGAAATGCCTTCTGTAGGTACAGGTTGATGTTGTGTCGGCATGCTTTGTGCTTAACCATCCGGATGTTTATCATTGTTATTACTGATATACGTCATCTGACACTGTTAAGAAGGCACCTTATAAATTGTAGATATATTCAGTTCCTTCATGCATTTGTGATACAGTTTGTGAAAGGGAGAAAAAATCTGTCTATGGGCTTTTTGAACCCTGGATCCTTGGGGACGCGCCATGACGAGTTCCTGGTTGCTATGGAGCGGCACGCTGTGGATATTATGGCTATCAATGAGACCTGGCTTCGACCGGGTGAGGACTCACGCGCTCCTGCGCCACCTGGCTACAGACTTCGGCATGTCCCGCGACCTGTTGGAATTCGCTCGCGAGGTGGCGGTGTCGGTTTTTATCTCCGTCGAGGTATCTATGCGCGTCTTCTTGAACACCCCCATACACCTTCAGTGGAACAAATGTGGCTTAGCGTCAGTCTAAATGGCCTCAAACTCGCGGTGGGCACTGCGTACCGACCGCCATGGTTGAGCGTTGATATATTTATTGAAGCGCTGACGGAGTCTGTCTGTTCGTTCTCAATGTGTGATCATGTTATCATATTGGGTGACTTTAATATTAACCTCCTAGTTAGTGACTATAATTCGAAAAAATTATTAGAATTCCTACAGTGCATGGATCTTCGACAATACGTGACCCACGCAACGCATTTCACTGAGCACTCGGAGACTCTGCTTGACCTTGTTTGCAGCAGCGCTAGAATTACAGAAATGTGTGTCGATCATGTGCCGGAACTTAGCAGCCATGCGTTTATTTCTTTTGAGCTAATTATCAAGAAACCTAAGCCGTCACCAAGATGGGTAACGTATAGACCGCTCAAGGACATAAACTTTAGTGAGTTCAATGCGGATCTTGATGCTGTTAGATGGGAGCGGCTCTTGTGTGGGGATATAAATGACTCGCTTGCAGCTTTTAATGCACATATATTACACTTGTTTGATGTGCACGCGCCAGTCAAAACATCCTATATTAAAGAGCAAAGCTACCCCTGGATAACGTATACCGTCAAGGAAATGATGAGGCTGAGGGACGAAGCACATGCTAAAAGTCGTCGTACCAAACTCGCATGCGATAAGCAATACTATAGAGATCTAAAGAGCATTGTTAATTCGGCCATGTTCAGTGAAAAATCGGCTTATTTTCAGCATTACATTAACAAAAACTCTAAAAACCCGCGAGTGCTTTGGAAAAACCTCAAACGCAATGTTGTGGACTTTAAAAAAAATTATGCCGATTTGCCTGCGAATATCAGTGATGCAAACTGCATAAATGAGCATTTTCTCAATACTCCGGGCAATGGTGATGTTAGCTTGTCGGAACTTACGTACTATGAATTTCATCGATTCAGCTCTGCTACCTTTACTATAAAACCAGTAGATGAAATAACAGTTTTAAAAGTTATAAAGAATATCTCGACTAATGCTCAGGGTGCAGACGGTATCACGCTGGATATGTTATTGCTAACACTGCCACGTACTTTAGGTGTCATCACGGCTTTTGTTAATAAGTCCATCCATACAGGTATATTTCCCGATATGTGGAAGGAAGCCGTGATTAAACCAATACCCAAAACCAGTACTCCCACTACCTTGAAGGACCTTCGGCCGATAAGCATTTTACCTGTGATGTCTAAAATTTTGGAAAAGGTGGTATGTATGCAACTGACAGCATTTCTAGATGCTAATGATATCTTACCCCAAAAGCAGTCAGGCTTTAGAGCAGGTCATAGTACAGCAACTGCGTTACTGGACGTGGTTGATGATGTTCTGGCTGCGGAAGATAAGGGGGAGGGATCGATATTGGCCCTTTTGGACTTTTCCCGTGCCTTTGATACCATTAATACCACGCTACTGGTTTCCAAACTCGCGTACTATGGTTTTGACAGGGATTCTTTGAAGTGGTTTTCTAGTTACCTAAGTGGTCGCTCTCAACGTGTTGAGGTAATGCGCCTTGATAATGGTACAAAAAATTCCTCAACTACTTATGCCGTGACTCGCGGAGTGCCGCAGGGCTCCATACTGGGACCGATTTTGTTCATTTTGTACAGTGCTGATATTTCTAGATGCATTGAGAACTGTAGGTATCATTTGTATGCGGATGATGTGCAGGTGTACATATCATTCAAGCCTGGTGAAACACATGCAGCGGTACATAAGCTGAACGGCGATCTGAAGCGAATAGCCGAGTGGGCAGACAATAACTGTTTAGTGTTAAATCCAATAAAATCTAAGTTTCTCGTGATGGGTACAAAAAATCAGGTAGATCAAATCATCGCTCATGCCCCCAGAGTAAAAGTCAGAGACGCGGATGTAGCACGGGTGGCAGAAGCGCGAAATCTAGGTATTCTGCTGGATAGCGGACTTAGATTTGAGAAACATGTAATCGAGATTGTAAAAAATTGTTATTACCGTTTAAAGGTATTGTATCAGGTTCGCCAATATCTGAGAGTGGATTTGCGGGTTTACCTCTGCGACACCCTAATCCTGTCAAAGCTTAATTATGCGGATACTGTCATTGGAGAATGTTTGTTGGCACGTACGAGGAAGTTAATCCAACGAGTTCAGAACGCCTGCGCTCGTTTCTGTTTTCCGATTCTGCGTAGAGCACATGTAACTCCATATCTCAACCAAAGTAACTTAATGACTATGGAGTCCCGACGATCACTTCATTTTGCAAACCTGCTGTTTGGTGTAATAACAAACCGCAAACCACCTTATTTATTTAATAAGCTTAACTTCTCCGAGCGTCACGTGAGGAATGCTGCTCGGCTATTGTGTCCGAGGCACAACACAGCTGCATTTCGTGGCAGTTTTCGTTATTCAGCTACGAAATGCTGGAATAATATACCACCACCAATCAGAAATTCTGTTTCAATTCCTTCCTTTAAACGTAAATATAAAATGCACCTATTAATTTCACAAAAATGTAAGGTATAATTTAAGAACTGTGCCAAGTTGTATAACATGTATCGAAGCAAAATCTAAGTTTTTCACTTGAGAATAGTGTTACTTACGTAGCTGATTGTTGTATTAGCATTGCGCCTCTTTTATAAGCGGGTAATGTATATGGTTGTGCTCTCTTTTCTTGACATGCTTGTAACAAATTCTCCTTTCGTAAATCCAATGAAATGCCATTGTACCACTTTATTAGCCAATTTTGCGAACACTTTTATGGTTGCGTACTAGTATTTGTACTGTGCGGTGTTGTACTCTCCAGTCTCCATCCTCCGGTGTCCACAGAATACCAGCGTCGCGTCACTGGGCTCCGGTGTCGCGACATTATGCTGAGCGGATGCCTTTTTGGCACCACCATTTCGTGTATTTTAATTTAAGTACTTAATTTTAAGTTAAACAGTAATGGTGCCAAATAAAAACTTTTTCTTTCTTTCTTTCTTTCTTTCTTAATATATTTAGATCTCATTCACAATTATAAAGTCTCACACATTTTACCAGACACTGGCCTGGCATGGGCTGACTATCCCCATAGAATAGACGAATAGAATTGAAATGCTTTATTTGGTTACTATAAAACATCGCCAGTTAATCTTGCCCTCAAATTACTTCTTAGGCATGTTGTAACCCCATCAAATGGTCGACGATAAATCTGTGATATTAAAGTTGGAGCCAATCGAGCGTAATTTAGTGAGTCGCATAATTTATACTACTGTCTCATACAAAATTAGGTATAGTATTGTCTCATTTTTAGTTTGCTTTTGTTTAACTTTGTAGTTAATATAAATTATTCAAGAAAGGGAACGTTAGTATATTTAGGTGACTAAGTTATAAGCTGTGTATTATACTGGATGAGTTTTTTTACCGTAAAAAAAACAAGTAGGGCAAATTAGGTAAGTGAAATAGAAGGTATTGACATAGTAGTTTAAAAAAATCAAAATCATCCTGGAATAGAACTTTAATTATGTCATTTAACGGTCACGTATGTAGCCCATTTTTATTTAAACTATCATCAAATATCAATCAACAAATAACTATAATCAAATCCGTTTTTCCCGACACTTACAACCTTGGGATCTTCAAGTCTAGAGTGAATAGGCATTTACTGGGTGCGCGTGATACATCTTCGGCTATATCGTCACTTTCCATCAGGTGAGATTGTAGCCAAACGCGAAACCAGTTTTTAATAAAAAAAAAAAAATTGTGCAATTTGACGGTCGCGTTTGTAGCCTATTCCAGATAATTACATTATTAAATTAAAATAACAAAAACTTGGAGAAAATATGAGTTCCAAATAAATTTCGCATGATAGGATCACCGGCCGGGGAGGGCGTCGATGATGGTTTTGATAAAAAAACTACCTATGCCACCTTCTTTTTCACTTACCTAACATGTCCTATTTTGTTCCTTACGGTAAAAAAACTCATCCGTTATAATATTAGTTAGACATGACTACGCTCTAGTGGACACCGAGCCTTATTGCGTAATCCAGTGACGTCGTGTAATATATTTTTTTCTTTTTTTCAGACTCCTGCTATCATGATGGTCTATTTATTCTTATCCGGAATATTCCTCACGTACCTGAGAAGACCAACTGGTGAGAAATTGTTATTGGTGTGGATTCGGATGTACACCAACTTAACTAAATTAAAACCAGTTTTGGAGGGGTGCCGTCGCATCGCACTATTCCAGGGAGAAAGAGACAGTACTACTTTAAAACTGGTTTTAGTTTAGTTGGTGTACATCCGAATCGACACCAATGTTTGGTTAAATTTTATTTGACATCGTACGATTTATTTATAAACTAGGTGAGCACAGCAGATTAGTGAAAATGAGGCAGATGGGAGATGCGCCCTTACCTAGTGGCCGCGCTTATTGAAGAGACTTATCTTATCTCAAACAACGCGAAGGCAATAATTTCAAACTTCAAGCATTTATTTCAACGTAAGATACATTATATTCATTTGTTGAAAGTGAATTTAAAACTACTGGAAATTATAAAGGCTTATTTCATTTATCTGTTAGTCAGTATGTCCAAGCTACTACCGCTTCGGTAAGGGAAATCATCTATAGTAAAAGAAGCGTCACGAGAAACCCACAGGATATTGTTGGTTTTTTTTAAATAAAAGTAAACTAATACAATTTTATAATTTTGGGGAGCTGGTTGAAGTACACCAAGCGTGTTTGTCATTCAGGTGATCACTTCACATGATCTTTAAATTTTCTCTCAATTAGCTTAATGATATTCTCAGGTATAAGGTTATAATTAAATAATTTTATTAATACTGCTGCTTGATGGAGGTAAGATAGTGGTGGCCAGCCAGCCGGCTATTTCAAATTTAAACAGGCCATGCTGTTTTCTAAACATGTACACGAACCGTGGATCTTGTTTCAAGCATTAAATTTTGTCTAAATCTGCCGCCAAACAGCAATGTTAATAGCATTGTTGTGTTCCGGTTGTCAGAGATAAGATAGCCAGTGCCCCAAATATGTTGGAGTTTCCGGGTCAGTACGCTTCCACCTTCGGCCTCATCTTCATTTAACATCATGTCAGATTGAGGTCAAGTGCTCACCCGTTGGGCATAAAAAAAACGTTTTAAGTTTGGATCACCCCAAAATATCTCTAACTTTAAATATATCTCTAAATTTGGGATATAGGTCGTGACGTGATATATAATAATAAAAATTATTTATTGCCTTAGTTCCTATTTAACTTAATGCTGTTGACATAGTAAGAATTTTGAATAGTCGAGGCAAAAGGGAGTGACATCAGCTTTGCTGTACCGCGACAGATGTCACGGTCAACGCTGTTTTTCAGTTACCCCCCCTATATGTCATTTGTTCGGCGCATCTTAACTATCCTGAGGAAAACACTTGCCAAATTTTATAGATTGTGCTCTACATTGAAAGATACGCCAGTTTCTGCTTTTATATGTATTTTTCCTAAGTAATTTACGAGGCAATCTGATTTCAAACGAGCGTGCGTAAATTAATAATACATATAATAACAATTAATTTTCAGCGCGTATGACGGTGCAGGAGCAGAAACTGGAAGGTGAATTCAGATATGTGAACTCTAGGCTCATCACTAATTCGGAGGAAATCGCCTTCTACCAAGTAAGTCTCTGAACCAATAAAGACAAGGACAAGATCTAATAAAGTTCATAGCTTGTTAATAATGGTGTCAATTCGGATGTACACCAACTAAACTAAAACCAGTTTTAAAGAAGTACTGTCTCTTTCTCCCTGGAACAGTACGATGCGACGGCACCACTCTAAAACTGGTTTTAGTTTAGTTTAGTTGGTGTACATCCGAATCGACACCAATATCTACTCAATTGGAAATAGGGTAAACCGCGTGCTATTTTTCATAAGCAAAGATATACTTAACCCGTATTACAGAATATTACTCAAGCCGAGATCTCCGCTTGAGGACAGTTAAAAAGGGACAGCTTTATGTAACTTGTATAGCGGCATCGCTTTCTATGTTCAACAATACAATACAAATACTCTTTATTGCGCAAAATAATTTTCAATAATTGTTCAACCTCAGATCTACGCTTGAGCGACATTCTGATATAGGACCTTAACATGAAAATCTACACGACCTAAACCACAGAGCAAATACTAAGAGACAATGTATACGATTCTGCCCCGTGATTGCCAATGAGCTCAGGACGGCATCCAAGGGGCGTGGCTTAGGCATTGTGGTAGCTTTTTTTTAGAGTTAGTAGTAGCTGCGATTGACGTCGATCGCTTAAAAAATACACTGGAAATATCTATAAAACGATTATTGTATTTTTTCCTGTAAAAGTGTTAGTGGCAGATCCTCGAATGCCACCGGATATTTCACGTTTAAGAATTGAAATTGGAGTTTTTTTTCTTCGTTAATCATATGTTATGTGTGTGTACATTGATGCAAATAAATGCTTATCTATCTATCTATATACCAATTCCTGCAATTTTCAAAGCTATATCCAAATTGGTTTTTTATTTGGAAAATTGAATATTATTTCAAGGTTTCACATGAAATATTTTTTAATTTCTGGGCTAAATCACATAATAAAAAAAAATTGAACAGAGCTCTTTTCATGGTCTTCCCATAATCATTTCTTAGATTCCCTGAAACTTTTATAAAGCGGTTACTTTTAAAAATTAACGCTGCCTATACTTAACTTAATGTTATCCGATAATACACACAAATTTTTAGCTAAATTTGGATTTGCCGTTCCCAAAAAAAAAAAAACAAAAATGTTTGTATGGAGAAAACAGTCTTAATGAAATTCTTCATACAAAACGCCAATTTCATAGGTAAGGACCTAATATTTAAAACATATTGTATAGGAAACGGCGGTATTGGTAGCCACGCCTCTTCCCTAGACCGCGTCCCCCTTTCCCCGACATGTGTAGATAGGTCCTCTTTGTTTTTACTCCGTGATAGCTGAGACAATTAAACCGAATAACTTATACTATGGCCCTAACTCTGAAATCTCAAAAACATGATCGAAATGTAGGTAATAGCTGATTTTTTTTTTTGCAAATGATGGCTCCATAGTAAAACTTGATCAGCTTCCATACTAAAAGTTAATCAGTTACGATCTCACTCGCCCCTTAAAATATTTTCACCTAATTTTATAGTATGGTTTATCCAATCATAATTATATGGCTGCGAAGGTATACAACGCCTTCCCAAATGAATTAAAATGATTGACTGGACGACAATTTAAAATTAAGTTACATTAATGGCTTATCAACAAATGTTATTATTCAATTAAGGAATATCTACCACTATTTTAAAATACTTATATGTATAACGAACAATATCGCTTTTCTGATATCGACACAGCATGGACAATTAATTAGTTTTATATTGTGAGAACATACATATGCTATCCTAATTTATTAAATATTTGCACGCTAGATTTTAAGTAGATTTTGAATGGGACTTCTGTTATGTGTCATGCTATCTTGTACCCAAAATCAAGCAAATAAATTATTTTATTTCAAAAAAAAAACCAAATTTTTTAAACGTAATGTCTGTCAGATTATAGAAATGTTTTGTAAATTCACCAGGGCAATCACAGGGAGCAGCTGACTCTCTTGGCGAGCTTCCACAAGCTGACTCGACACTTGAGGAACTTCCTCAACTTCAGAGTCGGCATGGGTTTCATAGACAACATCGTTGCGAAATGTAAGTACTGTAATACTAGAAACCCTCTTAAAACCTGCTTCTGCAATTCACGCAGGCGACAAAGGACCGGCCACAAAGAGAGTTACGGGACAACGAATAATCCTAACGTCGTAGCCTGTCTCTGTACCGCAATTTAAATAGGACCGACTGTTTGACACGTAAAGTTAGCAAGCGCTTAAATAATGTATGTATTATTCGTCCACAGACATCGCGATTACTGTTGGTTTCTACTCGGTGTCTAGACCTTTCTTCGCGAAGAACCACAATCTACTGACGACAGGAACAGAGAACGATAGGTTTAAGGTGAGAACTTTGTTGTACACTAAATAAGTTAGCATTTGAAATGAATCACATCTGATGTTATTTTTTATGCACAGCGGGTTAGCACTTGACCTCAATCACACCTGATCTTAAGTGAAGATGACGCCGAAGGTGGAAGCATACTGACCCAGAAACTCCATCTTATTTGGGAGACTGGCTATCTTATCTCTGACAACCGGAACACAGCTATGCTATTAACATTGCTGTTGGACGACAGACTTAGATAAGATGGCAATAGCTAGCCAAGCCGACATTTAAAATGCCCTACCACTAACCAAACCGAGTACTAAACATGTACCCCGCTGGAGATTTAACCGCGACCTCCGATTCTTAAACCCTTGTTTACATTGAGCCACGGAGACGGTTAGGTTGAGCGCTCATCCAGAACTCTAAACTTACGGTCGCTGGTTCATCATCATCTTAGCCACAGGGTGTCCACTGCTTAACGTAGGCCTCGGAAGCGGCATGCAGCCAGCGACTTCCGGTGACCATCATCAGATCGTCGATCCACCTTGTGGGAGGCGATCGCTGCGCCTGCCGGTGCGTGGTCTCCATTCCTGAACCTTAATGACCGAATCTTTGAACTATGTGGCCTGCCCACTGCCACTGCTAATACGCTGGGATACGCTGGTTTTCGTTCTCATTCCTGATTCGATCTCGTAGTGAAACGTCGAGCATCTCCTTAATGGGTCTTATGTCCAACGGCTGGAATACGAAAATGTTGCTTGATGGAGGACTTAGGAATGATTTTCATTTCTTTTTAAATATTTGGCAAGCTTTAAACGTATACATGACAAAATAATTATTTGTATAACATACTGACAATTTGTGTATGGGCACATTGTTCGACAATCCCAATTATGCGACCATTTCGATCGGACTCGCAACCTTCATTTCTATCAGTCGACTGACTAACATTGAGCCTATCATTCAGAAATACTCGCGATTGACTACATTTACACGCAGATTTGTTTAAGACTGGTTTTCCGCCCTATACTTCGTCCGTGTGGACTTTATGTTATCAAAGTAGTCCATGTTCTCCAGGGCCCAGACTACAATTCTGCCAAATTTCAATATGATCGGCAAATTTGGAAGAGATTAAGTGTTGGATCTGGGGAAGGACAAAGTAAGTCCGCGCAGACGAAGTCGCCGGCGGAATACTAGTTTATCATAAGGGTTACACCTTGTCTTTTATTTATTAAACCTTACACATTTCAGCACTATTACACGTACGGGCGCATGCTTGTCAAAATGGCCGAAGGTATCGGCCGGCTCGTCCTCTCGGGCCGTGAGATGAGCAAGTTGGCCGGACTCACGATGCGAGTCACACAGCTTCGAACTGTGCTGGATGACATCGGCCATGGAAACTATACGCGCACCATGTTGGACCGGCAGGCGAACGGCAATGGTGAGTTAGTCTATGAGAGAGTGGGTGGCAGGCTAACGGAAATGGTAGTGAGTTAGTGAGTAGGTGACAGGTTGTAGCAATGTTGAGTGAGTCAATGAATGAATGGCAGGCTAACGGCAACAGTGGTGAGTGAGACAGTGAGAGAGTGACCGGCTAAAATTCAATAGCAAATAAAACATTCATTCATTCAATGGCAACGGTGAGCGAGTAGTGAGTGGTGAATGTGGCACCTTATAAATGATTCACCTTCCTCAGGAGTGCCAGTGTTGATGGCGCCGGGAGCTGGCCGCATCATTTATCAGGACAAGATCATTCGCTTCGAGAAGGTGCCGCTCGTGACGCCGAACGGAGACATCCTCATACCTGAGCTCTCTTTCGAAGTCAAGTGAGATCGATTTTTTTAATCACTAAGTACATGTACTAAATAAAGTAACTTTGTGTACACCCTACAAGTAAGTTCCCATAGTGCTGCACTGGATACTAATACTAATTTGTTGTTATTAGTGGGACCTGTAATTGGCTTACTGTTGTTACGCATAGATTTATGCCATTGTAAACGATGTTGTCTTTTAAGTATATAAAAATAAAATAAGGAATGGAATCACTTTAAAATCGATTGCATACGTATCCACACAAAGTATGTTGGAATTTTATTAATGAAACATGTACTCTGGATTTGTATTCATCTTACAAACATTTACCCCTAGCGAACACGCGATCGCTGGCTTCGAATCCAACAAACTATTGTCGGTGGTAGACTCTTCCGTTTATTTGGATATTACTAATACACTAACAGCTTTAAGCTGATGCGTGTAATGAGGATATGGAACCACTTCTGGGATGTCCAGGCAATGATAGCCAGGAATTTCGAAAAAAAATTACGACTTAGATTTAGACAGTGAAATTATAGTCAACAAATTGGAAAAAAAATACGACTGACATTAACAAAACCTACGCGGCAGCAATCTGCAAGTAACCTCCTTAAAATTCTATGTGATGCACACTGAAAAACGTATTTATGTGAAGGTAAACTTGAATAATTTGTTCGCAGGGCTGGCATAAACGTGCTAGTGTGTGGCCCGAATGGGTGTGGCAAGTCATCGATGTT
This sequence comes from Oegoconia quadripuncta, assembly GCA_949316235.1. Classification (NCBI taxonomy): domain Eukaryota; kingdom Metazoa; phylum Arthropoda; class Insecta; order Lepidoptera; family Autostichidae; genus Oegoconia; species Oegoconia quadripuncta. The sequence goes on along the minus strand of OX438753.1, from coordinate 4,940,627 downwards.
CAGGATACTGGGCGAACTTTGGCCCATATTCGGCGGATCGCTGACCAAGCCGCCGAAGGGGAAACTCTTCTATGTGCCGCAGAGGCCGTATATGACACTCGGGACGTTGAGGGATCAGGTTAGTAGTCCATAAGTTGTAGGCAATGTTATCGGATCGCTGACCAAACTGCCGAAAGGGATGCTTTTCTATGTTTCGCAGAGGCCGTATGACATATACGGGACTTTGAGAGATCAGATTAGTGTCCATGGCAGCCACCCGTTCGAGATTTCAATGCTGATAGTAGTTTCCTCGCTTTCACACTTATGAGCAAGTGCAAAAGAGACAAATACATTTATTTTGCTCTAAATGTGGTACACAGATCTCATTCATAAATATAAAGTTTCACACATTCACATTATACCTAGTTACATTAATTATTTAGTTAAAATGTCAGGTTCAGAGAAGTCAATAATAATTTCGTTACAATGTCAAATTCACAGAAGTCAAAATTAAATAGTTGTGTAGGTAATAATTAAATTGTATTCATAGCTTTGGGAATTTGTAAAAATCAAAATATTCATCTACTGAGTAAAAACAGCATTTTGTGTCAGCCACTGTTTAAGTTTTCTTTTGAATATTTCTAAGGGCAGAGATTTCATATTATCATTTAATGTGTTATATACCATTATACAGGGTGGAAAGTTTCAATGGGGCAGCCAAGGGAGGTACCTTAATCGTTGCAGCTAGAAGAAATTGGTCTTAGGAGACTATCCATAATTTTTCAAAAAAATTTCATTCCCATTCACAGATTTTCAAAAAAATGTACGGTTAGCAACAAAATTACCATTTTTCACAAAAAAATTTTTTGATACTAATCGATCCTGTTCCGTATGCTGATCAAAAAGTTCTATGGGACCAACTGAGGTTTCAGTACTAGAAAAGTCAGAAATCAAAAAAAACTTTTTTCATACATTTAAAGTACTTAGATTTTTTTGTCAGGCCATAACAAGAGGTAACTTTTTGTTGTAGCTACAAAAATGATTAAGAAGATGCATATGCAATCAAACAATAAAATTATTTGAAAAATAATAATTATTTTTATTAATAACTTTATGATATAAGGTGCTCAAAATGTTCTCCATTTTGATTAATGCATAAATGTATTCGTTTTCGTACTGACCGCGTGGCAAAAAATGAAATTTGTAACAAGAAATATGACAGTGTCGAAGAATTAAAAAACTCGCTCTGTACAATTTTGTATGGAATTCATCCAAATAAATTATTGGCCGCCACGCGGTCAGTACGAAAACGAATACATTTATGCATTAATCAAAATGGAGAACATTTTGAGCACCTTATATCATAAAGTTATTAATAAAAATAATTATTATTTTTCAAATAATTTTATTGTTTGATTGCATATGCATCTTCTTAATCATTTTTGTAGGTACAACAAAAAGTGATCTCTTGTTATGACCTGACAAAAAAATCTAAGTACTTTAAATGTATGAAAAAAGTTTTTTTTTGATTTCTGACTTTTCTAGTACTGAAACTTCAGTTGGTCCCATGGAACTTTTTGATCAGCATACGAAACAGGATCGATTAGCATCAAAAAATGTTTTTGTGTCAAATGGCAATTTTCTTGCTAACCGTACATTTTTTTGAAAATCTGTGAATGGGAATGAAATTTTTTTGAAAAATTATGGATAGTCTCCTAAGACCAATTTCTTGTAGCTGCAACGATTAAGGTACCTCCCTTGGCTGCCCCATTGAAACTTTCCACTCTGTATAGCCATTTGATAGCTATTTCTACTATACAATGATGTTGATGATGTGGACAACGTTAATCTGTTAGGGAACCTGGTATTAAAGTTACAATCATCAAATCATCCAAACTTGTTCCAAAAGCGAATTGAGCTTTTGGAACAAGTTTGGATGATTTTTAACAAAGACACATAATTCGTTGATTATGACATAAACCTACTAATGTCTAAATGAGGTAGAATGTAGGCCATAACTCGTAGGCAATGTTTAGTATACGGGCTGAACTTTAGCCCATATTCGGGGGATCACTGACAAAGCAACTGAGGGGGAAGCTATTTTACATGCCGCGGAGGGGGAATCCAGTTCAAATGGATAAGAATCCTCATTTATCAAAACGATTTTTTGCCCCCAGGTGATCTACCCACAAACTCGCGAAGAAATGCTGCGTCGCTGCCGCACCGATGAGCAACTGAACGGGTTCCTAGAGAAGGTTCAGCTCTCGTACCTGACGACGCGTGACGGCGGCTGGGATGCTGTGGAGGACTGGATGGATGTGCTTTCTGGCGGAGAGAAACAGCGGATAGCGGTGAGCGAGCCAAACGAAATTATCAACAGCCTTACACTTTCCCTCTGTTGCGGCACAGCCTCCTCTCAATAGGAGAGGGTATGTCCCATAAATTTCTCTGCCAATGGGAAGATGTAGCCCTGGGATGCCATAGATGGAGGTGATGAGGGGTATAGGAGTTGGGCGCCGTGAGAAGAGTAGCAGGGTCGTGGTCTTCGTACGTATCAGTCCAGCAGACTTGTACAGAAGATGGCGGGGAATAAATAAGGGAATAAGCTGTAATTCTGTTTTATTTAGCACTCGTTAATAGAGTATTATTTGTTAATAAAAACTATTATGTGGTAGAATAAAAATATAGCTCGGGTCCCGTGACCTCGTAGTTCTTGTGTTTTAGAAACAATTTGGAATTCCGAATTTTGAATCAAATTCCAAAAAAGTAAAAAACCAAATAGCATCGAAAAAACAAAGAGGTCGAGGTTGAACACCTCGTCACGCATCACAGGAAACGACTGTGTCATATATTTAATGATCTGTTTATACCATGTACCACCTGCAGTCATAATCAGAAATTACAACAAGAATTTCTTTAAAATTTCAGCATAGATTTATTCTGTATACCTACTTTATTTATGGATCTTTAGTTTGTACAGTCGGAAACGTAAACGTATACAGGTCTGCAAAATACAAATTAAGTTTTCTTTTAATTACCGAGTTTAACAATGTACACTACTACTACTTACTACTATTGAAAAACATTCATGATTTCCTGAGAGAACATAATTCATATTATGCAGGCCTGTTAAGGTTTATCTGTATCAGACTGTACCATATAATTATATTATTTTAAGTTATTGAAGCCCTGGCATCGCCTAAACAGGATTTTCCTAGTTTTACAGCTGCAATTAAGTATTATTATGTTGATTTTATTCGTTTTAATGTACCTTTTGAATTAGTAAATATATATTTCAATTTTATAGATGGCGCGGCTGTTCTATCACGAGCCACAGTTCGCCATTCTGGACGAGTGCACGAGCGCTGTCTCCGTGGACGTCGAGGGCCAGATGTACCAGTACTGTCGAGAGGTATGTCCTACATCACGCAAACAAACGAACCAAATACGCTTCTTTTTTTTTCCAAAAATACTATGAAATTTTGTTGCCAAATCCACAATCAGAAGCAAATAAATACATATTACTGTATATGGCTGGGTCGTTGAAACAATCAATCGTTCGCGAACTGTCGTATGAAATACTGATTTATGTTGTAAAAAAATGAATCACTTACCACAGAAAATATAGCCTTTTGTCGCGTATGGACCCGTTCGCAATTCGTTAGCATCGTCCCTTTCGCAACTTGTCCCGATGGTAACTCGTCCCGTTCGCAGTCTCCGGGAAATAAAGTGATTTGAATTTGGTATCAATTCAAATAATAAGGCGTGTAATTTCTCATCTCAGGGGAAATTTGCGTTTTTAACAAGCAGTAGCTTTAAACTACTACTTGTTCAAAACGCAACTTTAAGTGTACCTACAAAATAAAGCATTTTTGATTTGATTTCCTTTCCATACCATATTATTTGAATTTGGACATATCTGTGACAAGGTTATATGTGAATTTCAAAAAGCAAATGCAGGGAATCTTAGCAAAATTCGTGTTCTTTTGTTTTTTAGAAAACGTAACTTCGACCGTAATTGCTAGGCATTTTAGTTAACTTAATTATTAGTCTATACAATTACTAGCTTTTCGCCAGCGACTTCGTCCGCGTGGAAGATTTTATTAAAGTCGGTTCCGCAAAAAAATTTGCCTATAATATTTTAATCTAGGTCCTAATCCCGCCCTCATCATGACCCCTTCAACTATCGATGCAGTAATGATGTGAAGAATAGAGAAACGCTATTTCAAATTACGCTGTTGTGTTAATTCAATGAGTGTTCACGAAAGTCTGTTTTGAAGCTACATAAAATTCCTTAACCCCCTATACAAAAAGAGGGGTGTTATTAGCCTATGTGTGTCTGTCTGTGGCATTGCAGCACCAAAAACGGCTGAACAGATTTGGAAATGGTTTTTTAGCTAATCGGCCGTTTCGAGGTTATTTTTTTTAGATGCACAAATGGTTTAGCACTTTACTTCAATCACACCTGATGTTAAATGAAGATGACGCCGAAGGTGGAAGCGTACTGACCCGGAAACTCCATCTTATTTGGGGAACTGGCTATCTTATCTCTGACAATCGGAACACAACAATACTATTAACATTGCTGTTTGGCAGCAGATTTAGATACGATGGTGGTAGCTAGCCATGCGGACCTTTAAAATGCCCTACCACCTACCAAACCGAGTACTAAACATATACGCCGCTGGAGATCGAAATTCGTAAACCCTATGTTGTTTACACTGAGCCATTACTGAGCGGTTAAAGAGGCGTATAAGAGTGTTGCTTTGTGTAGCTTGTTTATTGTGATCGGTGTTTCTAAATTTTCAATTTATATTAATCTACAGATGGGTATAGCTCTGTTCACCGTGTCTCACCGCAAGTCGCTATGGAAGCATCACGACCATTACTTGCAAATGGACGGCCGAGGTGGTTACGTGTTCGGTGAAATTGACAGCGAGACGCTAGAATTCGGCTCGTGATCATGTGTGAGTCGATAGAGTGGTAAGTTGAAAAGTCCCATAAGACAATGGTATGCCATCTTGGACTATTGTCTGTAGGATTACTGGGTTCACTTACTCTAATGCATCCTGTTTTGGACTACTTGTTGGACTGCAGTGTCCACCTTTATAATCTAGTAATATTTAACTCTTTTTATATTGTAGTCCAAAATGGACTCTGTGGCTACTGGGGGCTTGTTGTCTATGTCACCTGTTACAGTCTTTCAGACTTCGCGATCGCTTTCAAAGAGTGAGAATACCCTTCAAAATGTCAAATTCAAAAGTATATGTTCAGGTTAGACAATAAGCCACTGGTGCACATATTTATTGACTATATCCCCTTTTGGGCTGTAGTGGTATCGATGACACTTTGTACTATAACTAATTTTATAGCGTGCCATCTCTTTGTCCAGGAATAATATGAATGGTATTACTATACCACTCATCACACTAAAATTAATTTCAGTTTTGACAAATGTCATCAGAAACGACAACAATGTCTCATTTTGAATTATGGTATCATTCAAATTGCGTCTATTTAAATACTCCATCGCTCATTTTGAATTAGCGTTTCACTTTACACTAAAATAGTGTCGATTCTGATGTACTTCTAACAGGATTTTAACATGTACTATCCCCGTTCTTATTGTCCCGGAAGAAAGGGATATCACCACTTTAAAATTAGTTTTAGGTTAAACAAGTTTAACATTGATAGACACTATTGTCCCTTTCCTCTGCTAATACTATGTGTATCGACCTTATGCAATGATCATTGAATATAATTCAAGTTTAGTTGTAAAAATCAATGCATTTAACTGGAGACGTTGTTGTCTAATTTCAGTTTTTATTTTGTGTTATAATTCATATAAAGTGTGTCTTTTATTTAATCAAATATTTATTTACAATCTTTTCAAGTTAGTTCTTGTTAGTGAAATTTTATTATACTCAATTCATATTTTTATTAAGAAACATATCGTGTGCCATGTCACAATATTCCCAATGAGACTTGGGGATCAGTATTTTCCTCTAAAATTATATCGCTCTATACTCCTCTTAAACCTTACTTGTTTAATATTAAATTAGGACAGGATAACGCAATTGTAATATATACGTTTTCGTAGCGGACCAAACTACCAAAACCAATGATCATGAAAGTAATTCTTACATTCCTTGTTTGTGTATAAATTTATTTATTTATTTTACATAAATATATTGTCTCTATTTACCATACAATGTTAAATAAATGTGTAAAACAAATTTTATACGAAATCAAAATATTTAGACCTACGTGTATTATATGTTTAAATGTTAATTATATTATAATTAGCAAAGTGACAATTTAGTAAATCGCCAAAATTGTAATGTATTTTCTTTAATTTTTTCGTGGTTATATTAATTCGTGAGAGTGCTAATAGTATTATATTAAAAATGCTTTTAGTTATGGGAAATAAATTATATGAAATGTAATCCTATTCATTTGTAATAGTTGTTCATTATAACACATGGGGCACATGGATTTCGAAATTCACTCTGACCGAAAAATTAAATGACATATATGATGATATGAAATCTTATTTATCTATAATTTTTTTTACATATTGTAGATTTTTAAAATTATTATACAAAATGTGTTATAAACGTTATTTAAGGTACCAATTTGTGTTAGTGTATTAGTGCCTGCTATATCGCTATTTTACTCTCTAAGAGTATAAACTATACAAATATGTAAAAAAAAACCTATTTAAGTAGAAATGTATGTGGTAAATAGGATACTACGATTGTTGCAAGTTTTATCATGAACTGTTATGCCCGTATTAATAAACCGATCTCAAGATTGAGATGACCTTAAGTTGACGCTTGAGAATCTGTTGCATATTAAAACAGTATCAAAAAAATTGTATTGAGACTGAGTCGCGATCTCAATCTCAAGATCGACTTATTAACAGGGCTTAGTAACTAAACTGTCGTTCCTCGTTTAATAGTAAAAAATCCAATTTTCAGTTCTAATTAGATTATAAAGAAAAAAATATGAAACAAAAATTCTGTTCTAAAAAAAATGGCTGATTCATTCATTTAATTTTTCATAGTGTCAATAATTATCGATCAAGAAATCATAATTGAGATCAAAGGGATCGAGTTTGAATTTTGACAGTAGCGTATTTCATTATTACTATCGGTATTTTGAAAAAAATCTACAAGATCAACTCTAATCGTTCCAAAAATCTTGAACATGAATACTCGTCAAATGAACAATTATCGGTTTTAAAGAATCTAAAGTTCCATTATTATGCTAATCATTCCGGGATTGAGTCGTCAACGTGACAAAATGTTTTCAATACGTTATACACTGGTACGAAATTCAAATTTTTCTAAGTACAGCAGTCCTCTATTAGATCCATTTTCGACTATGAACGTTGAACTAATGTTCCGATTCAATCAGAAATTTTAATCTCTTTCTAAAGCCCGCTATTGTGTGTAACGAGGATGTCTAGATAGGAGTAAGTTTGATGTTTTATTATGACATAAAATTCATGTTATTAAATGTTATTGTTTTTAATGTAAATTATTAATTCAATTGTGTTTCTGTGTATACAATGTATTTTTATTATGATGTCATTTATTTGATATAACAGCTTTTGGTATAATTTCACTTGCAATAACCTTCATATACAATAATGAGGGACAATATCAATCTATCATATATCTGCATTTGACATATTTTATCATCCACTCCATACAATTAACAGTTTTAACTTGCCATAACACAGCATCTAACAGCCATTTAAGCGACTTCAAAAAAGAGGAGGTTCTCAATTCGGTCGTCTGTATGTTTTTTTTATATAACAACTAGCTTTCCGCCCGCGACTTCGTCCGCGTGGAAGATTTCCGCGTCGTACCAAATGCGTCAAACCCTTTGTAATGTTCGAGTTATGGATCCAGTCTACGGCCTTTTACGGCTTTATAATTGCCTTTTTGTGATATGAAAGTCTGGAATCCCAATTTTCTGCTTTTCCATCATAAAATATCTTATTTAATTACATAGGTATTATGTGGCACAGTAAACATAAAGCAAGCGCAGAAGGTGTATCGGAGCAGAACTTACTCGGATGGTTTAGATTTGAAGGCATGGTAAAAGTAATAATCATTAAATAATCTGAAATTATCACAGGGAAATTATTATCATTTGAGTTATAAATTGAATGATCGTTATGTCAAATGCAGTTATGTGAAAGTTTATACTTTGTGGTTTATGACAACTAAAATTATACCAAGTATTTATTATATGAAATGTAGCATTACCTTTGAAATTATACCAAATTAAGTTCTATAAAAAATTTTTACACCATTAGTTGTTATTTTAAGATATTATCATGCACTCCTTTTTAACCCATAAGTTTAAGTATCTGAGGATACGCATTAACTTCTCGAATTGGTTTAGTCAGACCATCAAACACCTGAAAAATTTCATTATGAGACCAAGACTAAGGCTGCCCGCCCACGACAGACTTTTTGTGGGACCGATAATCGGGCCGTTTTCTAGCACCTAACATGTTATTCTAACCAAATGTGGGTGTGACCTGTTTTGTTAGCAAAAACAAGCGAACAAGTTATCCTAAGTAGAAGGAAAGCATCCCCGCTTTCGCCTCGGGAGGAGGGTATTTTTCATTTCATAGTTGCTTACGAACATTGAGCGTAGCCTGTTTGTATTGTATTTATTTTCATATTAAGTTTGTTTGTTTCTGTTACGTTTAACGTAGCAGAGACGGCAATGATTTGCTAACAAGTTCAACAAACATGTTTTGTTATTTTTTGGAGCAGAAGACCTGGCTTAATTTAAAGTTTTTAGTTCTTTTCTCAGTTTGAATATGATGTCAGTTGCATAAAAATTCTAATTAACTTTGGTACTATCGTACGAGAAATACGGTGAAATTAGCTAGTAAAGAAAGTAGTATGTATCACTTTCTATCTATTCCGATCTATGGTTGCTACTTTGAAGTTTGTGGGCAAAAGATTCAATACTCCGCCCGGCTGAGCATGATGTAACTGTTCTATTTTGTTATATGTATGTATTTGCACAACTAGTATAACTGTCCGAATCACATCGGAGGCTCTTGACGTTGGGCTCCTCTGAAAAACAGCGCTGTAGCAATGACTACATCATATGCTGAGACGGAGTCCATTTTTGACATCATACTGCACTCACCGCATTTCAAAATCTTCCTGTTTTCTGTATATTGTTGCAGTTTTCGTGTTATTATTAATATTGTTGCCGTTATAGTGTGGTGTCAAATTAATATATGTCTATGTCGAGAGAGCGAAGATTCTCGACGTGTGATCCTGCTAATTGAGAGAAAAAATACGAAATAATGATCCTGTGGGTTTCTTGCCCCTTTTCGCGCTGTTACCGATTGCGCTCAGCCTGTGATCAATTAAGAGAGTCTGATCACTCGTATTCATAATTCGGGCCATAAGGATCTTATGTTCTTGAACAAAGAAGTCACTTTTTCGCAATTTCTTAGCTGTTCTAGCAGTAAAAGTTTTTTAATCTGAACAACTAAACTACCCCTTGAAATATCTTAAAGATTTTCAGAAAGACGTTATATCTTCGCTATCTTTGTTTTATATGAAATAATTATCTTTTTGGATAGTGAAATTACAGCTCTAGTTACCAATACAAAATCGTGCAAATTAAAATAATTTATTGTCATAACAAGTCTTTGGTTTTTAATAGGCCCTTACTACAGGAAAACCTCTACACATGTCATTAGCAGGTGTTTACCATGTTTGGTTAAGCACTAAGCAAACTTAATAATTATTTAGTGGCGACCCGACCTCATAAAAAGGTCTGTGTCGTTTAAATTGATTAGCGGTCAATTTAATGATTATTTAAATATTTGCTAATCATCATTTTGTAGAGGTGTGTCAGAATCGTAACAAGTGGAAGTCTGTGGTCTCTGCCTACTACTACGGGAAACAGGCATGACTTTATGTATGTATCTTTTTGTAGTAAGGGTCAAGATTATTTACACTATTCCCACTTTATAGAGTTTATAAGCCTTTCAGGTGGGGGAAGTTCTTTTACCAAATCGCTTGAGCGGCCACCATTGCATTGAAATTGGCCCGCATGGTACAATGGCCCGTGTTGGCTCAACGGCAAATCGTAAACGGCTCGTATTTGGGCCATAGTTATGTTAAATAATTCGAGCAAAATGTAATTGCTTATTTGTAATCCAAATAATTGTGATTAAAAAGAATAATGTTACAATGGTGTCGATTCGGATGTACACCAACTAAACTAAAACCAGTTTTGGAGTGGTGCCGTCGCATCGTACTGTTCCAGGGAGAAAGAGACAGTGCTACTTTAAAACTGGTTTTAGTTTAGTTGGTGTACATCCGAATCGACACCATTTTCTAATAAATGACTAATATAAATGTATTGTTCATGTCATGAAATGTATAGTTTCGAAGACAAATGGTCTTGAGAACGGATGATGCACTGACAGTTCTATTGAATTGTAGTTGTATTTTGGAGAGCAGCAGTGTGCTGGGATAGGTCGATGATGATAATTGCATTTGAGTTGACATTGTCAACCCCATTTTTACTTGAAGATTGTGTTTTCGCTTTTTGATATTGGATATGAGCGAGAAATTCATTCAAAGCGTGTAATTCCAATAGATCAATTAGCATTTCGGTTCAAATCGACTGGCGAAGGAAGCAAGAAAATATATTGGAAAATAAAATCAAGGAAATAACGTTTCCGGGAAAAAGCTCCATGAAATCGTCAAAAATTTTAAATTCAATAAAAATTTAAAAAGACTTCTTTTGATTTATGATGTGATGGATGACAGAACGATGTAGATTCCGATGACACTTCTCTAAACTGAAACTATTTTTAGGCCCGTAATACAGAATTTTACTTAAGCAGAAATCTCCGCTTGAGGACAGTTAAAAAGGGACAGCTTTATGTAACTTGTATACCGACGTCTCTCTAACTATGCTCAAGCGCAGATCTACGCTTGAGCAACTTTCTAAAACACGGGCCTTAGTGTGGTACTATCCCGTTCCTGTTATTCTAAAAAGAAAGATATGGCACCGCAATATAATTAGTTTTAATTTACAGAAGTGTCAGAATCGACACCATTGTTCATTACGAGTTTTTATCGGTTTTTGTCGATTTGTTTACCGGCTCTGGCAATTTTTACTACTTTTCATGAATGCAGTTTTGTATTATTTATTATAAATAAAAGAACCTTTTTACTTTCACCGACCGCCTTTTTTTACCAGTCATATAAGAAGTAGACTATTTATACACGTGTTACTCAATATGATTTCACAAATTTTCCATGGCAAATATAGATTGTGAAGGTATTCTTATAATACAGACCGTAAGTGTTAGTGCATCAACTGTTCCCGCTCTAATGTGACAGTCACTGTGATAGCCGTTAAGTTTTTGTTGTTTTTTGATGGATGGGTGCTGGGATAATAAACGAGGGTTGAGGAAATTGTCCCTTTATTTATGAACCCCTAAACAAATTGCATTATAAAAAGATCTATGATTATTAAAACAGTTCCTCGAAATCCTACCACTTGGAATCTAGCAGGGTGAATAAGCGATTACTTTGATCGGATTCTTTATTTTCGATCAGGTTAGATTGTGATTAAACCGTATCCAGTACATCGTATGGCTCATCTTGGCACGGCCACCTTCACCAACTGGAAATATAACTTTATAAATAGATAAAATTAGTCGATAATTTGTCGAAAGTCACAAAATATCAGAATTTGTCGGTCCGCCGCGCCGTATAAAAGATGTAGGGGGTATTGATAGCTCATCTTGGCACAGCCACCTCCAAACTTTCGGGAACAACACTATCGATAGTTTATGCAATATTAGACAGCAATACTATCGACAGTATTGCACTAGGGCCATTTTAATAAATCGTTCTCAAGTTGACGCTTGAGAATCTGTTGCATATTAAAACAGCACCAGAAAAAATGGTCTTGAGACTGAGACGCAATCTCCATCTCAAGAACGATTTATTAATACGGGCCTAAGGATCGATACTATCAATAGTTAGGCATTTTACCATCAAAACTATCGATAGTTCGGCAACACTAGTCGAAACCTGAGGCCCGTGGGGTCCATTTTTTAAAGATGTCGTCGAGCCTATTTGACATGATTTGACACCTCTGGTGACAAAATAGCTGGCAGCGAATTAGCCTTGCCATTTAGCCTTTACCAAAGAGTATGTAATCAATCACTACGGTACAGCCTTTACCTCTCGATAGGGAGAGTAGAGGGCGTATTCGGGTATATTTACGTGTTTTTTTTTATGTTGTGTGTTTAATTAAGTTAGTCTTATGGAAAAGTTCATAAATAAAATAAAATAATAACAATAACTTATTATAACTTAATAATTTTAACTTGAAAAAAATAGATCATTAGGGATATGTTGGTCATTAACCTAACCGACTGCTTCGGGGTATCTTTTTTCGTTTTTTCATAATAGATTGCGTTTGGATACAAATTTTGCATTTTGTTGTTTTTTGTATAATAAAAAAAAAACGTATCTCCTGCAATAAAAACATGATGGATACGATAGATAAGATCCTTATCCACCTCCTGGCATACTCAGCATCCTCAGATTCGGGTAGCACGATACTAAACCCAACCCTCAAATGCATCAGCAGATTGTTTTCTCTCTGTGGAAATGCATGGACAGACAGTAGAAATAAGCTATCTGTCGACCACGTCAAAGCTGAACTACAAATTAAAACTAATTTTTCCCAAAACTGCAACGAATTTTATAACTACGTAATGCAAAACAAAAACTCGCAAAATAGGTACAGTTTTAAATCTAAAAAATGAGGACCAAGAGTACCACATCTCAAGGAGGAGGAGGAGGAAATCTAAAAAATAAATAATTTTAGTAATTTAAAATGTTTGTCATACGTTTGTATTGATTTTTCTATTAAATGATTAATAAATAGTTACAGTTTTTATTCTATCTATTTTGTATATGATGTGTTGTGCCGTAATCCCGGAAATGCCTTTTTCGGCGTTGGCAAGCCTAATTAGGTCCCTATCTAAATGGTTAAATCTGCCTCTACAAAGTTTGCAGTGGCGAATTTAGTGAAGTCGATATACAGGCTGTGGTTTTAAACAGTCTCCAAATTGAAGGAGGGGATTGTATTGCTGTAAGTGATTATAAATCAATTAAAAAAAGTATACCTTAAAAAAATTAAATTATCGAATTTATTTTGAAGCATCTATTTTTTTTGCGTATACTATGGTATCGGCAAGTTCAAATTCCCACGCTGCCGCTTCCCACCGGCTTCTTTGTCGGCATCTACGGCCGCACGCGCCGCGCGGGTATGCAAGCGACTTCGCTAAACTCCGGTTAGTCTGCCCGCTGCCGTGTATTGTAGTACTCTTTGCCGCTGCCGCCACCGCGAAAGCACAAGCACACGTGGTACGACTTTCGTAAATTTTGCTTAAAATAAAATGTCGCGTTACTCTAACAGAGATTACTTGGAGATGGTGCGGATGTATGCCCTCGCTGGTGACAGCTTGAATGCAGCAGTACGCATGTACGCGGAGAGGTATCCGGATCGTCCGACGCCGTCACGGGAAACAATGCTGGCTGCTACACAACGCCTGCTCAACTACGGGCAGTTTGCAGTTCCAGCGCATGCTAGTGGGCGTGGCAACGTGGGCCTGCCCGTCGACGTACAAGAGCAGATCCTGCAGTTTTTTGAGGATGAGCCCCGCGCCAGTACACGTGAAGCTGGTCGTCGCTTCGGCCTGGATTATACCATAGTTTGGCGCCTATTGAAGAAGAACCAGCAGCACCCGTTCCATTTTCGACGAGTTCAGGATTTGCTGCCCACTGATAACGTCGGCCGAGTCGAGTTTTGTAGATGGCTCCTCGAACATCAGCATGTGAACATTTTGTGGACCGACGAGGCGCTATTCACGCGGGTTGGCGTTTACAACGTGCATAATTAACACTGGTGGGCGCACAGGGAGCACAACCCTCATGTGACCAAAAACGACTCGTTCCAAACTCGTTTTAGTTTGAACGTATGGGCTGGTATTATCGGCACCCATTTATTAGGACCTTATTTTATAGAAGGTCGTCTCACCAGCCTTACCTACCTGGATCTGCTGCATCAGGTTGTCGATGAGATGCTGATGGATATCCCATTGGCACTCCACAGAGACTTGTACTACCAGCAGGACGGTGCACCACCACATTACGGTTACATTGTGCGCAACTACCTGAATGATACGTTTGGAGCACAGTGGGTGGGACGTGGTGGTCCAGTGGCTTGGCCTCCTCGGTCTCCGGACCTTACACCTTTAGACTTTTATTTATGGGGTGATGTAAAAAGACTAGTGTACAACGAGGAAATTACCAGTGTAGTGCAATTGCGTTCGCGAGTCGTGTCTGCCTTTGAAACGGTTAACGAAAACGTTTACGTTTTACGAAAATTAAAAGAAAACTCTAGGCGACGTGCCGAACTGTGTATTGCTCGTGGAGGCGCACATTTTGAGCAGTTGTTACGAGTAACATAAGTCACATTACGTAAGTACCTACAACCTTAAATTTTATTTCGAACACCTCAACCTCTAAATGTCTTTATGTCGGTACGCTACACGTACCAATAAAAAAAATCTAATCAACATTACTTGGCTTCAACACTATTGGTAATTTGGGAGAGAAGGAAACTACGCAATGGGTATACATACATACATAAAGTCACGACCTCTATCCCAAATGGGGTGGTCAGAGACATCCCAAACGAAGCGTTTGGGTGTTCCAAACATTAAAAGATTAATGCTTGAAACAACATCCATGTTTCACCCTAGGAATCACAGAAATGCACACGTGACAGGGGGTGAGCCCATCGCCGTTAAAACCTGCAAGTCTATGGATGTTTTTATGGAAAGTCCCTTAGTCGCCTTTTAAGACATCCACGGGAAGAGATGGGTTGGTGCTATTCTTTTATATGCCGACACCACACAGCACTAGACGATCGAAATGTTCATGTTCGTTGACTTTATTGTATCGGTCGTTCGTCGACCCTCTGGGCTAGTATACGCAAATTTTGGTATAAAGCATAAAACCTTACAAGATGAATAGGGCACTGACCATGTTGTTAATTTGTTATTTATAGTTTTAAGCACATTTATACTATTTGTTGTAGACTTTCGTATAATATGGAGACTGTTTAAAACCACAGCCTGTATACGTGCCTATAAAATTTTAAGGGTTACCTGCATTTCTTCAAGATTCCATCATCAGATCCTGACCTGGTGACCATGGGTCCACCTGGGAAGTATACCCCTTCAATTAAAAAGAATTTTCGAAATCGGTCCAGACGTCTTCGAGTAATCGGGGAACAGACATAATGAAGAAATAAAAGATTGCGACGAACTGAAAAGCTTCTCCTTGTTTGAACTCGGTTAAAAAGTGGAAAAATATATTTAAAAGCTACGGTGTCACAGACACACACACACACATATAGCGGTCAACCTTATAAATACTGTCTTTTTGCGTCGGGAATTGAAAATCGGTAGCTTCCCCTGTGATTCTCTTTCTGTATAGAATGTCTTCTGAATAGATGTCGCTGTTCGATTTTAGATCGCGCTATCGTTTGGGGAAATCGGAAATTATATGATAGGTACCAATAGTTTGTAGAATCCTTTTGACAAATTTATAATAAATTAATTTTTGAATGCCCGTTGATTGTCGTTGTAAGCGGCGAGTATAGTATTTTCATCATAATTGGAAACCTTGCACCATGCCAAAGATTCTTACCAGTGTGCGAGTACACTATACAGGGCGTCCCAAAGTTATGGGACATGAAGGGGAAGTACCTTAAATATTGTAGATAGTGAATTTTGCTCAAAGAAGACTTTATGTTATTTTTAAAAGTTAGTAATTCTGCATTCATAGATTTTCTAAAAATTACTTGCTTCGGCTGGGAATCGAACCGACTTAAATGTGAAAAAAAAAACACCCTACTTTTATGATGCCAATCGAAAGAATAGCTAAAAAATAATAACTCTGCCTAAGTAACATAGTATTTTAAAAGAAAGGAACAACATAAAATGATTGAGTCAAATTTCAAGAAAGTTATTTATTGCCGACGACGTTCGAAAAGTAGCGATATTATCATTCCAAAGATAGCATTGATTATTCGTAAATAAGTACCCACTATAGTCGGAGAGCAGCAGATTTTCTAAATGAATGTTTTCCTACATGGATTGGTACAAATGGACCGATTAGATGGCCGGCCAGATCCCCGGACCTCACACCATTAGATTTCTTCTTTTGGGGATACGTGAAAGATATGCTATACAAAAAGCGATACGAGAACGTAGGCGAGTTGCAAACAGAATTGTGCCATATCACATCGAGTGTTCACCATAAAATGATTAGAAAATCAACAGGCAGCGGGCTCATTAAAAGATTGGCGATTTGCGTAAGACAAGAGGGATCACATTTTGAGCATTTAATTAATTAAATTACAAAAAAATACCTACTTAATTGACTACGGCAGTTTCATGTATGTTTTTTATTTGATTAAAATGATTAATTTCACGTTGTTCCTTTCTTTTAAAATACTATGTTACTTAGGCAGAGTTATTATTTTTTAGCTATTCTTTCGATTGGCATCATAAAAGTAGGGTGTTTTTTTTTTCACATTTGAGTCGGTTCGATTCCCAGCCGAAGCAAATAATTTTTAGAAAATCTATGAATGCAGAATTACTAACTTTTAAAAATAACATAAAGTCTTCTTTGAGCAAAATTCACTATCTACGATATTTAAGGTACTTCCCCTTCATGTCCCATAACTTTGGGACGCCCTGTATATTAGGTATTTACCTATGAAATTGCCGTTTTGTATGAAAAAAAATAAACGAATTTTTTTCATGTATATTTTATTTGTATTAATCGAAGTAATCACCCATGCAATCAATGCACCTTTGCCAACGCAGTGGCAGTTTATTGATGCCCTTCTTAAAGAAATCAGCTGGACGGGAGGCAAGAAAGTCTTCAAAGGCATTTGTGCTCTCGGGTATTGAATTTTTGTCCTGCCAAGAAGTTATCCAAATTCTGGAAAAAGTAGTAGTCAGTAGGCGCAAGGTCTGGTGAGTAGGGCGGATGACGGAGAGCTTCCAGCCCCAGTCTTGCAACTTGGAGACCGTCTGCTGTGCAGTATGAGGTCGCGCGTTGTCGTGCAGGAGCAGCGGAGAGGAGCGATTGACCAATGCTGGTTGCAGATGTGCCAGCTTCTCCATCATTGTGTTCAGTTCTTCACAGTACACATCTGCAGTAGGTAATGCTCATCCTGTTTGGTAAGAAGCTGTGCTGAATCACACCGGCGCTAGACCACCAAACAATGACCATCACTTTTCTAGGGGTAAGTTTTCGTTTAGGGCAGTTTCGGTGCTAAACCAGGATCCAACCAACTTGCTGAGCGCTTGCGGTTATCAAACAGAATCCATTTTTCATCGCAGGTAACACTGCGGTTCAAAATTCCTTCATTTGTGTGTCTGTTGAGCAGTGCAAGGCACGTCTCGACTCGTACTTCGCGCTGGCGATCATTGAGTTCGTGGGGCACCCATTTGTCAAGCTTTTTTACCCTGCCAATTTGACGCAAATGGACCAATATTGTTTTGACGCTAACGTCGAAAGCTGCTGCTAATTCAGCCGTAGATTGTTTATCATCAGCTTCCACAATCGCTAACAATTTAATTCGTCATTGTCGACCAAAGTCTTCGGACGACCGCGAGGTTCATTTTTCAGGTCGAAATTCCCAGAATGCAAGCGAGCAAACCAATAACAGGTGGTGCGTTGGTTTGTAGTGTTAGCGCCGTAAACGTCGTTGATGTTGCGTGCCGCTTGTGCCGCGTTGCTGCCACGACCGTACTCATATTCCATAATTACTCGAATTTTTAACGTATCCATGATGACGAAAACGATTGAAATGCGATGACGATGATGATTGAAATGTAACACTAATCAATAAACAAATGACTACTTTTGGAAAAAGAATTCCATGTTTTTAAAATAAAATTAATTTGAAATTAGAATTCTTAGCCAAACAAAAATTATTTTGATTTGAAATGCACAGTACTGCAGAACGGCAATTTCATAGGTAAAGGCCTATTATAACTAACGGCGTACCGACAAATTCTGATATCTTGTGACTTTCGACTAATTATCTATAAAGTTAGATTTCCAGTTGGTGATGGTGGCGGTGCCAAGATAAGCCATACTAGTTAATCATAAAATAAAGAAAAAATTAAGGGTTCCGCAGTCAAACCAAGATCCTTTATAGTTTCATCATATCCGTCTGTACCTGTTTTACGCGCAAATAGTGCTAAAACGCTGAATACGGTACCAATGGCACTGGTTAGCACAGATATTTATAACTCCCAAAAAATTATGAATATATTTTTATGACCAAGAAATCGAACGTATACGGCCTTTATAATGCACCAAATGAATTTGTTAAAATGATAGAAACTGCACTTTCAGATGAAATAAGTATTTTTAAATTCAATGGACAAAACAACTCCCTTACAAGCCGGTTCACTCGTCTGGTGTTGCCACCAACCTTTTATAATAATCCTTACTTTATACCACAGCTGGAAGAGGAAGAAAATGAAGATGTATCTGATACTATCATTATTATGCCGCCTGAAAACTGCAATGCTGATGTAACTGATAAGGGTTCTGGTGATGAAAATCAGGTAACTCTGCACAACTTATCTGGTTCTCAATTGCGAGCACAGGCAGAGGTCTATTTCCGCCCTGCAGAATCCAGTGATGAGGACCAAGAAGACGATGTGCCACTTTTACAGCTATCAAAGCGTAGACGTGCAACGAATGATTTAGAGCAAGCTTCGACTTTTACTTCGCGTGCTACATCAGATCTACCAAGTAATACATCTATTCCAAAGACAAAAACATATAATTGGCTTCTGCGAGATATTCAGCCTAATTTTAGGCCATGGTTAGACGTGCAGGCTCCTACTTCACACCTTACTCCACTCCAGTCCAGTATTTTGAAGCATTTCTTGGCGAAGACATTATAAACATGCTTGTTCGATATTCTAATCCGTATGCTGCCAAAAAAAACTCAAACAAGGCTGTGTGTATCAGCACTGATGAAATGCGTTGTTTTGTTGGAATTCTTCTTTACAGTGGATATGTTGTGCTGCCTAGAAGATGTATGTACTGGCAAAACGCTGCTGATTGTGGTATGCCTATAGTCTACAATGGAATGTCCAGAGATAGGTTTACGTATATAATGACAAACCTTCATTGTTGTGATAATTCCAAGCTCCATTATAGCGATAAGTTCGCTAAGTTACATGAATATTTCAACATTAATAACAGCTTTGTTCAGAATGCACCATTCGAAGAACATCACAGCATTGATGAGGCTATGGTTCCCTATTATGGAGGCCATCCATGTAAATAGTTTATTAGAGGAAAGCCCATAAGATGAGGCTATAAGTTTTTGGTCGGAGCGACACGTTTGGGCTATACAGGGTGTAATCGTTAAGTGTGCACAGGTGATTATTCCGTAACTATTATAGATATCAAAAAACTTTAAACTGATATCGAAAGTACTTTACCTAATGAGTAAAATGACATTAATAACTTTTTTTAAATAAAACGAGAAATATCCAAAAAAAATATATTGAACACTCCCATACATTTTATTTCTTAGTAAGTACAAAATTTTGTACCTATTCAAAGCAGATGTTCGAAGTGACGTCCTTGTTGTGCAATACAATGACGAGCTCTATTTACAGTTTCTAAATGAACTTTCCTTAACATTTGCGGAGTAATTAAAGCAATTGCACGACGTACACGATTCTGTAACTCTTCTAGGCTGTGTATTCGCTCAGCATACACGTGGTCTTTGATAAATCCCCATAGGAAGAAATTGCTTTAATTACTCCGCAAATGTCAAGGAAAGTTCATTTAGAAACTGTTGTTAGAGTTGAACATCTGCTTTGAATAGGTACAAAATTTTGTACGTACTAAGAAATAAAATATAACGAGAACATGGGAGGTGTGGACAGGTCAGACCAAAATATTGGTCTGTACAGAACATCGATAAGGGGGAAGAAATGGTATTTCTCATTGATTTGTCATGGGATAGACATGGTTTTACATAACTCGTGGCAAAATAAAAATAACGAAGGTGAATACGACTTCCTACACTTTCACAGGAGTGTTGCAACTGCTCTTCTTGAAACGTACAAGAAAAATACTGAACGAAAAAAACACGACCCTCTCAGCATTTCCGTGAAAACTCACGTTTTGATGGCAAAGATCATATTATAATGTACAGAGAGAATCAACTTCGTTGTTTTGTATGCCATAAAAAAGCAAATTTTTATTGCTCTAAATGTAATATCAGCTGCATCCAAAATTTTGTTTCGAAAACTTCCATATCTCTCAATAAACATTTGTAAAACTTACTCCTTGTATTATTCTTTTCGCCATAATGTAACATTAGCATATCTTCCTGTCGTACTTTTAAAAGGACACCACTTTCCGAGGTTTCCAAATTATACTATACTACATTATGTGAACATTATACGAAGTTCATAAAGGTCTGAGGAATTTTCATGATTCAGGAACAAGTGGGTATGCGATGCTGGCTTAGTGGCCAACAACACTGCAAGTGAACCCTAAAAGTCATAGTGGTATTTCGTCATGTCAACGCTTCCAGGTTCGCATAACTCGCATTGCATAGCGAGCGCGTCCACACAAACGATTTTCCATCATAAAAATGTACGTAAAGATAGGAGAACAATACGAGCAGTATTGTAATAAATATCTTTCCTTACATATTTACTTTGCCTCGAAAAATAACCCTTACCAAAACTGTCGCTGTCTAAATGGTCTCAAATACAAGAAGGAGCTCGAACGGACACCATCATCACAGTATGTGCCATCATTATGAATAGCGTACTCGCGAACTTAGTGACAAACGATACAATCTGCATAATATAAGGCAAGTTGCAGTCACGGTAGTCATTGCTGGGAAAATTTTTGAATAACTGCGTATCGTCCCGTTATCGGACGGTCGCATTCTATGAACTCGAATTTTTTTTAGAAACATCACACTTTGAATTTCCCGCACAAAGCCGCTGTAGGCGACTAGAAAAAAAATCCCCCACTACCGCAAAGGGACAGCGTCGCGTGACGTAATGCTCTGTTTGACATTACAGTTTCGTTACAAGTGCAATACTTTTCTTCTGATTTCTAGGAACGAAAAATTCATTCATTAATACATCTATCTGACAACAGCTTACGATACTCAGGTTTACTAGAGTTACTTTTGTAATGTTTGCTTTGTTTCTAATCCAATAAAATTCCAAATTAGACAGCGATTTCAAGTCGGCTGGTTTGCATTGAGTGTAATGGAACGTAAAATACTTCGCTTCGCATCAGCTGTTGAAGAAAAAAAATAACGGGATATCGCGAAAAGCGACTGGTCACACCGATCGACGGCCACATCAAAATCTGGGGGTCTGGCGTGTGACCCTGTTATTTCTATCCTGCAATAAAATAGCTGTGTAATCTAAAGTTAAGTGGTGTGCCTGTGAAACAGTGGTATCCGCAAATTCTAGTGAAATTCATGTGGAAAATATGGAACGTGCAACGGGAACAGAAGTATACGGGTGTGGCACGCCCCAGTCTACAGACATTACGCTGAATATACAAACGACGACGGGTGGGAATTTCTCCGTCATTCTGAACGGTAAACATACAGTGGAGCACCTCAAAAAGTTGGTTTCGAAGAAACTAAGAGTATCAAAAGACCGGATATGCCTACTGCATCGCGAAAGGTGAGTTCTTGCTTTTGGACGCCAAGCTTCTATTGTCAAACATTACGGAAATGTTGCGTCGATACGATGACGCATCCGCGTCCTTTGACTATTATATTAATGCATGGATCTATTTGCAGGCAACTGAGGGACGGTACTCTCAACGAAAATGGTCTGCTGGACGGCTCGCGCGTCATACTGCTGCCGAGTGTGGAGACAGGCCTCCTGGTAAGTGCGTCACTCGTTTCGACACCCCATCACGATATCACGTGTTTCATAACAATATGAAGCTAATCAATACAGACATTCAGTTATCTCTCTCGAGACTTATTTCCTTTATTGGCTAATTAGTTTGTTTCATTAACTTTATCATTTCATTGTTTACAGAGTCAAAGACCTGAGAATTCTGTGATGCAAGCATTAGAGTCCTTAAACGACACACAGGTCAATGATTTCCTAAGTGGGAAATCACCTCTAAATCTCACAATGAGGCTAGGGGACCACATGATGTTGATACAACTGCAGCTGTCTACTCTCAATCCTGGCTCTTCCAGTCCCCGCTCACTAAACACTCCCACACCCTCAAAGAGCTCTAACACCTCAACACATACAAAGTGTGACACCAGGGAATCACCCAGCCCTCAGAATTCCCCACAAAAACCTACACATAATGACGAGAGTAGTGAAGATAAAGACCCAAACATTATTCAGACACCCATTTTACAGAAAAAGGACTTGGAAATGTTACAGAATGCTTTTGATTTATATCGATCCATGGCTGAAGAAAAATACACGGAGAAATCTGAAAGCTGTGAAGATAAAGAAGAGCTGATGGACACATCTAACTGTACTCTCTCAGATATTTCAGATACATCATTGGAAACAGAGCAGTCCCCAATTAAATCTCTGTCTAATCTTGTATCTAGTCCTATAGATACATCCACAACTGAGAATACAGAGGCAGCTATTGCAAATACTGTAAAAAGTAACTTGATAGAGTTGTTATCAAATAATAAATTAAGCAGTGATGTGATTCCTTCCACAAGTGCCATCAATGACAAACCATGCCCCTCCACATCTTCTCCCACCCCTGACAGTTCTCTCAGTGATGACAGTGACAACTTCACTGACCAAAGCTCATTTCTTGCTGAGAGCACCATAGACGAGTACCCAATGGAGAGTCTCTTCAACAGCGCTGTAGACAAGGGTCTTTTCGAAGAACAAGATGAGTCTATGATGGATAGAGAAATATCTAACTTGGCTACGACCAGCCATGGACAAGAGTCCACATCAGGCACCCTACCTTCTTTCCAAAGTATAAATGAACCTTTGAAAAATAAACGCTTCCAGTATCTACTTCACAAAACATCTAAATTCAAGCATCCAATTGGACAAAGTAAGCAAAAGGCTTTTATGCAATCTGTTGTAAATAAACATAAGAAAAGGATGCAGATTAGGCAGGAAAGGAATCTAGCGCAACCTTCTACATCTAGAACCGAACCATACATTACAAATACAAGGAAGCTCATACTACAACCAAGTACAAGCAATAGTAGTGACCAAACAGAAGATTTGGCAACACCATCTACTTCAAAACAGGTAACCTTTATACCTCCAGATGCTCCAAAGAAACCACAGCGGATACCAGTAACTCCAGCAGTTGATACTAAAGCACTTATAGAAGCATCTAAAAATTTAACCCAGAAATTGAAAAAGCTGTCAAAAGAAGTATTGACAAATAAGATTGATCTCAGAAGTGCAGAAGAGTCTGTTCGCTCGAAAATAGGTCCTGGGGCTGTGATAGAATCCATGAAGCATCATGGCAGAGGAATATATTCAGGAACCTTTTCGGGCACACTGAATCCTGCTTTACAGGACAGGTAAGTGCCAACTCATCCATTACTTACTAGGTCATTGTACCTTTACGACAAATATCCACCCCAGACAAAACTTCATGCATGATTGAGATTACAATAAGAATTTAAGACATTCTTTCTAATTCCTTTTATCACTTGTTTACTTTTCCATGAGTGTTTTTTTTTATCATATTACATTGGGATTTGTGATAAAACTGTTGGTGTTTTTGTGTATGATTCACATGGTCTAACTAATATTTATACTTTTCTTTCAGATATGGACGACCAAAGAGAGATATTTCGACAATTATTCACATATTAAATGATTTGTTATGTGCGGCACCTCCAATTGCTTTGGCACAGGTGAGTAAAATAGTTGCACCATAATTTATGTTCTTCTAAATTTAAAAGTCACACTCTTAGGTGCAGCACTCCGCATATTCTTGTACAGAACTCGTTCTTTTAGTGTATCTTGTAACCCAGGTAAAATACGGTAAAAGATTTGCTTAGCTAGATATAATTCAGAACCCACTTATATCATTGCTATCTCATCGAGGTATAATTGGAGATGTAATTTTGAATAATTAAACCTAAAAAAAAATCTTAGTCTAGATTATTTTAGAATATTTAATTTGTATCTTAATAACAATAAATACTAACTGATATTTAATTAAGTAGACTTTTGTTAAACACAGTTAACTTATTGATGAATAAAAAACTAAGCATGTTATAGTTAGGCATGCATGTTTTTTAGCTCAAAATGTTCAAGCTGCATTGCTTATGAAATAAAAAAGAGAACAAATATTTTGTAACGATAATTTCCCTGTTTTGAATTTAAAGAAATGCCCATCAATGGAGCATATTTTTTTTAAAGATATTTTTCAACTTTAGCTTATTTAGTTACTCAGTGGTCTCGATTCGGATGTACAACGAACTAAACTAAATTTAAATTATATGTATCCTTTTCTAACCACTAATACATGAAAAGGACGACATATAATTAAGTCCTGTCAAATTAAGTAAAAGGATCAAAACAAGCACTTCTTTATCAATATTAGATGTACACCTAGCGACGTCACGATTAAAATACTTTGGAGCGACTTGTTTTGACAGCTCTTAACTTAATTTGACAGGACTTAATTTATAGTCGCCCCCTCATGTTAATAGTGTTAGAAAAGGATGTATCTGCTTTAAATTTAGTTAGTTCGTTGTACATCCGAATCGAGACCAGTACTAACGTTTCTTACAAATGCTTAATTTTTTAGCATGTTACTACATTTACAACACTTTATTAAATGTTTAAAAAAAGTCGCGCTTTTTCGTTGTTCCGAGGTCAAACTGTATTTTCCCTGGGCTATTGACATAAAAGAGTAATGTGCCATTTGCAGACATAATATTTGACCAGACAATACAAGTTGCCTGCTTTGTAAGCGCCAACTCATAAGCTGCTAAATTCACTCCTACTGTAACTACATTTATGGGGGCGGGAGTGCGGCAGTGGAATGGATGCTGCAGGTTGTGGGGGTATTTGATCTCATGGTGTAGTATTTAGGTATAAAAATGCGACACTCTTGGTTTATACAATTTGGCGCACTTCCGTAGTCTAGTCCAATAGATCTGTGGTATCTACCTTATTATTGATCTCTGAACTGCTGTGCGGTTTTAAACTTCTGCGGTTGCTACATACACTTTAGTATGAGATTCTCCATCACAGACTAAGAATTCTAATTGTGTTGCTCTTACAATATGATTTTTTGCACATGAGACAGCCTGTCCTATATGAGTTGTGTAAGAAAAGTGGTGTCAATTAGACATAATTTAAAACCTCACGACTTTCTCCGTTTCAGAAGGAGTCCAAACACTCCTGTTCAACAAGTACTGGTGATGACAGCAACAAATGTTTGGGCTGCAGTCAACCATCTTGTTCTGATGGGCAATGTGACGGCCACCTACCGTCCACGTCGTCGGCCAACGCGAAACCATGCACCTGCGAGCTTAAGAACTGCCAATGCAGACTGGATCCCAGTGCATGCCCAACATGCTCCGCAAAATCAAATACAGGCGAAACATGCAAAAAGTGTGACACAGCTAAAACCCTAGCAATGGAAAACTCAAAGACAAAATGCAAGCTTGAGCAACTAAGACTTGTTATGCAACAAAAGAAACAAAGACGTGAAGCTAGGAAGTTGAAGACCCTGCCTTATAATTCGCCGCCGAAGACTATAGCGTCTCCGGAGCAGACGCCGCCGATACAGGAAGAAATAGAGACAGTTGCATAACACGCAATATTGTTCTAATTTATTTGAGACTCGATGCCGCCATTTTGTCCAAATTCGTTATGGGATAGTGGTTAAATAATTATATCAATAATATTTTTAAGAGTTCTGCAGTAACGAGCGACATTGAGATCTACCTGCATGGTTATTGCTTGAATAAATTTCTATTAAAATAACATCAATGTCGCTTGTTAGTGCTATGGTGAAGAAGTATAAACCTCAAGCAATTTGACAGCATAGTGTTGTTTACATACAGGTCATTTTGTAGTGTGATAGATATGATAATGATACTTTAGAACTGAATGGATGTCGGCTCATAACCTACATCGCTTTGGTAAAACAGCCGTGCGTATCCAAAGGTCTGTCGTTCGTTACGTAATATTGACACAGTTTCACGAACAGAAAATTTAAACAATGATTTTTTTTAAATATGTAAAATACGAGTTTATGCAAATAATAATTTTTGCCTCTTTCGAATGAACTCTCGAAAAATAACGGAAGACGAACGTTTTCACTGAGTGATGGATGAGCTAGTCTTGAAAAGATTACGTTCTTGAAGTTTGAATTTGCGAGAGCTACTAGGGATGGGCGTTATGTATATAAATACCATAAAAGAGCGCAAGCCGCCCGGGCGTGAGCCGATAATATTCTAAATTACCATTTGACTAAGTTCGGATTTTAGAAATAATATCGTTAAGTGCTGTTATATGCATGTACAAAATACAAGATTGAATTAGCGAAATCATTAGTAATAGTTATATTAAAGTAACCAGTTAGGTCCTCCGAAGTAGTTGCCTGGTGCGACTTTCAACTGATTTTGTTGTTATTTTTTAGATTATATTTTTATTTTATTGCTTCAGTCAACTTTAGACTCTATACTTAGTTTAATTTTTGAGATAACCTGTTGATTGATTTAACTTTTTTGAAATTGACGATTACGAAATTTATTTGACCAGCGCACGAAAGTTGTGTAAAGTTACGCACGCGTACCGCGGTCCGCATATAGAACAAGTGAAAATATTTTGTTTCTTCATAATTTTATAGCAAGTTTATTCCACTTTTATTAGAGATAATTGGGCACTGTTATTATATAGTTATTTTTATTTGTTTTCTTTTCTCCTTTCACGGATGTTGTTTAAAGTAATAAAATGTTTTCTTCATTACATACAGTTCGTTTAGTTTTTATTGAATGATATTTAACTATTTCTAAATTAAAGGACATCGTACGCAGTAAAATGCAATAAGTAATTAACCAAGCCCTGTAAAATAAATTAAAATAGAATTGTTAGATCGAGCTTTGTACATAGTCACTAAGCCAAACATTGATCTATAGTGCTTGTATTTAATCCAATTTTTTTAAATATATAAGCCTTTGAATTACAGATATATTAAAAATGTTTTGTGAAGAGTGACACCTATTAGCTATAAAATACCTCATCTATATACGCACTTCTATGTAAAACAGAAGGGAATAGTCATCGGCTGAAGAATGTCTAATTCCCAAAACATCCCTTCCCAAAGATAGTACTTGCTTTTCTTAACGATAAACCAAACTAATTTGTACATCAATATAGCACAGAGCTGCGCGGTATGATAGTGAAGAAAAAATACATTGGTGCTTTGGAATAACTTCCAAATTCACGCGTAATAAATTCGGAGGTGTCATGTAAACATATCGAATAGTAGGTATACCTCGAAAATTGTATTCAGCGGCCTGATAGAAGCAATATTAGAAACCTGAAGGAAGTCAACCATAATTAAGTGCCTATTAAATGTTTGATCTGATAATCTTTGTGTAGTTTCAAACCTTTACTTTTGCATTTAAGTGTCAATAATTTTGTTGAGATTGATTGAGCTGAGCACTTGGGCTTTTTGTAATGGTTGGTTAAAGTTTGACTTTGTTATAATTCATTTTAATTATAAACTCATCTCATAATCCGCTTTCCTGCGGTTTTCAGTTCCATCCATGCCCATTAAAGAAACACGGTTAATTATTTTGTACATACATTTGCTACAACATTGTTTTAATCTTTATAACTTTTTGATGATATATCCTGTTGTTTTGGTCTGTATTTCTGTGTATAGTGCGAAGATTAAAGTTAACACATTACAATGTTTTTTTTGAGAATCCTGCTATCATTTTGAAGAATTCCTTTCAGTTTCAAACTATGCCACAGAAATGAATTGTAGCGAGGCTGTGCAAATATGACTTGTATTTTATAAACTTGCCGAAGACTGCATCGCTCCAATTTGCCTTCTGATTCAGTTGTGTCGAATAGACTCAAAATAGGCACAGTGCATCGTTTATAGTAATTGTTAACGCGAACGCTATACATGTCGCACCCTGATGATTGAATTGTAGACCGATATCCAAGTATGTCAAATAGTGGTTTACATAACTGTGTGGCTTAAAACAT
This sequence comes from Oegoconia quadripuncta, assembly GCA_949316235.1. Taxonomy (NCBI): domain Eukaryota; kingdom Metazoa; phylum Arthropoda; class Insecta; order Lepidoptera; family Autostichidae; genus Oegoconia; species Oegoconia quadripuncta. The sequence continues at coordinate 4,912,246 of OX438753.1, read as the reverse complement.
ATTGATTAGGTACATTGTGCATTTGTGCTACTAATATTCTACCAAAGAGCACAAACTACAGTTATACATTAGGATCATTTGGCCATCGGGTACCTGTATCAACAACTAATGTAAATAAATCCATTGGAACCTCCGATTCAGACGAAGACGATCACGCTGCCGTTCCAGTTGACTCCAGGGATCGAATAAATTGACACTGTTCAGTGTACTGGTGACCGTGACCCCAGCAGGACCAACACAAGAGGTCGATAAAAATCAGAATATGTGCTCCAGTAGTTACGGAGATATTTCGTTTTAAAGCGATGCTACTGGGATCACGCTCGCCAGCTGAATCGATCCACTGGTTGACTAAATAACGTCTTGGGGATGACGTGACCCTGTCCAATTGACTGCATGGGTTAAATAAATAACCATTATTTTCAGTTGTTAGCACGGGTAGACTTAAAAATAAACTAAAAATAATAGAAATTGTTTGTTCTTAAATTTATTTACTGATTCTGTCATGTAGTTAAGTAAACTAGTCTTATTTATCACATATTCATTCTGGTCGATCCCACAGAATGCAACATGTGCTCGATACGCAAATAACAATATTCACAACTCAAAACATATAGTAATATGTTATTTATTCATTACAATGTCTTTCACAAATTGTTCAAAAATCCAACGGTAACTTAAAAAAATTAAGTTTCGTAAGTTAATTCTTAACAAAAGTTGGATATATTTATAAAACTTACAACTAGTAACAGGTAAATAAATCACTATGCTCTATATTGAGAGGATTTGCAAAAATATACAGTTTTGTCAGCAAAAGTCATTTTTGAACTCTAACATAGAAAAACATTGCTCATTTATCTATCAAATACAACTCTTGCTCGGACAGGACTTGATGAAAACAACTTGTGTACTTCTCGTAAAATTATTTTATTATAAATTTCATCTCATATAAATAGCACATAACCCACACACGCTACGCCACGCACACACTATCACCTACAACGCTGCGTTACAACGACACCCAATTTACAAACGGACACATTTTCAACTCGACATATGCAATCGGCTAAACACAAGAAACAATTGAGAAATACTAAATAATTCTCATTGTAAATTCGAATTGAAAACATCTCCATTTGAAAAGTTGTCAAATAAGAGCACGCAATGCAGCGTTGTACCTGAATTTCTAAGTTATTTAGAATAGAAGCGTGCTCATGCCGCCCATCTCCGCTTGCTCTTTCACGAAGATCTCAAAGTACTGGTAAATGATGGTGACAGCTAGTAGGATACCAGTGCCAGAGCCTATAGCTCCGAGGAAGTCCGCTAAGACTGATAGGGCTCCGATGCAGAGACCACCGAATGCGGCAGCGGTGGGTATGTATCTGTTGAGTTCGTGAATCATCGAGTTGTCGCGATGACCGCGCATTACCATCTGTTGCTCTTTCAGTTGTTTCGCGACCTGTGAAAGAATGCACGTGTTCGTTAGGTGTGGTTTCCGCCGAACTTGTCAATGTCATTGAACCCTAATATACCCCTTAGTACAATAGCATTTGTTTTTTATTTATTTAAGGCTTTGACAGATGCCATCAGCCTAAACCTTATTTCTTCAGTTTAGTGTGGTCAGTCTCAGTCAAAACAAGTCATTCATCGTATACTTGGTGTATATAGTCTAGTTACTTTGGTGGCTTCTTGTGGGAACTCGAAAAATTCGTTACGCACTTTAATTTACACTTCCCCCTTCACTTGTACACCATCACTGACTTTTGCTGCACAATATTCTGCCATTATTAAGCTTCAAAACTCAGAATGTACAAATTATAAGAAATAAAACAAAAAATGCAACATTACTCGCTGAGTTCCCACAATTGCATTAGTTATCGACTGTCTTGCCATCTAATTACTTAAAGGTAATTGTCACTATTTAAGAAAGCGAATTGAAGTCTTGCCTTATATCTAATGTTATGAATGCGAAACTTTGTTTGTTGCTCTATCACGGCGAGACGGATTTAGATGAAATTTGATAACACAAGTAGAATATACCCTGTAATAGGACAAACCACAGTCAAAAACCCTTGATACACCCAGGTTACACAGCCTGTGAAATGCCTTAGCCAGCAGATTCAGCATAACGGACCTCTCACAACTTCAAAGCCCATATTATAGAATCAAGCTCAAGTTATGGTCTCTACTTAAAAACAGTTAAAATAGGACAGATAAATTCATATTTTTGCAGGGAGATATGGACAGCAATCTTCGAGAAATGGAGAGGCTTTCTGTAATACAGACCTAAATGCGGAAACAGGAGTCCAACAACAAGAACTAGCCAAGTAAAAGTATTACTCGGTGGTTGGGAGCCAAGAATAAAACAAAACACACACTTTCACAATGAGAGAGCCACTCCAGAGGGCGAGAGGCTAGGGATCTGTTACACAGGTTTCCTAGTACGCACAGCAGTCTCTCATAAAAACTAGGTTTACATATCTCATAATTTAAGCACCTGTTGTTGAGCAATGTAATATTTTCGTGAGAGAAAATAAAAACCTTTTGTATTCGTAAAAATTTTAAACACTTACATCCTTAGCCGACGAACCGGACACATCGATCCAAGTCTTCGAGAAGAAAGCGCAGGAGCCCAGCATGAAGATGATGTAGAGCACCGCGTGCAGGGGGTCGTGCGCTATGTGCGTCAGAGACTCGGGGGGGCTGAAGTAGTAGCACAGCCCCCCCACGGGGTAGGCGCGGGCCGGGCCGCCCCCTCCAACGTCAGCCCACACGCCCAGTAGGTTCACTAGGAAGTTACCGCTGAATTTTACCGCTAACATCTGGAATAATACAATTTTTGTTGTGATTGACTGTATACGCGTTTGACCACAATCTCATCTGATGGACAGTGATGACGTGTGACAATATTTTTATTGTAGTTACGACGACTGATTAGTGCCCCAGTCTTCGAAACTAAATGTTGCGGGAACGAATTCCGCGGGGAGTAAATACGAACATTTATTCCTGACTAACGGATTTATGGTAATTTCGTAATCATCACAAAATGTTTGTGGCAGGATTCGAACCCACAACCATTGGTTTCTAATGTACCCTACACCAATCGATGACCGGCATTGCAGACTTATAATCCTATTCCAAAACATCGTTTTTAAAAATAACCTCTGCTGTGATTAGTTTGCTTTTCTAAGTGAATAAACAAGGGGTGAAAGTGGTGCTTCGGGTGAAATCACTTATTTGGGGCCCTACTAATTTTTTGGTCACAAGTCACCATAGACTATAGAAACAATTACCGTAGCCTTATGATGGGCAGCAGCGACTTTGGTCCGGAGCTACTCGCTTCCCCACTTTTAGTGAAAATCTTCCCATAATTACACTATTACATACATAAAGTCACGCCTGTTTCCTGTAGACCACAGATTTCCAATTGCAACTATCCTGACTCTTTTGCTTCATTCACTCTGATAATGTTGCTTTAAATTATCGAGGTGTTTTATCAGTTTTTTTACATTAATTTATTCTCCTTTTGTACAATAAAGTGTATTTGTATTGTATTGTATTGTATTATTTTTAACCACAGGTAAGTACAGTAGTTTACAACCGGTAAAATGTTCTAATATTCATTAGAATTTCTAAAAGTATGTTCCCAGCTGATGCCCATGCTAAGCATTAAAAATATTTGTGTAGTAAGCATCAGCTGCTAACTCCTCAATGAATGAATAACGCCAACTCACCTGAGAAATGACGTAGAGATTAGAAACAAGTGCAGACTGTAGGATGATAGGTATGTTTGAGGTGTAGAACAGCTTGATCGGGTAAGAAGAGTACTGTCCGCGGTAGCGCGCAGACTTAATAGGTAAGTCGACGCGGAAGCCCTGCGAAAGCAAACGGAGTGGATGTTTATTTATAATAACACAACCACATCACATATATTTATACAATTTTAGAAAATTTGTAGATGTAATTATTTCTAATATATGTGACAATTACGGTGTACATAACACTTACCAAAATAAAATAATAACATAACCTAATGAATATTGAGATCAAACGAAACGATGTTACATTATATACATTTTTACTTTATCATATTTAAAATACATTTCAAGTGACCCTTCTTATTAAAGTTGTAATGTTTGGGAGGTTACAGATATCATGGATACATTATGGATCTGAAGTTTTTAAATGAAGCTATTAATATGGTATCTTATCTTTACTTGATGTATCAAGATTATGACAAGAATAGACAAATTTTTCACAAAATAGTCATAGTCACAACTTTGTAAGCGACATCTAACTAAATTATAAATGCGAAAGTTTGGATGTTTGTTTGTTGCTCCATCACGGCGAAACGGATAAACGGATTTGGATGAAATTTCGTTTATAGGCAGAATATACCCTGGATTAAGAATATTTTTTATCCCGATAAACTGAGTAGTTCCCGCGGGATAAACGAATTTCCGCGATAAAGTTATTCCGCGCAGGCGCAAGCCGCGGGCGGAGAGCTAGTAAATTCATATTTTTGATGGGAGATATGGAAAGCAATCTTCGAGGAACGGAGAATCTTTCTGTAATACAGACGTAAATGCGGACCAACAAAAACTAGCCAAGAAAGTTATTCCACGCAGGCGAAGCTGCGGGCGCAAAGCTAGTAGTCTTTCTTTATGTATTTGAAAATTGCTTTTTTCCAAAAAATTACTAAGTATTAAAGTTGATGTTAATAAATTCATAATTAGATAAACTGACTCTAAATGTTTCCACATACAGTGAAGCTTAAACGTATGAATACTGACTACACTATTAAATCCTGTTCCCTCTGCTCCTAATATTGCAAGTTTTTGGTAGAAACAAAGGTAAAGAATTCTATCTCACCTGGAAGTATATAACTATCGCGAAGACCAGAACTGTTGCGAGGAGGTTCATCAGGTTGGGCAGATTCTGTCTGTAGAATGCTTCCCGGAGAGCGCGGACCTTGTCTGGCCGCGTGGCGAGGAGATGGAACAGCGCTATCACCGCGCCTTCAAACTCTGTGCCGCGACCTGAGACGGAATTCAAAATAATCTTAGAATCATAAAACCTGGCCAGAATTTTTGTTTTTTCGTAATTATTTAATTCACTGCAATCAGTCATTAACTATAAGCAGAAAACTTTGAACAAATAGTAATTTTGTGAGGTGGATAGTCCAGTGACTCTCTCCACTTTGGTGAGCGGTCCAGGATACCGATTTTAAAATTAGTTTACACAGCATTGTGTAGAAGAGTTTGGTTTGCAGGGTAAAGCAGCAAGAGGATTCGCATGATGGTTCAAACGTTCTTCGTACTTGTTGCTCCTATTGTCATATTCATTTCTTACAATACAATACAATACAATACAATACAAATACACTTTATTGCACAACAGAAAAGAAAATACAGTTTCAGAAAAGTGGTAAGAATAGAATGTACAATTTGGCGACCTTATCACTAAAACCGATCTCTTCCGGGCAACCTTTGGGTATAAGGACAGTACATTTTAAATTGGTAGGTTGTGCGATATTATGTAGGGATGCAGATACAAATTACGTGAATAAATTTCATATATTTATATACACATACATACATACATCTTAATTCGGTATTCCTTGTTAATAAAAGTGAACTGGCAATCGTGCGCGCTAAACCATTTTGATATCTTTGTATAATGTTAGAGTTGCTGTTCCCCACAATTCCTGTGCATATGCCCAGACTGGCTTTATACACTAGAAATTGAGCAATATATTTGAAAATCCTGGAGTGGACTGCTGAATCTATGCATATCAAGTCGCTTTGTGTTGTAAAACCATGGCTCAAAAATATCAAACGAAAATGTGTATATGGAAAGAGCCCCCCCCCAAGCAAGTACACAAATATCTCAAGATTCAGTCTGAAAACTCAGATGGTTGTAGGTTAGATTACAGAACAAATTATCTTATCATATTGGATCATAAAAACAAATTTGTTATTCATGTCAGTCCATTACACAATATATACGCTTTTATTTTTTTTTACGTTCGACTCGACATTCAAAGATCAAAAACCAAACAAGTGCAAAAGTCTATTACAAAATTTTCAGACTATTTAGATGATTGACAGTTAAACATGGACATAAATGGCTCAGAGATATAAGTTTATAATATTCTTAAGCCAAATCGGTGGCCTACAATGGCGGCTTTAACAACACTATCAGGTGGCCACTACTCTGACACAAATCCACCAAACTGCTCAGGGCCCTCATAGTGGACTATGGTCCATACCTTATCCCAGTGGGAGGACGCTGTATCCCAACAGTGGGGATGTGTAAGGCTTATGATAATATCTTTTCTATTTCTTTGTTTTGTCGAAGATCGAAATTGAAAAAGACCAACCCTCGAATTTCTTTCTCATTCTCCTCTGGGGAGACAACCTTGTAAATGAGTGGTAAATTAATAATAAATAAATTGACGACCTGTTTGGTGTAGTGGTTAAAAACTCTGCTGCTATAGCAAATGGTCGCGGGTTCGAATCCTGCTCTGGGCATATGTTTGTATGATGAATACAGACATGTGTCCCCGAGTTATGGATGTTTTCCATTTATATATGTAAAGAAAAAGTATTTATGTAGTATATCAACCATCTGGTATCCACAACACAAGCATATAGTTGCTTAATGTGGAATTAGATGGCATTGTGTGTACGTCCAAGGATATTTATTATTATTATTATTTTAAATTGTTCTTCATCTCTGTTTCTTCCGAAAAAGGTGAATACCGCTCCGCACGGGCCTTAGCCAAGTGTTGAGGGATTATTGTTGTTGATTATTATTATTATTATATGTATTTATTTACAAAAAATATATGTATTTTTGTAGTTTATCCACCATCTGGTATCTATAATACAAGCCTAGTGGCTTAGTGTGGAACTACATGGCGCTGTGTGTATGTGCAAAGAATTTATTTATTCTTCGGGATATTAAAAAAATATATAATTAGCCAGGCAAAAGGATTTTAACTGTGCCTAAATCGTCAGATATCCATTTATTTCAGACAATATTTTTATCAATGAAGCCTAACGGCAACTTTAGGAATGCATTAACCATTTAATTCAATTGTTGGATGACAAAGTATATAACAGTTTGAGAACAACTTACCAGTGTTAACTGTGGCAGGTGAGAACGCCTTCCAGACGATGGTTTCGCAAATGTTGGTGGCAATGAACAGTGAGATCCCAGAGCCCAGGCCGTATCCTGTAAAACGACGTGTTCCATTAAAACCCGCTTCTTCTACATAACCTACCTATAAAATAAAACCCGCTACATATAAGGTCTCATTATCTTCTACTCTATTTTTTCAAAATTCATAGCTAGAAAATATTAGACATACTTTAATGTCTCCATACAAAATTATATGACACATTTTTTCACAGGTAATCCCCAGCCTATTGATAGAACCTTGAGAAGAAAAAGGATTTCATGTGTGAATACACAAAACAAATACAATAAAATCTCTGAAAATAATTACAGAATATGGTACTTTCAAGTAGGTCTTGGTACGAGGAATCTAAACGTATTATTTGGATGTTAATGTTTGACCATTCTCTATGTTAATCTCACCTTTCTGCAGCAGTTCATCAAGCAGCAGCACGATGAGACCAGCTACAAAGAGTTGGATGATGATGAGCAGGCACACTCCGGCACCAATTTCGCTCGGCTCGCCATACATGCCTGTCATCACGTACACTATTGCTTGGCCCACTGTGATCACCATACCGAATACTGCGGAAAGCGAATTCTTGTTAGGATATCGTTAATAAAACATTTTTTTTATGTACAATGGGTAAGCTTTTGACCTCAATTACAACTAATATAATAGGTTAAGGTGGAAGTGCCTTTGTTTGTTTAAAGCATTTATGTAGTTGTAGAAGAGCAGAGCCTCCTAATACAGGTAAATATTTTTACTTAAAAGGAGACCCCCAGTGTTGTTATAGATAATAAGAATAAGTTACTGAAATAAACATTTTTGATTTTGGGTGCACCCTGCACCCCAACTTATTGTTGGAGGACTATCTTGTCTAAAACAGCTCCAGCTTCCAACACAACAATTCTGTTTGGAGCACCTTTGTTCTGTTATTTAAATTGAGCCGTATGATGGATAAATTGAATTGGAAAGCAAGAAATGAAAAACGAACAAGTAGCTCACAAATTATGATGATCTCCCAAACAAACATCAGCTATTTCACCCTGAACATGCAGAAGTAATAGCTAATAAGGCAGTAATTTCACTGCTTCTCATTGATACAGACATCAATATGTACAAAAGTTGATAACAACTGACATACTAGAAAAATTAAAGAGGTTTACCCAGCAGTGAACAATGCACAAGTTCATATTATATCCAAATTTAAACGCTATTTATAATCTGTTTGCATTTGTGAAATCATCTGTATCTTACTACACAGTATATTAATTGAGATTAATAAGCAGTGTGACCGAATTGATGTAAAGTTGATAACACTAGTATAAAAGTTTATACCACCACCCAACCAAACAATCACCAAATCACTAGGGAAGGAATCGAACTAACCAGATCTTATTTATAGTAGGGCCTACTTGTGTATCTTGAGAATTGGAACTCCCCAATATGGCGATGAAAATAAAGAAAAGTGGAATATGAATCTAATTCTTATATTTCAGACTATTAGGTCAATATCTAAATATTAAGATAAAATCTCTAGTATGTGATGGGAAGAGTAGATTGGAACTATTCTTAGATGGTAAAGAAAAATGTTGTCCTTGAACAAATAAGGTACAATATACTAAAATGCAGGACGCATGACGGTGTCGGTCGGTGGCGCACGGTGGAGAATGAAGGCACTCATGCATACAAACATATTTTTTTTATAGCTTTAGAACAAAGACATATATTAAAAAAAGTGTACTTCAATAACTATACTTTCACCCTTTTAAGTATGGGGCCTGAGTATGTTATAATTTTTCCAATGTAGAGCAGGGTTAGAAAAAGAAAAACTAACTAAGAAATTACAACAACTTCTTGGAACTATGGAAGACAAAGTTCAAGGGCACATTCTAAAAATACCACATATGAAATATAAACAATTATAAAAATATTGTAGACAGATGTTGTTCTGCGTTCATTTCAAGTGTAGATAGAATTTTTAGTTCCTGTTTTGGACATAGAAAAATAAAAAACGTTACTTTAAAACTGGACATAAGAAAATGGCTTTTTCATCTTCAGAGAGTTTGGCAAAGTGCCTATGCACTAGTCCGTAATTTTGTATAATAAATATTGGCAATCTGCCCCTTAGTTTAAAAGCATGATTTTACAAAACTAGCACATAGGTACAGTATGGTGGTATTTTACAATCCCTTGCTAAAATACTCCTTTACCACAAGTAGTAAGCACTGACTCTCCTTGCCAATCTACCTAATTACAATAGCAGTGAGCATGAATACAGTAGGCATGCAATGTCGCTTGATATGATGAGATACATACAATGTCCTATGTCACAATTCAGATACAGATGTTGAGTTTTAACTTACATTGTATTGTATAAAATATGACTCATGATATTCCAGGTTACATTCCCGGTCAGGCCATGAAGAACTTGCTAGACAATCTTAACTGAAGGTTTACATAAAAACATGAATTAAATGTTTTAAAGAGGTATAAAGAGAACAAACTCTGAAATCATGAGGACAATTAATTAATCCAAAATAGTCACTTTTTCTTTGTTCAGCATGGGCTGCTCACCTATTAATCTATAACTATAATGATAGTAAATATAAATACTTACATTTCTGTGCACCATTGAACAAGGCTCTGTCTTTTGGTGTGTCACCAACTTCAATGATTTTTGCTCCGGCTAAAAGTTGCATGATGAGGCCAGATGTGACAATTGGAGAGATACCGAGTTCCATTAGTGTCCCTCTATTTGAGGCCAAGATCACACGGATCCAGTAGAAGGGATCGGCACTGTCTGAAGACATTATACCGAATAAAGGAATCTGTAAAGGAATTTTATAGTCAATATGTATCATGTCTACTTTAGCAAGCAAGTTGATTTTTGTGTTTAATTTCTTAAGAGAAAAACTATATAATCAGATATTGATAGCTGTGCCATAACAGTCACAGCACAAAACATTACCCAACTCAGCATTCACAATTTATACAATACATGACTCAAAAATTTTGGAATATGTGGAAAACTTCAGAATTTTCTGATAAATATTATAACATTTCCTTATATTGTTCAATACAAGGTATATTCTTAATAAAACCTTGGTAAATAAGTCTCCAGAGTTATACAGAGCTCCAGTCATAATAAACATTAAAAAAAAAGGAATCATATTGTAATCCATATAATAATAATGAACCACGTTCATGCTAAATACAAAGAACATAAGGTTTACAAAACAGAGGCAGCAAGTTCGATTCCCAACAGAGTACACAGTTTGGTTGCTGGCATGGTATTTTTAAAATCTGCTTGGCTAGCTACAACCATCTTATTAACCATGAGTGTGTTCCGGTTAGAGATAAGATAACCAGTCCCTCAAATAAGTTGGGATTCCAGGTGAGAGCGCTTCCATTTTCAGCTGTATCTCCACTTACATTAGCTGTGATTGGCATCATCCGCTCAACCATTGTGCATAAAAATGAACGAAAACAATTTCATCAACCACGTTTCATTGATACCTATACTTTTTTATCTCATATGTATTAACTAATCACTATCAGTATTTTAATGGAGGCATCACAAAGCTCATTTACTAATGAAGGTTTGATATTATTAACTGGTGTACTTTTATTAACTGGAGGAATCATTACTTTCACTTTTGCATAATCAATACAAGTAATTAGCTAATGGTAATTGTCTACCCAAAGCTGGGAATACAAACAGCCTATATCCATACCAAGTTCTACATATATATTGTAATGTAGGCATATTTGGAACATATGGCCTCTCTTTTTAAGCTCAGGTACGAAAAAATATGGTGAAAAAGTCTTACCTGACAGCATACTAAGAAAATGAATAGAGTAATAGCTGTCCATAGTACTTTCTCTCGGAACTGGATCTGAAATACAATATATTTATTCAAAAATAATGGAATCGACTCCTTGTTACATGTTTTACAGTTAGGTACCTATACCATATCAAGTAGGTTATGTATACTTTCACATTACTTTTAATCAGAACTTAAGTAAACCTTAACAGAAATTTGTTTAATGCCAGGTTTATTAAACGTCTAGACATAATTCATCTTAAAAAAAACCAGTAAAACTATAAGAAATAAGGGAAAAATTCGTAACTCACCTTCCTTTCTGGTTTTGCTATTTCTGGCAATATACTGCAAAACGGCTTTATAACTTCGAGGAATTTGACTGCAAAGACAAGGAAGAGAGTATTATATTACACGTTTATCACATAAATATCAGATTTATAAGAATAATCTTGCTTCCAATCCATGATACGTGTCGCTCACTATTTCACAGCTCACAAATAAAATTAACAGCGATACTCACTTCCCATTTTGATTTATTAAGAATTCACTATCCTAACTATAATATTAACTGATAAATTCGACTAAAACCATTCAACTTTTGTTCATTAGTAGCACTCCAATCCGAATTTCACGAAAATGAGCCTGCGCAACGCCGCCAACGAGCAGTCTGCAAATGACACGTCCACAACGTCACGTCACGTGACCTGTGATGTTGGCGTGCATAGGGTTGCCAATCAATCTTTATGGCCATAGCTCTGGCAAATTGTCCATATCTTTTTCTATAATTTATTCATACACTTTCAATTATTGAGAATTTATCTATCCTACTTTACACGTTTTCTACCTGCCATAAGCATGGAGATTCAGTGTTCCAGTCTGTGATTTCGTTTTTCACTTTTTTGTAAACAGCTTTTTTTATTGAAATAAAATAATTAAAAAATAAACATTTTTGTGATATGTTTCAAATGCCGGTAATCTTGTCTACAAACGCATTATTACTCATCTCGAATTAAATAATGAACATAATTTACTACATTATCTACATCGAAACCAATAATTTACTAAAGTTGTTTATCAGAAAGCGATTGTTTTTCATTAAAAATAACAAAGCTTTTCCTACATCCCAGAGATAGCATAAAGGCTTTTTGGGGGGATCTCGGCGAGTGAAGTTGCATTTTTCTTTATAATTCTTATAATTTGTGCATTCTAACAGTATTGTGTAGCAAATGTTATTATAGTGATGGTGTACAAGTGAAAGGAAGTGTAAACGGAGCTTTCGGGTTCCCACAAGAAGCCGCCAAAATCTTCTGTAAAGCATTCTGCCACTTTACTGAAGAATGACTTGACCGTGACTAGACTCTGTATACGCCAAGTATACGACGAATTACTTGTTTTGAATAAGAAATAAGATAAATAAGACATGGCTGTATGGGCTAGATCCCTTTGCCTTCGCCGAGAGGAGAGCATAAAACGAAAATAAAATGGCTTTTTGGCGGGAACTCGGCGAGTGAAGTAGCATTTTTCTTTACAAATCTTATAATTTGTGCATTCTAACTTTTGAAGCTTAATAATGGCAGAATATTGTGCAGCAAACGTTAGTGATGGTGTACAAGTGAAGGGAAGTGTAAATTAAAGTGCGTAACGGAGCTTTCGGGTTCCCACAAGAAGCCGCCAAAATCTTTTGTAAAGCATTCTGCCACTTTACTGAAGAATGACTTGACCGTGACTAGACTCTGTATACGCCAAGTATACGACGAATTACTTGTTTTGACTGAGACTGACTTACAAACTGAAGAAATAAGAGAAATAAGACATGGCTGTTATGGGCTAGATCCCTTTGCCTTCTCCTAGAGGAGAAAATAAAACTAAAAAAAAAAAAAAAAAATGGAGACTCTGACCAAAGAGAATATAATCACTACGTTTTACACTGACAGGTGTCAATATCAAATAACGAACGCGTTGTTTTCAATTTCTGAGCATGCCATGAAGATTCTTAAATTACCGAACTATTTCTAGTACATTTAAATCATAATAATGCAGCAAGCGCATCGACCTGGTACTCTGAAGCAGAGTAACAAATCACATAAGTCTCGTCATCGTTCAAAACGTGGAGTCTCCGCGGCTGTGAAAGGTTAGGTTAACATTTTTTTATTCCGTGGTTTTAATTACTGGGACATTTATTGTCTGGTTTAGGACCTTAATTTAATTAAAGAACGTAGGTATTCAAAATGTTCACATTAATTTTCTTTATTTTCATTTTGTTCAAAACACTGGTTCCTATCAGGGTAGGTACAGTCAACTCATCAACTAAAATCACCTAACGGGAGGATTGATTCACTAGCCTTTTTTGTTGCTATACTTGCATAATTGCATTGCAGGTAAAGTTAATGTCAAAGAATTCGTTCGCCGCAGCCGCCATGTATTAAAAAAAGAAGAACGCCGCCACCAAGCGTTGCAGATTCGTAAAAACAAACGTGACGAAGTTTTGTCCAAAAAGCGTGCTCTGGGTGGCACCAGGAACCCTCCGTTTTTAGTCTGTGTTGTGCCTTTGAATGCCCAGTTGGATGTGCAGTCTGCTTTAGCAATACTGAAGACTTGCTCTGAAGGAGCAGTGGTTACTTATTCAGAGAATGGAATTTTGCATCTTGGGTAAGTTTACTAAGTTTCCTATTACAATGCTCAGGTTGGCTGGAAGAGATCTCTTAAAGAGATAAGTCCACCTTTGTATGTGACCTATTGTTTGTACTCTGTTATTGTAATGTTTTGGTGCAATAAAGAATAAGGAATAAGTTGAGTTTCTTACATCATGAGTTTCTACATGAGACTAAAACCAGGGCCCTGTTTCATAAAAGTGATAATTGTAAATTACTATGACAATTCTGAATACATTACTCAGTATATTAGGCATTTATGGTACACATTTAAACATAACCAGCAATGTACAATGAATTGTCATGGTAAATTACAATTGTCACTTTTATGAAATAGGGCCCTGGATGTGTTTGGAACACTCACGTATGTGTGGGATATCTCTGACCATTTGGAAATAAAGGTTACAATGTTATGTATGTATAGGCTTTGGTAACACTAATGATAACTAAGCATGAGGGTTTCGTATTTGCTATATGTATAATTTCTAAAAGTTATATTTCTTTTCAGTTTACCTAACTTCAAACAACGCTTCTCATTTGTCTGTCCTGAAATTGAAAATGATTTTGCTCTTCTTGATGCTCTCAAAATTGCTGACACAGCTCTATTTGTCAGCTCTGCCCTTGACGAGCCTGTTGATGAATGGGGGGAAAGAGTTCTGGCCTTAGCCATGGCTCAAGGAATGCCTACACCTGTTATAGCTGCCATGGATATTGAAGGAGTCCACCCTAAGAAACGGACAACAGAAAAGCAGAATGTACAAAAATTAATTTCAAAGTGGCTCCCTGAGGAAAAAGTTATGCAGTTAGATAAAAGCTCTGATGGATTGAATCTGTTACGTAAGATTGGATCTCAAAAACGTAACATTATCCATCATAGAGAAAAGAGACCATATTTGCTTGCAGAGGAGGTTACATATGTTCCAGATAAAGAGGGTGACAGTGGTTCTTTGAAAATCAGTGGATACATAAGAGGTATGCCATTGAATGTAAATGGCTTGGTCCATATAACAGGATTAGGTGACTTCCAAATGTCTCAAATAGATGGAGATGTTGATGACCCTCATCCTCTAAACGTGGATAAAGAGAATGCAAAATCTGACTCAATGGACGCGGATGTCAATAAACGGACAGTGTTGCAAGTGGCAGATCCTTTAAAACAGGAGAGTCTCGAATCTGAAAATGTACCAGATCCCATGGATGCTGAGCAGACTTGGCCAACAGAAGAGGAAATTGAACAGGCTAATTTAGAAGTTAGTTCACTTATTTTTACATATTTTGCCTTGAGGTTAAGTCACAAGTTACAATTTCTGTTGTGAAGTTATACTAGCTTGAATTGATTTGCTCTGATATAGTGTTCTGTCTTCACTACCCATTTAAGGTTCAGCCCTGAGGGTGACAGCAACACTTCGGATATTTATAGTATTTTATTCTGGCCTTCTTGCAAACTGTCAACAGCAGGACAGTCGTTGCCCTAGTTCATATGTCCTTTATGTTATGTTTTTCTCGCACAATAAATTCTGCCAATGACAATATAGAGGAAAGTCATAGGAAAAGATGACTAGTTTAAAAAAAATTGGGATATTCGCTTCACTATCTAGAGCAAATCATATGCAAAGAGCAAAGATATTCCTACGATTTTCAAAGCTATATCCAAAAAGTTTACAATAGAAATAACATAATATTTACATAATTACAAAAAATGTATCGCATCCAGCTTGGGAGATAAATAAATAAATAACATTATAAAAAACAAGTGCAATCACAAAGGGACTAGGGCAATAGCAAGACAATAGAATACCCAAATACAAATGATACACAATACAAGTGATACAGGGGTTAAAGTTTTATATCAGATTCAAAAATATATCTGCATAAATATTTCATAATTAGGGAGAGTCAAGAAAAAAACTAAAATTAGGGAGAATATCCTAGATAGAGATATGGAGTTTGGAGCAATAAAAAAATATGTGGTCCACTGAACCTTCATCAAAGCCACATTCAGAGAGTATACATTCTCTAACTGTAATTTTTGATAGGTGGACAGGAGTACAAGCATGACCCAACCGTAGCCTGCGTGGCCTAGGCAACTTGCTTGCTATAAGAACAGAAACCACTTTGGAGTACAGTTGCTAGCAAAGGGTATTAGGTACAGGACCATCCTGAATGGTCCTATATGGGCGCCTTATTTTGACTCTGCCAGTCTACCCAGGGGGACTTTGGTCTCAGCCTTTAGACTGCGCTCAGGACACATACCAACAAATTAATTTTATCATATGATGGGAATTAAACCGTCGCCACTGTGTGCAGTTTGTGATAAACTAGATGACGTGTTACACTTTTTGTTGGAGTGTGACCAGAGTGCAGATATTAGAGAACGACTTTTCAGGAAGTCATTGGAGCTATGCAATGGGCAGCTCAGCTGTGTTTTGGCTGATATGCTCTGTAGGAGTGCTGTCAGTCTGTATAAATTTGTTGGATTGCCCATTACAAAAAGAGAGTGAGGTTTAAAAAGGCGAATGTATCAATGGGGCTGGCATAGTCACCCATGGTGTACAAAAGTCTCAAATAAAAATAAAACAAAAAAAGAACAGAAACGGAAAAATTATGGGATTTTTTCAGTGAGTCAATCAAATCCTGTTGTGCATTTTTTTATTAATACAGCACCCATAATTATTTTGCAAACTTATGTGTCAGAGTTATTTATTCTGTTGTGTTAATTACATACCTAGTGTTTATTGTTTGTATTCTACTATTTTGGTTGTTCTGTCATTAATTTCATATTCTTGTTATTTACAGACTAACAAGAAGAAAGTAAAGAAAGTTCCTAAAGGTTGGTCGGACTATCAAGCAGCTTGGATTGTAGAGTCTGATGCAGAAGGGGTGGACTCTGATGGAAATGATGATGAGGCAAGTACGTCAATAGAATGTAGCTGCTGTGTTTGTACAATTTTAGATAGACAATACATAAATACACATGTAAAAAAAACATCAGTATTAAACTTTGCTATTGTGGTGTTAATTAAACATTTCAAACACACCTTACAATTAGTGCATAGCATTTGTAAAGTACCGACATAACGTATTCGTTGCAGGAAGATGATGATGATAATGAAGACTTCATGTCATGCGAGGAAGAAAACTCAGATGATGAAGAGAAAGGAGAGGACAATGACTTTGAATCAGTCACAGAGTCAGAAGTTGCACCTACTGATGACAAGTAAGTCATATATGTGTGTATGTGAGTCAGTTGTTATTTTTTTGTGTAACAATGTTATAAAATAGTCACCATTTCATTCATCATCATATCAGACAGCTGACGTTTACGGGAAGCACACCAACACTTCTGCTGGCTGGTACAGTTATGGGTGAGGGAGACCCGAAATTTTGTTATGAAAAGAATTTTAGTCACAAATTTTTTACAAAACTTAAATTTAAAACTAAACATTCAAGACTAATTGGTAGCTTTTTGAAGTCAGTCTCCAGTTGTTAGTTAGTTTAGTATCATCTTTAGTCCTAACAATTTTATTACATCCATGACCCACAGATACGACGCTACAATTGACGCGGCCGAAGAGCACGAAATGCTCCAGAAACTCGCAGCTGCTCGTGAGGACCAACAGTTCCCTGACGAGGTCGACACGCCCCAGGATGTGCCTGCAAAGGAACGCTTCACGCGATACAGAGGGCTTGAGTCATTCAGGTGTGTGATTATCTAATTTCAGTGTAAATCAAATAGAAGCACCCAGGGTTGGCAAACATTGCAATTTTAATTTTAATCAAGTAATTATTTTAAAAAGAATGCCTTGATTTTATTAAAATTAAAAAATATATTTAGTAAGAAGAAAGAAAGTAAGTTATTTATTTTGATAACATTAATAGTAAAAGTTAGTACAAATGGTGGTAACTAAACATACTTCCACACCGGGGATGGTGGTAAGATTCCGCATTGGTGATAAGAGTTTTTCATTCTTTGGCCTAGTTCAATTAAATTAAGAAACAATTTTGGGATTGAAAAAGCAAGTAAACTAGTTTGCAATTCCTTTTTTTTTCGTCATCATTTCAAATAGAACTTGTTTTCAAATTCTTGCTATATTTTTCTCAGTTCTGACACATTTGTTGCTCAATTCATTATTTTACCAAGTTCCTATTTTAATGGATTCCTACTAAACCCTTATGTATTTTTTTAAATTCGATTTTATGTGAATTATATATAACTGTCAATAAAATATTAAGTTCTTTCGGCGTACTTATTTGGCTAAGAACTTCCTCAAATATTTAAGATCATCATCGTGCGTATCGTTGCTGTCAGAGTGAAGAAAGTGACATGTTGACTTTCAATAAGTGATATTTTTGTATCCTACATTGTATAAAATATTTTGGACTTTGACTGTTACGACGACTTTCAAACACATTTTTGATTTGACTATTTTTTTTCAATGAAAACTTCACTTGATTTAAATCAGTCAATGCTCACCTGTTCAACGCAACGTTGCGAGTATTTTAAATGTATAAGGTGTCTACAGAACCTCATCGTGGGACCCCAAAGAGAACTTGCCAGCGGACTTCGGGCGCATCTTCCAGTTCGAGAACTATGACCGCACTCGGCGGCGGGTCTTCAAGGAGCTGGAAGATAGTCTCGTTAACATGGTGAGTGTCATCCACCATCAAATGATATTTATTGGCGAATATGGGATAATGACATCCAGAACTAGGACAGGTGCGATAAACGTTTATGTCGCGCGCGATAATATTTGCCCTGCTCACGTCGCGTACGTTAAACGATGTCATGCTACGGGGGCTGTTTTCTTATACAGAACGGAATATAAATAGTGAACATAAACTCGGTCTTTCTCGAAATTAACGCTGTCATGTTACTATTGATTGATCAAAAATACGAGCGTCGGTGGCTCAGTGGTTAACACGAGGTCTTCCAAATTGGGAGGTTCGGGTTCGGTTCCCAGGCAGGCCATGTACCAATGAGTTTCTAAAAATTACTTATGGGCATTTTTCCGACTGCTCTTAAAACGGTGAAAAAAAACATCGCGAGTAAACCGGCATGCCTGAGAAATAAAAGTTCAAAAGCATGTGAATTCCTCGACCCGCATTTGGCCAGCGTGGTGGACTATGGCCCATACTCCCTCATTGTACGAGGGAAGGCCTACATCCCAGCAGTGGGATGTTTACGGGCTGATGATGATGATCAAAAATAGATTTTGAGATTGATCGAAATTCATAAAATAAACAATAATAATTAATTATTACAAAACTACTTTCCGTATAAATTAAAGTTACGTTTACATAATATTTTTGTCTAAGTTCGTCGAGGATCACCCTGTCGATTTTTTCTGATTATGCTGATTTGTATGATGATTTGTATCCAACATTTTGGTTTCACTTTGCGACACTTATTGGATGGCAAACATGTTCCTCTTAACACCCGACGCAAAAAGAGGGGTTTTATAAGTTTGACCGCTAAGTATTTGTGTCTGTCTGTGGCACTGTAGTTCTTAAACGGGTGAACCGATTTGGATGCAGTTATTTTTATTTGAAAGCAGGATTTCTAGCGGTATTTTTTAGACTTGTTTTATCACAATCGGTTCGGTTTCCTTGGGGTTTTCTAAATTTTCAATTTTGTAAGCGAATTAGTCTTCTATACATAGTACTATTATTTTGTATGTTTCTTTAAATGGAATTATTTTACCAATCGCGTAAATGTATGTATATAAAATTTCCGTTTTGTTTCTTCACAGCACGGTACATACATAACGGTTCATGTGAAAGGCGTCAGACAGGACCTATGGAAAGCCTTCCATTCCTCTAACCCCAAAGCCCCTCTGTCAGTTTTCGGCCTCTTGCCTCACGAACAGAAGATGTCGCTCATGAATGTAGTGCTTAAGCGGACTGGTGCCAGCGACGAGCCAATCAAGAGCAAGGAAAGGCTGGTGTTCCAAGTTGGATACCGACGGTTTATGGTGAATCCGATATTCAGTCAGCATACAAATGGGAGCAAACATAAGGTTAGTATCTAAAATATAATAGAGGAATCTATTTTTATTACTTAATTTGTTTTTTTATGCACAACGGGTTAGCCATTGACCTCAATCACACCTGATGTTAAGTGAAGCGTACTGACCCGGAAACCCAAATATTTGGGGCTATCTTATCTCTGACAATTATTAACGTTTGCTGTAGATTTGAAACAAGGAAATACTTTTTATTTTTTTATTAAGAAAGCAAAGGAAAAAGGCTGCGTTCAGTGCATAATTTTGGTTTTTAATAGAAAGTAATGTTATAGCATTATTATAATAATAATTAATTGCAATTATTAGTGTAGTACGGGTTAACAAGTCATCACTATAGGGCTCGTAACAATACATCAGTTGAACCCAAACTCGATGGGTATAAATGTAGCCGTTGAATAGCCTATTTAAGCCCATCATAACATCAGCGTGATGATACCTTAATTATTATTCTATTTTATTGTATTGACATGAAAATTGTATTTATTTGCAAAGTCCCAAATTCATAAGGCTAAGACGTGACTGAAAAGTGATTCGTAAATTTAAAAAAAAGGTGATAGATTCAACCAACTAGGCACTTGTGTTAAAATATTATTTGAATTTTACAGTACGAGCGATTCTTCCAACCGGCGTCGACCTGCGTCGCGTCATTCTTCGCACCCATCCAGTTTAGCCCATCCACAGTGCTCTGCTTCAAGGTGAATTTTTTTGTAGCAATAATGGTGGCGATTCCATGCCATACACTTAAGTTAAATTCAACTTTTCTTATCATTAGAACACGAATAGGACCACATGGCTTTTTTAATTCGGTTCATTCAAAATAACATCCTCAACAAGGTTTTTAAAGAGCACTTGTAAAACAAGGGCGGATCCAGTGTTCGGTTCAGTGCTCACAGGTTTGCCAGCCATACCGAATACAGTTCCTTGTATATGCAAAATTCTCTGTAACTCAACCTTTTCTAGCACAATTATGAAGTCGGAATGAAATATATTAAGCAGAAAGTTTATAAAAATTTACAGGGGTTGATCTAGGCCACGTCATGACTGTGTCCGCCCTTGGTGTAAAATGTCAATTAAAAATAAATAAGTAAATAGTCAAGTATGATAGCAAAATAGTTATGAGGATGATAGTACCACGGAACAAAAACAAAGAGGAAACCGGGTGAACGACTGTCTCGAGATTCCAAAAGAGCTTGTAACCTCACCATAGTGATTCTCGCCCACATCTACGGTGACGTTCATGACCAGTAGCCATACTCGTCCCCAAGACACAGCCTCCTCTCACTGGGGGAGGGTAAGGGCTATAATCCACCACACGAGCCCAGTGCGGATTGGTGGAATAGTCTAGTAATCACCTCACAGGTCAAGGTCAATGAACTGATGGGCGGTCTCTGCCCGTGCATCCGAATTAAAAACTTAGTTTTTGCGTACTACCTAAAAAAGAAAAACTAAACTATTTTATACCGCGATAGGGTTGACATATAAAAATTACCAGATTTAAGTGAAAAAAAATAATTTTTTTTTGATTGTACTGGATATGAAACGATTATGTGTAAAGGCTTATGGTGATACTTGGAGCTTTGTCGGTCGTTTTATTCCACGTGGTATTGATGCTGAATTCATCACTCTTCGTCAATTATTTACGTTTTTTTTTCTTTCAGGAGAAAAAGAACACCAATTTACAATTAGTGGCTTCGGGGGTGTTACTCTCTTGCCACCCAGATAGACTGATCGTTAAGAGGATAGTACTTTCTGGCCATCCATACAAGGTGAGAATTTTTTTTTTTTTCTTTATCCACAACGGGTTAGCACTTGACCTCAATCACATCTGATGTTAAGTGAAGATAAGGCCGAAGGTGGTAGCGTACTGACCCGGAAACCCCATCTTATTTGGGGGACTGGCTATCTTATCTCTGACAACCAGAACACATCAATATGTCAGAGAATTCGACGAATACATATGGCGTGGTAGCGCTAGTGTCGTATGTTTCTTATTGTTAAATACATAGAAAAAATGGGCTAAGTCTATGGTTATCTAATTTCGTACCTGTGGTTTTTTTATCCTTTTCTTATTCCATTTAAACCTGGGAAATAATTACAGGCCTAATTCTGTTCACTAACTTATTGCTAATATAAATAGGGCTCGGTTTTCTTTGCGACATTTAACCCTTAGGAACCCACCCATCGAGGCCTCTAAACGTGCTGTACCCGCGGCGTTACGCTTAGATTGGCTGGCACCATATGGCGCCAGCGGGTTTTCTCAGAAATGCTACTACAGGATGTTGATTTTTAGTTTGATTTTGTTAGATGTCTTAGACTTTCCCGTGGGAAATTAATTTAAAATTATTATTATTATTTTACATATTTTTTTAATAAAAATGCAATTTTTTTTTATAATAAATTGTATTTTTTTTATTTCCATTATTAGGTAGGTACATGATAAGAAAGACAAGTGTTTAGACATGCAATAAAGACTTTGAATTACTTCTTTACAATATTATTCACATAATCCAAATGATTTTCTTCTTAGAATCTATTTTACAATTTTTTTAGATAAATTTAAATGTTTTTAAATATATAGGGGCAATTCTACAAATAGGATGGACGTTTTTGAAATGCCAAAAAATGTATAAGACCTGGAATAAAAACTTTTATCTTCAGGTTATAAGAATGTGTTTATAAGGCAAATATGACAAGCGCATCAGCTTGCTAACTTACTTTTTATTTTATTTATCTTATTCAAGATAACTACAGCCTGTCAATGTTTTAAGTAAACACAATGGTTACACATTTAGTAGAAGCCAATTATGGTTATCCACGTATAAACATATCTTCTCTATTCTATATATATACATTTCATTTTTGTTCTGCAGAAGCGTGCTATTCGTGCCATTTATAAATTAGGACCTAGAGTGTCTCTTAGAGATAAGTTTAAGGAAATTAATATCTTAACAATGACTTCTCAATACATATGAGAATGACTTCTCGCAGCCGCTGCGTATCATCCTCTACGGCGTATACGCCGTCGCCCTCGTCATCGTCTTCGTCTCCGCCTTCCACTTCGCTGCCAGAATCGTTACGATAAGTAATGACGCGCCGTTCTGGCAACGTAGGACGACGACGACGACGAGGAGTTATTGGCGACGAGACACCCCCCGCACCGGAGCCCGACGCGCCAGGGGATCCGAGATCTGGCGTCGTGGCTGGCCTCCATACCTAAAAAAACAACCACCTCCAAAAGCACAAGCCACAATACAAATGCCAGCAATAGGCATACATAGAAACACAAAGTCAAAGCCTCCTCCAACCCATTACAACCTCTACCCTCCTACAACCTCGTCACATAGTGCAATAAAATATTAACATCTTAATTTGTTATTAAAAAGTAATTTACAGACCCGCGCGGAGTTATCCACGCTGATCTCGTTCCCGTCTAAATTTTCAAAAATCGTTTCTTAGTGCTCGCCTACATCATTACAGGCAACGTGTAAAATATCATGCGACATAGGCAGAGTAAACAAAAAAAAAACCCATGCGGTGGTAAATCGGCAATATAAATAAAATATTCGTTCATCATACAAGCAGGAACAAAATCCATTCAAAACTTTCCAAGATTAGCTCATACATACAGACAGATGGAGAAAAGGGACTTTATACTATGGTTCGTTTTTTCTTACATGTCCTAAAACGTAAACAATCTTTATAGGACTTATCATTGAATTTTGTAGAAAAAAAAAGCAAATATTAGTGTAAACCTATAAATTCTAGTATAAAATTACTAACAACCACTGAAATATTTTTGTAGTAATTGTTGTTTTTATTATATTACTGGAAATTAATAAAAAGACATAGAAAGATTGTTTACATTTTAAGACAAGAAAGAAAAAACGTACCATATGTATAATGATAGTATACAAAAGCCTTGTAATTATGTTTCTATGTGACACTGAAACCCACAACACAGAAGCATTGCATTATTTGTATTGCTATTTTGGTAGGTATAATCAGATATATAGTCACACTTCATACTTACTTGCATGCGGTTTGGAGCCACCTGCTCCACCACTATAGGGTCTCCCGACATGCGCAGCGACCCACCCGGAGTCCTCGCCACTGGGTAGGCGAGCGAAAGTGGATTAGAATCCATTTAGCAAACTAAAAAAAATAAATATCTGAAATAAATGGCTGTAACAGAGGTACAGACCGACACCATAGTAATTCCACAAGTTTCCCAAAGGAAAACCCATTTTATTATGGAGCACTAAAAATGAACATGCTGTATGTGCATTTCCGACCAGATATGGCGGCGTCTGTGAGGTCGCGTGTGATTTACGAGCTAAAATAACTTTCTATGAACTATTATTGAAGAAACTAATTACTGTAATTCATTCTTGATAAAATTTCCTATAAAACAAGTCGGCAATCATACTTAGTGTTCATTGAAAATACCAAGTAAATCACATTTCAATAATATCAACAGATTTCCAACCAACCGACGCCGATTTTATTTTTTCATTTTTAGGAATCTACACTGACTTTATACATTTATATATGCGTATATAGATTCTAAAATCGATATAATTTAAGAATATACCAGGTACTTACGTTTATTTCACGAAAATAACACTTAAACTTTTAAAAACAACGCGCGACCATTACACACAACGGTTCACAAAAAAGAAAAAAACAGTCGACTTTGTAACGAACTTTTTTGATTCGAAAGAACGGCGTCTAGTAGAGTATCGCATACCATTGGATCGTTCATTTCATTCTCTTTCCATTCCTTTAGTAAAATCGAATACCAACCTTATTTTATATAGCAAAAAACCTTAAATCCGAACGGAGATTTGCTGGCGCCTTGGGGTGCCGCGGGGTTTGACGGAGATTTGAAATGGCAACAGGGGGTGCCAGCGGGTTTTGAAAGGTTAAGTAAACTCATGAGTGGCGCCACTCAGTTCTGGGTTTTAGATGAATTTTGATTGTTATAGAAATAAATTTTCTTCGTTATTTTTTCTAAAAAGATTCTTTAGAGATGCGAAATACAAGTACATAATCTTAATTGATCACTTTCCTCGTCTCCACTTGAGTGAGAACGCAGCCAAAAAGGAATTCGTTTTGGGAAGGAGGCTAACCAGCACCACATCTGCTAGATGTAGTATTCTTTCTTAATATTTACAGAGTCTTTTGATTACCTACAGGTACACAAGAAGTCAGCGGTCATACGTTTCATGTTCTTCAACCGAGAGGACGTTGTTTATTTCAAGCCCTGCAAGCTCAGGACGAAGTATGGACGCACGGGTCATATCAAGGAACCTCTAGGTATATAATATCTGACTATGGTCTTCTATGGAAGAGCGTTGATGTGAAGCTTTCGGTCATGAAGAAATATGGTGCCGTTTTGTTTATTTCAATTTAGAGATAGATTCGATAGCGAATTCTATTTGCAGTACAAAGTTACGTATGTGATGCTAAAACTGGAATTTATCTATTTTGACAATGTCAAGAAACTGCTGAAATAGTGCCCAAACGAAAAAATTTGTGCCACTGTAGTTAGTAAGAGTTATTCAATATTTTAAGTGAGCATTCTGGCATCACGTGTTGCTGGATTCCTCATTCTCATGCGCAGAATGCTTTACTTACGATTATAATTTATATACAAAAAAACTGTGCATAAATAGTGCCACCGAAATATACAAGTTATTTACACATATTTTAACCGCCTCCGTGGCTCAATGTAATCAACATTGGGTTTACGATTCGGAGGTCGCGGGTTGGATCCCCAGCGGGGTACATGTTTAAATACTCGGTTTCGTTGGTGGTAGGGCATTTTTGAATATTCGCCTGGCTAGCTACCACAAGCAGCAATGTTAATAGCATTGTTGTGTTCCGGTTGTCAGAGATAAGATAGCCAGTCCGCCAAATGTGTTGGGGTTTCCGAGTCTACCTCACCTTCGACCTCATCTTCACTTAACATCAGGTGTGATTGAGGTCAAGTACGAACCCGTCGTGCATAAAAAAAACAACATATTTATGCACAATTTTTTGGGATATCTAACTAATATTATAAATGCGAAAGTTTGGATGTTTGTTTGTTTATTGCTCAATCACGGCGAAACGGCTGATCGGATTTGGATGAAATTTGGTATATAGGTAGAAAATATCCTGGATTAAGTCATAGGATTTTTTATTCCGATAAAGTGAGTAGTTCCAGTGTGATAAACAAATATCCACGATAAAGTTGTTCGACGCAGGCGAAGCCGCGGGCGGAAAGCTAGAAATTATAATCATCGGTAAGTAAAGCAGTCTCTGCGTATGAAAACGAGGATACCAGCGACACGTGACTGCTCACTTAAAATGTGGCAACTGCACAATTTTTTTTCCTTTGGGCCCTATTTCAGCACAGCGTTTTGACATTTTCAAAATAGCTGAAATCCACTGAGTGTATTTCAGGACCACGGACGTGAACATTGATGACCAAACTGTCGCTTGTCTATAAGGATTTAAATTTTTATTGATACACTTTTTAAATAGCTGTTATTTACTGTTTCAGGTACGCATGGCCATATGAAGTGCGTTTTCGACGGTCAACTCAAATCACAAGACACGGTGCTTTTGAATTTATACAAAAGAATGTTTCCGAAATGGAACTACGAAAATTGTATTGTTACTAATAAGGATAGCAAATGTGATGTTATGGAGTCGTGATTATGTTAAAATAAATAGCTCTAAGGGTGTAAAATATATCTTGTGATACAAAGTTATTGTATTTTTATTAAGTGACAGGGTATTAATTGTATGGTTCATGCCTGAAAAGATAAAAATGGAACCCTTCTAGTAGATCAAGCTGAAACTATCACGAAGTACTAAGGTCCGTAAAATCCTGCAATAAGATTGTAAGTTTTTAAATCAATACTTTCATATACACATATTCCCATACTGACACATAAGTCAGTTGATCACCGTCATAACCTACAGGGTATGTAAATTTGGCATGAAGAAAAGTTACATGCCACAGCTAAAGGAACAAAATTCGAAGTTCAATAATGGTATGCGAATTTATGAAATAAGAAATATTGCGGTTTCTTAGGCAACTAGATGGCCTAGTTGCTTAGTGTAGAACTAAATGGAGCTGTGTGTATTCATTTAATTATATAGATTTAGGGCCGTATTAATAAATCGATCTTGAGATCGCGTCTCAGTCTCAATACTATTTTTTTCTGTTTTAATATGCAACAGATTCTCAAGCGTCCACTTAAAGTCATCTTAGACTTGAGAACGATTTATTAATACGGGCCTAAATCAACTACTATCAAGATTATAAAGAATTTCCAACAGCTCCATTGTTAGTGTTTTACTGCGACATCGAATCAAATAAGAAATCCGTAGAAGACGACCGCCTTTGTACACTTTTTTTTATTATTTATGTTAAATATTCTTTATTTTATTTTGTGTCCTTGTGGATTTAATGGAATTAAATAATATAAACCTACATGAACCAGCAGATTATGAAGCAGTAGTGGATAGGGTACCGTTATGGCATTAAGGAAAACATTGAGGAAACCTGCATGCCTGAGAAAAAAAAATTAAAGGCATGTGAAGTCCCCAACCCGTATTGGGCCAGCGCAGCGTGGTGGACTACGGCCCATACTCCCTCAATACAGGCCTATATCCATGCAGTGGGATGTTTACGGGCTGATGATGGCATAAGTTCCAGAGTGGAGACCACTCATAAGCGACAAAGTGGTCGGCCGAGATAATAAATGGCTCTCGTTCCTTCATTACATATCAGCCACAGAATGTCGACTGCTGAACAAGGCCCTCAACGATTCCCTGGTTGGAAGCGGCTTGTATCATGTAACTTAACGCAGACATATTTGTTTCATCTGGGAGTTTAAAATAAAAAGACTGTATACGTTTCCACATCTTTATTGACACATGAAGCGCGAATCCCTACGCACAGTGAACTCGAGGACACCATTCTCATCGCCGCTATCCTAACATTAAAACGATAATCTCGAAGGCAGTGAGACACAGTGCTCAGATTTGACAGTACGAGTTATAAATCGACAAATTCAATTAACTTTCGCTTCTTTGTAAACTCAACAAAAAGCTTACGACTTTCATCTATAAATATTTGTTCTATTACATCGATATGCGGGAACATTTGAGAAACCTGTAGTAAACACGAGGCGCCAAGCCAACTTTCCTATTAGGTCTCTGTGCATTTCTTGGACTATGACAAGATTCCAATTAATGATAGGTAATATTTGGTTTAGCACTTTGTCAATTTGCCTTGCATTGTCGTTTTATTCATAGTACGTAAAAATCATTATCCGAGTCCTGCCCGTCTCCCACTTAGTCGGAGTCAGTACGATTTCATTGCTGAGTATACATACAGCCAAGTCCTGAAAATAAGGCGCGTCTCATTCATATAAGTTGCATTTATTTGTTTGGTCATAAATCATTATATTTGGCAAAATATTTATAAAATAAGATGCATTTCTATTTTGGAAACGAGTACTCATGTGGGTTTGCGACTTGACCTTCTTAGATAACAATTTATTGAAACTCAACTTTAATTTAATATACGACTCAAATGATGTGTTTTCTGTGATTTTACAAAGGATGGAGGACGCAGCCACAAGAGCAGGCGATAAGATTGAATTTCGATTGCCCTAACAAATCTCTTGACCGCTTCGACAGTTAACGAAATAGATTGTTAAAGCAGGTTTTTCTTGGCGAATTATATAAACAAAATGATGTTTGCAACAAGCCTCTGTTAATTTGACAATAACCCCGATTCAAAATCCTTATGCATCATGAACAAACACTTAAGTGATAGGATTATTCACCGCAAACCTAAATTATTTACGCCAAGGAAAAACAACTTTATATTATCAGCTAGCGTCCATCATCGTTCAACAAATGTACATACCAAAGTCGATTTATAACACGTAGAGCAAAGTAGCAAAAATACGGAGAACGCTACAGATAAATACTCCCGTCTCTACGAAGTCTTATAAGATGTTGATATCTTATAAGATAATGTTAGAAATGTCGGAGGTTTATCTAATTATTTATTACAAACGATTGCCCAACCAAACCGTTGACCGCTTTTATCAAATTTTAACCCTCTGTCTGTTTGTGAACTGATTTGAAAACATTTTGTTTATTTACGCATGTTGTGGCCGTGTTTAATGGAAATAGCTATTACACTTTTAATCATATTGGTTTCTTTATCTGAACGATGTAATAATTCATATATTTTTCATTCATATCCAAAATCTCTCGGAGATTTTCCAAAATTTTATAATGATTAGACTGTGCAATTTTCTTTTCATTATATCCCATTGTTATCCCTTGTCAAGGCGAGAATAAGGGCGAAAACTGCGAAGAGCGGTCACATTTGCAATGTTTTTTTATAAAGCTATGGAAAGACATATATGAAAATTTGGCTATATAAAAATTGTTCATTGCTGCCCACATAATCTCATATTTTCTAGTTAGTAATCATATTTTGTCCTAAAGAGGGCAGCACTGTCTGGGTAAAGTGTATATCAAATGAAAGAGGATTGCTTGGGATTGGTAGCAGTACTATGAATACACGGAAAAGCAGCATTAGTAGCATGACAGTCGCGATAAACGTTTATGTCGCGCGAGATAATATTAGGTCCTTACCTATGAAATTGGGGTTTTGTATGAAGAATTTCATTAAGACTGTTTTCTCCATACAAACATTTTTGATTTTTTTTTAGTAACGGCAAATCCAAATTTAGCTAAACTTTGTGTGTATTATCGGATAACATCAAGTTAAGTATAGGCAGCGTTAATTTTTAAAAGTAACCGCTTTATAAAAGTTTCTGCGTATCTAAGAAATGATTATGGGAAGCACATGAAAAGAGCTCCGTACAATTATTTTTTTGTTATGTGATTACCCCGGAAATTAAAAAATATTTCATGTGAAACCTTGAGATAATATTCCATTTTCCAAATAAAAAACAAATTTGGATATAGCTTTGAAAATTACAGGAATTGGTACATATGATTAACGAAGAAAAAAAAGTCCAATTTCATAGGTAAAGATCCAATATTTGTCCTGATCATTCGCTTGGACGAAATATACAACTAAGCCACTCTAACTCCCATGTCGCCGGCGACCAACGATGTCATGCTACTGGGGCTGGTAGCCCGTTTCTCTCACGCAGTTATCTCTCCATAGCGTCCTCCACATAACACTTATAATAATGCAAACAAAACTAAAAACCAATAACTAATATGAATGAATGCGAACATCTTGTACTATTCGGTGTAGACACGAGTGGAGGAAGAAATTTTTCGTTCCATTGACCGGTTCTATTTATTTTTCTTACAGACTAAATTCAACTGTACGTATCGTAACGTAAAGGTCACAGTTAAGTGGGTTTACTCCTTACAGCAATTCATACATTAAAGTTCAAATTATAATTAATTACACTGATTGGTAAATTTGTCCTGCCTGCGAAAAAATTTTTTTTATTTTTATTCAAATCAAATCAAAAATGCTTTATTTTGTAGGTACACAGGGTACACTTAAAATAGTCAGATTTTACATTTTTAAAGCTATTGCTTGTTCAAAAGGCAATTTTCCCCTGAGAAGAACAAGCAAGAATCTCGAGAGGTTGCTCTTTAAAAAAAAAAAGGTTTTTATATTACAAAATTATTAATTATTATTTTATATTATAATATTTCATTATTAATTGTGAAATAGCCTGGTTGTTTTGTAGATACAGGGTGCATTTAAAATAGTCACATTTTATATTTTTTAAGCTACTGCTCAAAAGGCAATCTTTCCCTAAGAACAACAAACAAAAACTCGATGGGTTGCTCTTTAAAAAAAACAGAGTTTTATAATACATAAGCCTGGTATGCGAACGAGCTGGTTTATGTCCAGGTTAATCCTGTGAGGGGTAAATGTTTGTGTGATGAATACTAACATTTATTCCAGAGTCAACCTTTGTACAAAAGTACATAGTTTATTCATTGTCTAATATCCACAGGTATGCGACTTACGTACTTTACCAATTGAAGATTTTTTTTTAATTTAGCATTCAAACTGCCAAAACAAATAGTGATTTGACACAGTTACCACAGTTTGAAAGGAAATATGGTGTTGATTCTTTCCGATATGTGTATATCGATATACGGTTGAATTTAGTTTGCCAAAAACAAATACTATTGCCGACCTCACAATGTAATTTTTAGTCAAGTTGGCCAAATAGTGCCAGCTGTTTGGCCAATTGTAAAGTTTATTGTATTACGGTGGAGATATGACTTATAATTTCTTGGAGTGACGTCTTAACAGCCAATTACGTATGAACAGTTGAAAACATTCTGCAACTACACAAATAACGTCGAATGCAAACATATTTGGAAATAAAGGAAATATCTACTGGAACTACGTGAAATAGAGTCTTGCAAAGACTTGTTCTGTCCAGCAGATCGTTTATTATATTTCGACACAAAATATTACTATTAAAATCGAAAACAAAAAGTCGACTCAAGCGTTAAATTACGCAGCATTTAAAAAATAAAAATACAACTTATGTTGAAAATTAAAATGTTAAACAATTATTTAATTAAGGGCTCTTTCACTCGGAGCTTAGTCAAATTTCAAACGTGTTAAAGAAGAATCTAACCTAATAGGTACGTCAGCGAATATTTCAATACACATAACTAACTTTATCTTATTATTAACATTCGGAAACCATCTATTGTCGTCAATTCAGACATTTTAATTTGAGGGCTAAATATATGAAACAGTATTTTTTACTTTTTTTCAAAATAATATTCATTTGAAAGGCATATTTTCACAGTTCAGCGTTACAATCTACTGGTATGAAACACGCATTTCATTGATATCGAAATTTTAATCCTTTATGAGTCTGCGCACTCCCTCTACACTGACAATAAATTACTAGCGTGAGCGAGCAAGATATAAGTGACAAGTTCATATTCGAAGGCGGAGTTTCATGCCAGTATTTTTAAAGTGAGGTTGTAAGGTTGTTTATGAGAGATTTGTTTAAACTTTAGGTTTTTTGTTGCGACGCTTCTTGACATCGGCGTCGGTCGCAGCCTGCTTGGCGCTGGCAGTGTTGGGTGACGCACCGGACTTGTTGTAGAGGTTATTGAGAAATTCTTCTAGGTTCGGATCGTGACTGGAACAGAATATTATTTTTGAAATAAGAATTCCGGAGTTATGTTCTCCCTCTCACTTCCTAGACCCCAGTGCGAAGTGCGAGTTTAGTTTCGTTTCTAACTTTACTATCGCGTTTGCGTTTCGGTAAAAAGTACCTATGAAAAATTGTTTTGAATACTATCCGCTAGAGGCGCTGCACTTTTCTTCATACAAATCGTCACGTGAAAGCAGTAGTAAAGTTAAGTCGAAACAAAACTCACACTCCGCCCTCTGCAATACCCAGACAGCGTGTTTACTAAAACAGAGAAATTCCTCACTCTAATTTCCGTGTCTCAATAGTCACGTGGTGGACCGGACAATAATATTATGAACATTATTAAAAATAAATTATTAACGATATTACATTATTACCGATTAAATTTTATTACATATATTAATTTTATATACGATATTTTTTTATGCACAACGGGTTTGCACTTAACCTCAATCACACCTGATGTTAAGTGAAGATGAGGCCGAAGGTGGAAGCGTACTGACCCGGAGCCCGGAACCCCATTTTATTTGGGGAACTGGCTATCTTATCTCTGACAATCGGAACACAACAATGTTATTAACTTAGCTGTTTGGCGGCAAATTTAGATAAGATGGTGGTATTTAAAATGTCCTTCCATCAACCAAACCGAGTGCTAAACATGTACTCCACTGGGGCTCGAATATATATTAAGACGACCGTTTGGTGTAGTGGTTAGAAACTCTGCTGCTATACCAAAAGGTCACGGGTTCGAATCCCGCTAGGGACATATGTTTGTATGATGAATACGGACATTTGTACCCGAGTTATGGATGTTTTTCATTTATATATGTATTTATTTACAAAAAAAATGTAATTGTGTAGTGTATCAACCATGTGGTATTCACAACACAAGTCTAGTTGCTTAGTGTGGAACTAGATGGCGCTGTCTGTTATATTATTATTATTACCGACTATATACTATTCTGAGAGACAAGGTGCAATATAGTACTTCTCTCCTACCTATATACTACTACAACAGCTATTCGAACAGTACTTTGGTAATGTGATATTTGACAACCCTTCATTCGTCTGACAGCTGCCAGCTATATGAAACTTGTCTGTGAAGTCTTCCCACTGCTGTGATAACATAATTAATACGCTGTGCTCGTGATGGGCCAAGAGGGAGAAGATCAGTGGGCAGACTACCAATCTGTTTGGTCCAATGACAATGTACAGTTGGCGGGATCTCATTGGATACCGACAAACACAGGACCATGAAAATTAGCGTAATAGAGAAAATCAAAGTCAAGAAAGGCTTTCTTTTGTAGGTACACAAGATTAACTTTAAAATAGTCCAATTTATATTTTTTTTTGAACCTACTACTTGTTCAAAAGGCAATTTTCCCCTGAGGAGCACAAGCAAGAAACTCGAAGGGTTGCTCTTTTAAAAACAGACTTCATTATTAATTGTGAAATAGCCTGGCATGCGAACGGGCTGGTTATGTTCAGGGATGATTATCATCTAAATAGTGTGATATTTTATAATATGCTTTCTTAATAAGTGTCTGTTTTATAGTATCTTTAAATTTTTTGAAAGGAAGATTTTGTATATCAACAGGAACCTTACTGAAAAATACTGCTGAGATTGATGATGATATTTTGTTTACTCACGCCATTTTGGCGCTAACATAGAAACATACATACATACACTCGAAAAACATTACTCTACTTCCTTGGAATGTCGGGCAAAAAGTAAACCTAAGGAGAATTAAGTACTAGGTAAACAGAAACTGTTAGGAGTATACTATTGTTATTTACCTGGTGGAAGGCCGCTGGTTGACATCTGAAGCGGCGGCCGCTTTGTTCCCTAGTACTATGCGGTACTGGACCACGTGACAATCGGGCCGAAGCTGCTTCAGGTTCTTTTTCTGTTGGATAGTGGAAGGGGAAGTATTATAATGAAATACCAGCGTCGGTGGCTCAGCGGTTAAGACGCTGTCTCTCAATTTGCGAGGTCCGAGTTCGATTCCCATGCAGGCCATGTACCAATGAGTTTTTAAATTTAAGTTAATTAATTATGTGCATTTATCCGACTGCTCTTAAACGGTGAAGGAAAACAACGTGAGGAAACCTGCTTGCCTGAGAAATAAATATTCTAAGGCATGTGAAGTCGCCAACCCGCATTGGGCCAGCGTAGTGGACTATGGCCCATACTCCCTCGAGGGAAGGAGTATATCCCTGCAGTGGGATGTTTACGGGCTAATGATGATGATAATGAAATCACCAGGCATTTACATACAAATAATGAAACTAGCTGAGCATTCCTCTTTGCCCATTTTTGAACACAATTACGTTTAAAAGAGAAACAAAGTTGATATTTTGCAATTAAGTCTAGCTAAGTTTATGTTGTAACTTAATTATGATGAGCGATTCATCCAACTTCATCACTGATGATGGAATGTCTGTTAGATTGTTACACTACTAGCATGATATTTCATCCTGTGCAAACAGACTTATTCTAATTTAATCAATGAAACTAAAATTTATTTCAGAATTCACTTAAATATGACGTATGAGTTAAAGCACTTGTTACAGGGCCCGGCGATAAATATTGCATTGCACATCGACCTTTGGAAAGAGACAATCGGCTAATTTCGGCATCGTAGAACGTTATCTCTGTCGCTCACCACCTTGACGTTTGTTTTACGATTATACAACTCACACCGGAATCAAACCAAAACAATAAGTACTTAGTTCCGAATTCAAATTCTGATAAACGATAAATCTAATAATTGATGGACATGGAAATTAGCATTCGTTTGTATTCGGAGATGCGATGATTGCCGATGTGCAATATTTACCGCTGGGTACTGTACCTTGAGTGTACGCGAAACGCACACAACTTTAAACCCGTACTAATTTACAACGACAACATTTTTTTTAAACTATGAATATAAATAAATATATTTCGGACACTTACACCAAAGTAAGCAAAGCTTGTGCTATGGATACTAGATAATGGATAAACATACATAAATATTTATATAAACACCCATGACTCGGGAATAAATGTTCGTATTCATCACACAAACATTTACCCCTCGCGGGATTCGAACCTCCAACCGTTGGTTTCGCTGACAGGGTCACTATCCACTACACCATCCGGTCGTCCATATACAACGTCCAATACAATAACATATCTCAATTGTTTTTATGATGAGGGAAAGACGGTAAGTACCTGACAGCTGGCCCACTGCGTGATCTGGTACACCGCGCCGTCCATACACGCGTAGTACATCACTAGTAGTCCCATCATACTCGACTCCGCCCAGATGTCACCCTGCGCAAATTATCCCTTGAGTTTCAATCTTGTTGGTGGAATAAAACTCCATTCAGTTAAGACCCTCGTAAAATAGGTTGAAGCCTATGTCCTGTGGCAATGTAGACCCTGTTTTTTTTTCGAAGTTGCTGCTTGCGAGATGGTCGTCAGTCAGCCACGTTTGATGAAAACCGGTTTTTTTATGATTGACTGGATTCGCGTTTGACCACAATCTCACTTGATGGAAAGTGACGACGTGGTCGAAGATGAAGCACGCGATCCCAGTAAATGCCTATTCACTCTGCTCTTGTTGGTGCCGGCCGGCTCTTCACGGTTCAGTCGTTTCGAAGATATTTAGTTTTTAACACATTATATGATTTGTATATCTGGATGAAATAATCATTGTCTCTTGGGGGGGTTTCGAAATTTTCAATCTACAGGGTGAATTTGAATTCGTGTCATTCCCATTAAAAAGATGACGTCACTTTTGATTACGTGTACTTTCCGCAAGGAACCATAGTCGAATTCCATTAAAAAAATTTCGATTACAAAGTAAACCGTTCTGAAACCACCTTTAGTATGGATGTCCAACTATTTTCGGCTGGTGATTCTACTCCTGATTACGAACCACTTTCAACTAGGAATCATAATAATAATAATAATAATAACTTTATTCCAAAAAAGTTTACAGTTTATCTTATAATCTATATTAAGCTAGTAATTTTGTATTCCAATAATATAGCCCCTGTTGCCGAACTAGGTTGAAAAAACCTGTATTTCAGCATACAGTGCCCTTCCCCATAGGACAGTATCACTAGCCTTATAGTCATCATAACCAAAAACATAATAATAACATTATTGACACGTGTAGCCGAAGTCAGCCGAAAATGGTTGTAATTCCATATTAAAGGTGATTCCAGAATGGTTTACTTTGTATGGGTAATTGAAATTTTTTTTGATCGAATTCGGCTATGGTGCCTTGGGGAAAGTTATTCGTAATCAGGAGTAGTCACCTGTAAATAGGAATTACACCAATTAAATTTGGCTGGCTGGGCTGAAATGGGTGTCGAGACAATTTTGTGTTAAATTATTGCCCCCTTACAAAAACATTCAAATAAGTTCCGCCGTTTGGGCTCTACAATACCATAGACAAACAAATTATAAATTCACGGTAATGTGTACTGTGTGTGTAGTGCAATAGTGACCTCTTTAGCGGAGTGCCGAATCTTGCATTGGACGCAGTAGCGGGCCGCGTAGCACGGCCGGTCCGTGAGCACCCGCTTGTGTCGACGCCCGCAGTTGGTACACCTGCAAAGTAAGTTCAGACTAATATTGGCGATCGATAATCCACTCTCGATAGCTATGTTAAAACGTGTAACATAGCGCGTCGCGGCGGCGGCGAGCGGCGAGTGGTTGCCTTTCGGCGTCTTCAAAGATACCGCGGCACGTGTTTGTGTGTATTAAGGTCAAACTCACTAAATTTACATTTCTTTTTATTTTTTTAATAAAATCTGTTAACTTTAATGTTTTATTTTTATTTTTTTCGAATAGGTACATTCGCAGTGGGTCTTAAATTGGATCGACGTAAGTGGTGCTAAATGGGTCGGTCACCAGCGATCTCGTGCTCTAGATCCTGATATCGTATAAATACCTGATGGTGTTTGCCGCGAACTCCATCTTGTCGTGAAGCTGTGCGAGCAGCTGACTGAGCTCGCTCCAGGCCGCCTCCACGTGGCGCGACTCCAGTGCTCGCCGCTCGTACGCCTCTCGACGCTCCTGACAATAAACCGTTGTAAATATATAGATAACATACTGTAGATCCATACATCGCTCCTTTAAAATAATAAGTATTATGACATGAATGACCTTTTGTCATAGTCGTAAAACTCTACACAGATACAAGAGAAAAGCCTGCTATCACTTTCGTCCTTTATGGGAGTAAAAGAGACGCTCATGTCATTGCATAGAGACTATGGGGCGCGCTAGCCCGTCTGAGGGAATGCATTAGTCTGGCCATACAACATGGGTTCTATTTCGTGGAACCATTTTATGGCCTTAGTTCGCTTCTATACAATTACTTCTCGCTTAAACATAACTTTAAAGAGTGGAATATTATAACCTTCCCTTCTCAGTACATTCTTGAAAATGTAATATATAAAAAAAAATATTGCATCATTTATTAAAAATAGTAATAAACATGATGTCTACACAAGAAATAAAGATAAACTTGCAGGACACTTAAGTCGCCTCCGCAAACATGTTATGTATACGCTTTTTCAATAAGCTTCCTTTTGATTACAAAGTCTTCCTTTCAATAAATTTAAAGATACTATAAAACAGAAACTTATTAAGAAACCATATTATAAAGTATCAATGATAAACATCCCTGGACATAACCAGCTTGTTCGCATGCTAGGCTATTTCACAATTAATAATGAAATATAAAAACCTGTTTTTAAAAGAGCAACCCCTCGAGTTTCTTGCTTATTCTTATCGGGGGAAAATTGCATTTTGAACAAGCAGTAGCTTAAAAAATGTAAAATTAACTACTTTAAGTACAACCAAGCAGTACGTTAGCGGTTGTTTGATCAATAGAGAACTCACCGGCTCGCCAATGAGATCGAATGCGTGCTGCAGTATTTTGAAGGCCTCTTCGGCCCCAGGCTGCTGGTTCTTGTCTGGGTGGACGAGGAACGCCTGCCGTCGGTAATACCGTTTGATCTCGTCGTCGGTACATGTCACACTCACACCCAATATACTAGGGGAATATCAAACAATATTTACTTTCACAAAAAGAGATGCTATTCTAATTTCTGGCTCTATACTGAGTCTTTGACTGTTAGGAGATGCAAACGCCAAGTGTGTCGAAGAGTCACAGGGTATAGCGTATCATCAGCTTGGTCTGGGGGGTCACATAGTCAAGGTCCAATCGCGACAGGCTCCAAAATCACAATAATTAAATCAAACAATAAATACACATAAAAAGGACTAGACTCCCCCGCCTGGATCCGCTGCAGTTGGCTTTTGTCCACTGCTGAATGCAAGGTCCTCATTAGGTCCTTTTTCAATTTAATACGTTGCATGCTACGCTTAGTATAGGGCTGTGTGGTTTTCGCTGGAATATAACTAACCTAACCAGTGTCTCCTCATGATTTGTATGTTCTTGATGATTTTTAACTGCCTCCGTGGCTCAATAACATTGGGTTTACGATTCGGAGGTCGCGGGTTCGATCCCCAGCGGGGTACATATTTAAGTACTCGGTTTGGTTGGTGGTAGGGTATTTTAAATGCCCGCCTGGCTAGCTACCACCATCTTATCTAAATCTGCCGCCAAGCAGCAATGTTAATATCATTGTTGTGTTCCGGTTGTCAGAGATAAGATAGCCAGTCCCCCAAGTATGTTGGGGTTTCCGGGTCAGTACGCTTCCACCTTCGACCTCATCATCACTTAACATCAGGTGTGATTGAGGTCAAGTACCAATCCGTTATGCATAAAAAAAAAAAAGATTGTCGTAAACGGCGACTACGGGATAGTGAGCATATAGGCCAGACTAGGTATGGGTAGCTGCTTCATTGGTTAAAGCTCGCGAAATAAATCCAACTAATATTATAAATGCGAACGGTTTTATGGGTGTATGTGTGTTTGTTACGTCTTCACAGTTAAACGGCTACACGAATTTGAATGTAATTTGATTGGTGGACAGATTAGGATCTGAATTATATTGGCAAAATTTGTTGCTAAACCAATTT
Source organism: Oegoconia quadripuncta (assembly GCA_949316235.1). Lineage (NCBI taxonomy): Eukaryota > Metazoa > Arthropoda > Insecta > Lepidoptera > Autostichidae > Oegoconia > Oegoconia quadripuncta. The sequence continues at coordinate 4,873,308 of OX438753.1, read as the reverse complement.
CAATGAAATGGTCCACGCGGACGAAGTCACGGGCAACGGTTAGGTTCATTATAAGGTTTAACTGCCCATGGCAGCCGGAGGTATGATGATGATCTTATCATATGATGACAAATTCCGGAATGGGATATCAGAGTAACTTGATACGTAATTTCCTAATTGACCTTCCATAGGGAATCCACATATAGATGTGTGGTAATTAGTTGAATGTAGGTATGTGTTTCGTGCATTGAATTTCACAATAAAACTATAAACATTTTTTCGTCAAATAATTCCAAACTACCCAGTAATAGACTTTAATATGAATTATACTTGTGATAAGTCACCTTTAATGAAATATTTTAAAAAAGTCAGGACTAATAATAAGTAGGTAGATATTATACCGCTATTTACAGGTTATATTAATAAAATATTAATAGAAATCGTGAGCTAGATACGAAGCTAATGAAACTTTTATTATAAGAAATTAAACAATATCAATTTATTGTTTGCTCATGAAGAAGCAATTCAGTGAGTCATAAAAAAATTGTTTTATTCTGAACAAAATGACAGGTATAGGATGTAGGCATTTTTATTAGTTAGCTCTATCTATCCATATTAATATTATACATACATACCAAAGTATGTCTGTCTGTCCCGCTGTCACGCCTAAACTGCTGAACCGATCATATTGAAATTTTACGTAGGTAGTCAGAGATCCAGATAAAGTAAATCCACGTGGGTGAAGCCGCAGACGCGGAAAGAAAAATTTATACATACGATTTAGTAACTTGTTACTAATGTGGACAATTTTCAGTGGCATTTATCGTGCTTCGGATGGCACGTTAAACAGTTGGTCTCAGTCAACAAATGTCTCTGACAAACACAAAATGTCAATGTAAACACCAAACTCATTCAAGCTTAGTTCTAGTACTTTGAGTTTACCCAAGAGTCCTTGCATGTTTTGGTGTAATACGAGTACTACTACTGTTACTAGTCCCGAAAAAACGTCTCTGACCAGTTCAAGTTTGCATTATCTTTGTTTGTCGATTGCCATTTTGAATTTTTATATACAAGAAAATACAGATTTTATATACAGACAGACAGACAGACTGAACGAACTAACTTTGACATTTTTGTGGTCTATGAAAACAACCGAATACTGCCCTGTATGAACATTATGCCTTAAGATAATTTATTAGTGGTCACACTGATTTTTTTCCCCAAACTGTTTCAACTACAGATAACAGGAATTGTTTCGAACCGCATCAAGGTAGCGCGCATTACATTGGTTACTGTTGTAACCACGAACTGGTCTTTTTTTTGGTTACAGGTGTAACCGCGGACGGTTGATTGGACATACATAAATATTTATCCATGACTCGGGAATAAATGTTCGTCTTCATCACACAAACATTTACTATGAATTGATTGTAAATGAATTTTATTTAAGAATGATAGGTTCCAAATTCAAATGAAAATATTGTTTTTTTTTCTATTGTAACAGCATTTATGGCCAGACTAAGTACAATGTACATAAATGTTTGCAAGTTCGTTAGTATGTACAGCTGCCGAAAACAACTCGAAGCTAAAATTACAAAGCTCTTACTGTATGATTACTATTGTTATGATCTACCATCTTCCTTCTTGACACAACCTTCTGTTTGTTTACATTTCTTTTAAATTTTGTAGTTAAACCACTATTAAATTTACGATTCAAGAGGATTAAACATGGAATTACCAATACAGTTATTTTATTAGCTTGGACTACCTAGAGAAATTAGCCTCATCTTTATTCTTGCACAAATTTGTTTTAATATGAATTTTAACTATACAAAAGGTTCTGAGGTATCGTAAGTAGAACACATTTGCATGGTTAAAAAATTTTATTTCGAGAAAAATTTTCGACTTCCTGTACAAAAGTGAGCAATCAGCTAGGCACTATTTTGGCACAATTTTTTGACCTTTTTAAAATAGCCGAATTCCACTTTGTGTATTCTAACATCTCGTATGTTAATATGATCTATTAAATCAAGATGTTACAGCCCTGTATAAACTTATTGTTAGAAAAGCCATAAAAGTGAAATCTTTGTTGACTGATTCATTTATTTTACCTGTAAGGGTCTTTTCCTTTGCAAGCAAGTAATCTCTTCATAGCTTCCTCTCCAGTTGCAGGCAAAGGTATATTTGTATTCAGCTTTGTTGAATCATTAACATTATCTGTTTCTGATTCTGAAAGAAAGAATTAGCGATTAGTCTGGGTACTGTCAAAAAAAAATATTGCATCATTTAAGAAAAATAAAGTTAAACATGATGTCAATACAAGAAATAAAGATAAACTTGCAGGTCACATAAGTCGCCATCACAAATCAGTAATTCATTCAAAGGGTCATGTATACACTTTTTCAATAAGATTCCTGTTGATATACAAAATCTTCCATTCAATAAATTTAAAGATACTATAAAACAGAAACTTATTAAGAAAGCATATTATAAAATATCAGACTATTTAGATGATAAACATCCCTGGACGTAATCAGCTCGTTCGCATGCCAAACTATTTCACAATTAATAATGAAATATAAAACCTTCTCATAATACATGTGTTTAATAGAGCAACCCCTTGAGTTTCTTGCTTATTCTTCTCAGGGGAAATTTGCATTTAGAACAAGCAGTAGCTTAAAATATGTAAAATTAACTACTCTAAGTGTAGGGTACCTACAAAATAGGGCATTTTTGACGTTGACTTTGTAGGGTATCTACCACATCCAAGCAGTACGTTAGTGGTTGTGGCATAGTCACCCAGTGTGTACAAAAGCCTCAAATAAAAAAAAATATAAAAAAAGAGAGCAACCCCTCGAGTTTTTTGCTAGTTCTTCTCAGGGGAAAACTGAATTTTGAACAAGCAGTAGCTTAAAAAATGTAAAATTGATTACTTTAAGTGTACCCTATGTACATACAAAATAAAGTATTTATGACTTTGACTGCCTGCTTTTCTATAACCCTGCCTTCGAAACCAAAGGATGCGGGTTCGAATTCCGACAGGAGTAAATATTTGTGTGATGAATATAATAATTTATCCGGAGCAGATGTTTATATAAATATTTATATATGTTTATCTCTTATATTATTATCTAGAGTGCAGGCATAGCCTATAGGACTAGATAATTGATGTAATGTGATGTAAGTGACGTAAGTGTCCGAAAAATTTATTCATTTATTCCTTTTTGTATTTTGTTCTATTCTAAATAATAAGTTATAATATTATTTACATACAATTCATCATATTTCATACATAAAAAAATTATAAATGCGAAAATACGTTTGTTTGATTTTATCTCACATCACACGGAGCATCAGATTGATCTGAGAAGATCATGGGTTACATTTTCCATGTGAAAAGAAAAAAACATAAATGATCAAAATAACCATTTTTACGATTCCAGTAGCGTCTAGAGTCTGTTTGCTTGAGGGATCCAGTTGCAAAATGTGAAAGATTTACAGTTTATGTGGCTTTATGTTCCAAAACTGAATTTTGTATTAATAATTTAAAAAATAATAATATGGAGGCCCTGTAATGTAAAAGGGGGGGTCAAAATTGTTTTCCTGGATAGCATTGTAAATAGTAAGACTATTTAAGTAGACATATGGCTCGTTTTTCCTATTTTTATTGGAAGTGTAAACAGCAAAATAAAAATTTACAATAATCATGTAAGTGTAAATGTTTCCGGGTGAAAGTCTCCTCCAGATTTTTCCTTATTCATTGTTCTACTTCACAATTAAACAATCTGCTGTTATGCTCACATATGCCAGACTTTCATGGTCGTTAAAGATCATATTTTAAAGCTGTTATTTTAGTTATCCTTAACGTTAGTTTCAGAGTGAGCAGAAAAGTAATACAAATAAATGTACCTTTTTTGAACCACTTCAACTTTCTCCAGAATCCAAATCGAGTGTGTCCAAATTTTCTGTCTATATAAAGTATGTATTTGTTGTTCCCTATCTTGTAGACCCATTCCTTGGTGCTGCGCCACACTGCCTGAGAGCTAACATATGTTTGCGTGAACACTGATGTGCATCTGCAAAGAGGTAGACATTCAAATAAGATTAAAATTCTATAAATAAGAAATGTTTATTTGAAAGCAGGTGAATATTATAGATTGGGTATACAACATTTTTAATCCTAACAATCAAAAAGGTATGAAAGTATCACAAATAAGAAGTTATTTTTAACCTCTTCTCGATGGTAAGAAAATAATTTGTATGTTTATTGTTTATCAAAAAAGAAACTTTAGCAAACAAAAATTTTTTTTAATAAAAACCAAACAAAAACATCACAAACAAATCATGAACAAAAAAGACATTCAATAAACAGGGGACAGAACTTACAGGTCAAACGTCAAATGAGCACTCATTCCACAGATATCAGATAGTAGGTATAGAAACCAGACAATTGCTTTCCATGTTGCACCACCCCAATGTTCAAGATAATTTTGCGCCAGTCCCAAGTAGCCAGGTTTGTTTCTTCTGCATTTTGTCTGAGTAGCCTTCTTCTTGTCTTGAGAAGGTTTAGCCGTCTTGTGATAATTACGAGACTCCTTCTTTTTCCTAGCTTTAGTTTCGATTTGTTCATCTTCGTAAATAAATTGAGAGTCATCATATTCCTCATCCAATTTAAAAGTATCCCCCATAACAGAGTTCTTTTCAGCGTTTTTAGTTTTATTGTCTGATTTCTTTTCCCGTTTCAAGGGTTTTTCTGATGGATTCTCTATGAAGATAAACTGGCTTTTATTGTCATTATAAGCAGCATCTTCTTCATTAGTTATGTCATCAAGAGAGGACCATTTGCGAGAGATGTTACTACGCTTGTTTTTTGACTTTTTATTTGGTTTTTGACGTTTATCATTATCATCAGTATTGATGTCTCCAGATTCACTTCCAGAAGAAATAGTATTGGTATGAACCTTTTTCTCACTCTTATGCTTGATATCATCCTGTTTGACATAGACAGCTGGCTTTTCAAGTTTAGAACTACTCTTGTTGTTCTGTTTAGTTTCATTATTTTGTGGTTTAACTTTTCGGGTAGTTTCAGGTTGAGCGATGTTCTTGGTATTTTTAGCTAACACATCTGAGTATGTTGGACGCATAGGCTTAACTTCAGCAACAATACGCTTCTTGTTGCTTGTGTCAGCTAGGGGACTATTCTCATTTCTTTTGGGTGAACTTTCTGCCTTTACAACTTGACTGATAGGTTCTATAACAGGGCTGTTCAGATGCATGTTCAAAGTCGGGGCATCAGGATGGTTAAGAGGATAGTTTTGGCCAAAAGGTGAGTAAGTTCCTGTAGAATTTGGCTCCCAATTTCCCAATACCTCTTTCAAAAAGTTAGAAGTTGGCACATTTTGGGTGTTATCTTGAGTAAAAGTGTTACTTTGGATTGTAGTTGCTGGTGCATGGATGTTGTTGTTTGCCATGGGGTACTCCTGATTCAATGTGAACATGTGGGAAGGCTGCGAGGTCTGCAGTGGCAAGTCACGCAGTCCTTGGTTATGATTAAACAGTTCGTAGGAGGAGGTAACCGATGAATTCATGGGCACAATTAGCTGTTGGTTATTTTCATCATAGTACACTCTTACGAGTTGTCCGTTGCCTAAATTGAGCATGGCAGTGCCGTAGTTCTGGCGGTTGGCGCGCGGGACGCTCTGCATGTTGTTGTATGGTACTTTATCGTCATTGTTGGCCACCGTATCCCCCGCCTGCACGTTGTATGGCAGCTTGTTCATATTATAAACATCAGCAAAGTTCGAGTTCACATACATACTGTTATCATTTATGACACTCGCGTTTGATGAGATAGGCGGTTGTTTTCTCTCATTTAGAGCGCCAGGTGTACAGTTTTCGGTAGTCTCGCAGTAGTTCCATGTATTGTGCTGCATGTCATTGTAAATGGGATCATCCTTTGGCGACCTTGCCATGTTTGGTTACTTTTATCCGGACCTCTCGTTAGAGATTTGTTATATTCTTTGATCCGGACACAAACAACTGGTAGTGTGAACAAAATACCGTTTTGTAAAACTATGGAATTAACATTTTTGTTTTGTGAATGGAATTATGAAATATACGATAATAAAGTGAGTTGATTTATTACGATTTGACCACAAGATTTGACGCTTTTTCTTTTTCTTCATTAGCACGCACATGCACATTCAAAATTTTGGATTGGAGGGCTACGCAGATTAAAAATCAATCAAGATATCAATCCAATCAGTTTCATCCTGGATTCCAGTTTGTTTCGTTTGGTTACATTTTGTATGTGACAAATTTACGAGAAGTCAATAAATCTATTATGATAATTTTTAAATATTGGTAGAAAAGGAAGGGAGAAAAAATACCGTAATAGCAAATGGATTTTTTTTTACTTATAATGCTGGATTACAGCCAAGAATCCAAAGCCATTATTATTTAACGTTCCGTTTCACACAGACGCTAGTAAATGTTTCCAATTGCATTTGAAAATCGTATAGTGAGGAATAGAATATAATCTTTGGAAGTGCTTGAAGGCTAAAAGATTTTTCTTTTCGTTCTTTTTAATTTTATCTAAGTAGTTAAACCAAAATTAATAATTGAACATATTCATACAACTTAAAAAGTTTAGTGCGTAGGAATTATGCCTTCGAAATCAGTGATTGCGAGTTCAAATTCCTCTTTGGATACATGTTTATGTGATGAATCATCATCATCATATCAGCCTCAGTACGTCCACTGCTCAATTTAGTTTGACTTCATAAAACAGCACTGCACTAGTAGCATGACAGGCGCGATAAACGTTTATTTCGCGCGAGATAATATTTGTCCCGCTCTTTCTTTTGGACGAAATATACAACTATCCCACTCTCCTGTCGCGTCGCGCGCGACAAACGTTGTCATGCTACGGTGGATGTACTTTGTAAAATTACGCCGCCTGTACATTGTCATTCGAAACTGTAAAAAACCCCTATTTTATGGGCTTCTCACGTGTAACTCCTACCCAACCCAACCTATGCAACGAAACAATGGTTTCTTTCTTTTTCTCTAAAATTAAGTTTATTCATCATCATCATGGCTGATAAGCAACAGAACGTCTATAGCAAATAGGCCAGTGAGCACAACGTTTTGTAACAGGGTAGGCAGAATATTAAAGGTGGTTAGAGAATAGTTACTTTCTAATGGTAATCAAAATTTGTTTTATCGAATACGACTATGGTTCCTAGTGGAAAGGTATTCGTAATCAGGAGTGAAGTCACCAGTAAATAGGAATTACGCGAATTAAATTTCACCCTGTATGTATTTTGTTTGTTTCAGGGCTTGTGAAAACCCACCTCCAATTACATAGACTGTATAGGGTAGTACACCATGAGCGACATCTACGGCAAGACGTTGATTAGTGTAGGTTTGATTCTAGTGTTAGCTATGGCCCAACAATCTGTACAGTCCTGTAGCTATAATGCCGCCATGTGTCCAAATGATGCAGCATCTAGACAAATTGTAGATGTTGAAAATCAAACTGCGGTAAGTCTATACAGGATTATTCCTTCTGATAATCTTATTGCTGGGCAAACTTCTCTCCACACTCCATGATGACGGTATTCAGTCAATATAATAAAATGTTAGGTATCATCATGCTCCGGGGCAATACCACTTTAATATTGGGTATTTACCTATGAATTTGGAGTTTTTTTTCTTCGTTAATCATATGTACCAATTCCTGCGATTTTCAAAGCTATATCCAAATTTGTTTTTTATTTGGAAAAAATCGAATATTATTTCAAGGTTTCACATGAAATATTTTTTAATTTCTGGGCTAAATCACATAATAAAAAAAAATTTAAGAGAGTTCTTTTCATGGTCTTTCCATAATCATTTCTTAGATTCGCTGAAACTTTTATAAAGCGGTTACTTATAAAAATTAACGCTTCCTATACTATCCGATAATACACACAAAGTTTAGATTTTGGAATTGCCGTTCCCAAAAAAAAAATCAAAAATGTTTGTATGGAGAAAACAGTCTTAATGAAATTCTTCATACAAAACGCCAATTTCATAGGTAAGGACCTAATACATATATTTTTTAATAATATCTATAGGATCCTATTAAATCCTATAAAAAAATCTATGTCACTAATTTTGTCGTATAATATTAAGTATTCACAGTCTCCCCGGCAGAACCACAATGAAAGACCTATCTACATTTTATACATATAGTATAAGCAAATATATAATCAAATAATTCCATTATTGACATATCACCCCCAAACCATACTATATTAATTCTGTATCCAATCGTCTTATCTATTTACGAACAAAATACGAACAAAACAAAACTCCTCAAACCATGAAATAGGCATTAAGCGCCTAGATGTAGTAAAGCCTGAAATAAAATAACTTTTACGTGTCTACGGAGACGTGGGTCTTGGCTTACTTTATTATTTAAGGCGCTCAATGGCCTTATACATACAAAGTAGATAGAGAGTTTGAGCACAGATTACTAATAAGTTACTGGGGGTGTTAGGTCTTAGGTTAGGTTAGGTATTGCTTATCTAAATAAAGTAACCATCACCAGCCTTATATGTCCACCTGTTGGGGCACAGCCTCCTCTCACTGAGAGAGGGAATGGGCCATAATCTACCACGCAATATTATACTTATTCAACATTATATTATATTTATGCAAGTATACTTATTCATTAATTCATCGGTTTATGTTGGCTGGGGGCCCCATCGATCGTAGGGCATAGGGTGAAACCCACCGAGCCCATGCCTAAAAACGGCTTAGCTAAATTGTTATTATATTTTCCAGACTTCTGGTGGAATCCTTACGACTAGTGCTGGCGCACCAGTAGACGTTATGGATGCATTAGTAACATTAAACAAAAGGCTTATTTTCAACGAATACTTCATGGATTCCTTCACTCACGCCGCCAGAGAAAGGATTCCAGAACGGATCGTGCATGCTAAGGGTGGCGGGGCATTCGGTTACTTTGAAGTCACCCATAATATAACGGACGTTTGTAACGCTAAACTATTCAGAGGAATCGGAAAAAGAACACCAGTTGCTGTTAGATTTTCCGCGACGTTCGAACAATTGGGGGGTAACGATACTCCGCGAGAAAGCAGAGGTTTTGCTGTAAGGTTCTATACCGAGCATGGAAACTTCGACATTGCCGGTTTGAGTACTCCAATGTTTTTCTATAAAGATCCAATATTTTTCGTTCCATTCACCCATGCGCATTTCCGAAATCCAGCCACCAACCTAAAAGACGTTAATATGCAATGGGATTTCAAGACACTGAGACCAGAAACGTTGCTACCGTTTCAATTCGTGTTTGGAGATCGCGGCATTCCAGCATGCTATACTCATATGCCGGGTTTTAGTATTCATACATATCAAATGATTAATTCTAAAGGAGAAACATATTTCGGCAGATTTCACATTCATCCCAATAGAGGCATAAAATCGTTGTCTTCAGAAGATGCTATGAAAATAGCTGGCAAAGACCCTGATTACTTCAATAGAGCCTTGTACAATGACATAGCTGAAGAAAATTATCCAAGTTGGACAGTAAAATTGCAAGTGCTATCGTTGAAAGATGTTCAAACTGCTGGGTTTGATGTCTTCGATGTGACTATAGAATTACCCGAAGACGTATATCCACTTACAACTATAGGTCAATTAGTTTTGAATAGAAATCCTAAAAACTACTTTGCTGAAATTGAACAATTGGCGTTTTGTCCGTGTAACTTAGTGCCGTATATACTTGGAGCACCAGATAAAGTATTCGAAGCACGTCGGTTTACTTATAGAGATACTCAAAATTACAGATTGGGTGTTAACTTTAATAAAATACCTGTGAATTGTCCTTTATCCAGCGTGAATACTTACAATCGTGACGGTACATCTCCTGTCTTGTCTAACGGAGGAGACGGCCCAAATTACTATCCCAACTCTTATTATGCACCCACACCGGTCATACTGAATCAACCAAAGTTATTGGATATTACCCAAGAGCCATCAGATAATTTTTATCAGGCTCGTAAAGTCTATGTCGAAATGAATACAGACGAAAAATGTAGACTGATAAAGAATATAGTGTCTAGTTTGGGATGTGCGACAAAATCTCTTCAAGACAGAGCTGTTGTACTGTACAAGAGTATATATCCGGAACTAGGGGGTAGGATACAACAAGCTTTATTGTCTAATGATACAATAACATGTGCGATGCCGGTATAGTTTGTTTATTAACAGATAATAGTAATTTTACAGTATTTTAATTATTCCTTTAATTAGGTCGCCGGTGTACGAGTATCTGTAGAAATAAATCGGGATATAATGACAAAAAGAAATTGTATTAATACTTTATTGCATACACAAGAAAAAAACAAAAAGGTGAACTTATCTCTAAAAGAGATATCTTCCAGAAAAGCCGACATATGACAATAAAAATAGTGAAGGGCAACATAGAGTGCATACAAATAAAAAGTAAAATAAAAACAAGAAAACCAATATCACATAATATATTAACATTTTCGCGGACACTGAATGCATATAGATGTAATAACAATAGCAAACACAATCTATTCATATACATAACACAAACAAATATTATATAATAAGCCTACAAATATATAAATGATTATATAAATAAATAATTGTACGTGTGTATCCGTACAATGTTTGTATTGAAATTATTTGTGCTGTGTGGTTTCGGCACGTAAAAAGACGAAACCAACCCGTCTCTTCCCGTGGGTGTCGACTAAGCGAATTTCAACCAAAAAAACATCTATACATTTGTACGGTTTAACCGTAATTGGCTCACCCCCTGTTACGTGGCTCAAATTGAGTTTTCCGTTGAGTTGAGTTTGGTTTGGTTGGTGGTAGGGCATTTTATAAATGTCCGCCTGGTTAGCTACCACCATCTTATCTAAATCTGACCCCAAGCAGCAATGTTATAGCATTGTTGTGTTCCGGTTGTCAGAGATAAGATAGCCAGTCCCCCAAATGTGTTGTGGTTTCCGGGTCAGTACGCTTCCACCTTCGACCTCATCTTCACTTCAGGTGTGATTGAGGTTAAGTATCAACCGGTTGTTCATAAAAAAAAAGGACTGATGAGATCCGAAGAAAAATGAAATTACTCCAGCGGATTAGTAAGTCGAAGTGGTAGTGGGCAGAGCACATGGCGCAGGACTGATGGCAGTTTGGGCATAAAAGTTCTAGAGTGGTTCGGCAAGCGCAGCGTGGAGCCGTCTCATGAAATGGAAGGAAAACCTGACCCTAACATTTGGTGAAGTCTTCTAAATTTAAATACTTTTCAGACTGTTTAGGTACTCTTAAACGATTAATTCAAAGATAAAATAAAGTTCTTTATAAGGGCTCATTCACCATCAGCCAGTAAACATCCCACTGCAGGGATATAAGCCTTTCCCTCGTATAATGAGGGAGTATGGGCTAGCCCAATGCGGGTTGGGGACTTCAAATGCCTTTGAATTTTTATGTCACAGGCATATAGATTTCCTCACGATGTTTTCCTTCACCGTTCAAGTGCAGTCGGATAAATGCACATAAGTAATTAAATTAAATTTAAAAAGTCATTGGTACATGGCCTGCCTGGGAATTGAACCCGGACCTCGCAAATTGGGAGATCGCGTCTTAACCGCTGAGCTATCGACGCTCTCGGGCTCATTACTATTCAATTATAAGCGGCCTCTATACATGTATATTACTTTTAAACTGTACCTAACCAGCACTATATTTTGTAGCATAATCTCAATAGATAATCGGTGTATAAGCTTACTTTTTAGACTGAATAATCGAATAAAATAAAATAGATAAATTTACTCCTAAAAATACCTTGAATATTTTTATACCATAAAATCCCCTAAACAAAATAAAAATCCACTTTTAGGAAAAGTACCAATGTACTCATACGAGTTGCATTCGTGGCGCAGTCGCATTTGCTATTCGTTTTCGATTAACGAAGTTAAGCAATGTCTGGCGCGGTCGGTCCTTAGTAACTACTACTGACATTTTCATACGAGTGCGTCCGTGCTTCGAAGGGCACGTTAAATAGTCGGTCCCCGGTTCTTTTCAATCGAGGTGCCCTACAAGGGCGGCTTAAAAACACTGACTGTCAGGTGGCCACTATCTGACACAAATCTATCAATCCACACCGGCCCCGCGTGGTAGATTTATGGTCCACATCCTCTCCCAGTGAGAGGAGGCCGTGCCCCAACAGTGGGGACGGGTAAGGCTGTTGATGACTGTTGATAATGAACAATGAAGGTGGGGTCACTGCCAGAATATGCAAATGATTGGACGCGACTTCGTAATCATATGAACCGTCTTTTACTTCGCGAGGTTCCCATGTCAAATGACAGAGACTTATAAAAACTCATAAAAGTTGTATCAATGTCCTTATAACGATGTGACGAAAGAAAGAGAGGTTAGATGAGAGAGAAGTAGAATACACTTGCATAAAGAAGAAAATATTTCTCAGAGCAATAACCTACATCATCATCAAACGAACATACAATCCGTTTCGTAAACGCGATGTTGTTAACATTGATCCAAGGAGGTTAAAACATCAATAACAGTGAATATTGTAACACCTGCTTTATATATTTAGTTAATTAACAATGTAATTTGTACAATTGCACAATTTCAAATAGGTTCTTTTCAGCATATGAAGTAATTAGTTTATTTGATGATGTATGTATTTGCTAGGTGCTTCCAATTTTTAAGGTTCCTTAGTGAATCCTTAGTTTCGCCATGTCAACCTATAACAAATATCACCATGTCAACCTTTGAAATTTTGAAGTTGTCATCCGAAACAAAAATATCATCGAGATCTATCATTTTGGTGAAATACGACATTTTCCTGATCAGTAGTTTTAGAGATATGGCCGTTTTATAAAGCTGTCATCGTAAGTATCATCATCATCAGCCAGTAAACATCCCACTACAGGGATATAGACCTGTCCTCGTATAATGAGGAAGTATGGCACATAGTCCACCACGCTGGCCCAGTGCGGGTTGGGGAGTTCACATGCCCTTGAATTTTTATTTCTGAGGCATGCAGGTTTTCTCACGATGTTTTCCAACCGGACTCCAAAAGTGGCATTGACCGTTCAACGCTTGTAAATGCCAAGACCTCTGAATCATCTATATCCTCTTCTGAAATTTACATCAGTTAGCGTTAGTTACAGCAGCTACATTTCACCACCTTTCTCACCACATACATCCTTGGATTGAAATCACATGTTTCTCATTCAATCTCATTTCATTCAACAGTTACTCTAGTCACAGTTACTTATTTTGCATCACAAACAGATTGTTCCCATACATTCTTCTCCACCTACAGACACGTCTCTTTAAAATACTAGGTAAGGCCTTTTCTTCGTGTGTTCGTATCTTCGTGTTCTCTCGTGGAGCGGATGCGGAACTTGTTTAGCCAGCATTCAAGGGAAGGTATTCTGCACCTACAACATGATGCGACAAACGCATCCGCCCGACAAGTGAACATGCACTACGGGTCAAAGACGACGATACGACACACGTATTCGTCTGTATGGTGATATGATGTGTAACACCAACGCCAGAGCGACATGACGATAAACGTCAACGCCAGGGGCGACATGCACCAACGCTTGACCAGCTACTTTTGCTACAGGCCGTATATCAACCTACTTCGAAAACACGAGCAATATCGTCCATCATAATTGTTGATACACCTATTTGCAGCTAGTCTAAATATAATGGTCAATGATAAACTTACTATTACACAGCCTAGCTTTATGACCTGCTATCCTATTAATGATAGTTGTAAAACCTAAGATAACTAATTAGGTACTTATATGGGTTATTTAACTGAGAAGTAAAAGCAAAGGAAGCTAACTCTGGGGTTAAAATTACGAGGAACAAAATCGCAGCGCGTTTGCCGAACAAAGGCATAATTATTCAAATTTAGGAACACTTACTTTCAAAAAATGCAGCGAAGTCTCTGGGCACCACTCGCCCCTAACTCGAACCCACTCGAACCTAATTCGTCTCGACTGGCGTCGCAAATACGTTCGGAAGTACTGTTTACACTACCCTCAAGTACGGTATCTGCCTCTTGAATATGCGCCAGTAGAATATTCGGAGAGTAGCCTGTGCCGGTATTCGTAGTATTAGACGTACGAGTATCCAATAACTGCTCTGGACTAGGCGTGTTAGGTGTTGAAGAACGTCTATCACGAACGCGATGTCCTTGACGACGTGATACACTTCGAGGTTTACGTGATGAAATACCGTGCAACCTACGCCTAGAACCACTGGATGACGAGTACATTTCGGCTAGAACTACTACGTCGCAGGCGGTTATGTCTTTTAACTCGACGTGTTAGGTTGCGAGACGACCGCGTATTCGTCGTCGACCTACTACGTGAACGCGTTATCCTACCCGCAGAATATCTAGGCCGACTGCGCGAAATCCTACGCGAGCGTGGCTGCACCTGTACACGCGAGCCATTTCCCGAACGACTTCTACTGCGTACCATTACGAGGTTATGAGGTTCACACGTAAAACAATACCTTTCAAAGCAACCGTCAAAAGTAACAGCACAGACAGATCACAACAACAAATTTAAAAAAAGTTACCATTATAGTTCAAACCAATATAAATGTTAAGTTATTTTGTTCCTTAACACCTTACGGTGGGGTTTTATCCTTTAGCCCACTTCTGATTTTGGGGGCAGAAGTGGCATAAACTTAAAACAAAAAACAATTAACACGAACACAACCTTTATTATAATCTTTGAATTTATAATAAATGCATTGAATCAGCATTTTGCATTTGCAACAAAATAACACAAACTGATCACTAATGAGGGTAAACAAAAACAAATCAATAACAAATAAGCACTTGAATAAAGCGATAAATGGCTCACGTGATCTGTGGTGTCCACCAACAAACTAACCCGGTGAGTGATGCTAACGTGCCGGGAGCTGACGAACAAGAAAAACTCGCAGCAGATAGGCGCGGCTTATACAGGGTGTCCCTGGAAGTATGGATCAAATCGAACAGGGGCATGGGGAAGGTCATTCCCAAACTTTTTAATCCTATGAATGTCGGTGCCATTTTCGACGGTTCAAAAGTTATGATCAATTTTTTACATTTTCATATTATCGAATAGTGCTTATACAAAAAAAATTTTTAAAAGAAAACTAGCAAAGCTATCAGCTTAATTTTTTTTTCACGATGTTTATTCGAGCATGTGACTTTCATGTTTTAATACTTTTATGTCGATAGCAGACATGATTCCTACAAAAAAAAAGATTGAATACAAAGACATTGGTCTGCCAAAAATTTCACTCAATTTTCAAGCGATTGCCATGGGAAAAAAATGTACTAGAGAAAGTTGACCACGTATCACAAAAAGTTGCCCATTCCATACAGATTCTTTTGAGATGTGTAACACTGGGTTACTCTTATTAATTTAAAAGTTATTAGATTTTTTTATCATAAAGGTCGCTTTTTCAAAACTTTCGAACTTCTAAGATTTTAATATTTTTAGCTTTAAATACGATTTACTCTCAACCCTCATGTACAAAGTCACCTATCCGAGCACTTTGGTGTGGTTAAAATAATAAGACAAAATTTTTTAAAGTAAAATCTCAAACTTTTATTTTTTTTAGATTTAAAACAATTATGTGTAATAAAGAATTAAAGAACAAAAAAATAATTTGAATAATGTTATCAAAGTAATTGCTCAAAATTTCTGCCCCTCATCCTCAAACATAACTGACATCGACGAATGAAATTTGTTTTTATTCGTCGAAAAGCCCTTGAATTATTTTTTATGTAGGCGGTCGCAGCTGTAATTTTCTGTCGAAGTTGTTCCTCGGTAGCACTCTCTGTCTCGTATACTATTTCCTTGTAATAACCCCATAGAAAGAAATCTATGGGGTTTAGGTCAGGGGAACGTGGTGGCCATCGAATGTGTCCCCCTCTTCCGATCCAGCGACTAGGAAAAGTTCTGTTTAAATGATTTCTTACATCCCGCGCGAAATGTGGTGGGAGCCCCATCTTGCTGTAACCACATGTTTCGACGGGTTTCAAGTGACACTTCCTCAAGTAAGCCATTTAGGTCGTTCTGCAGAAATCTTAAATATTCTGGACCATTCAGTCTAGCAGGTAACTCGTGGGGACCTATTAGCTGTCCTTCTACTATCCCAGCCCACATATTTACTCCGAACTGATGCTGGAAGTGGTCACTTCGTACAATGTGTGGGTTAACGTACTGTTATACCATAACCCTGTAAAGGATGATGCTGATGTCATGCCTTCATCATCACCCTAGTAGAAAAGCTGACTCAGATAACAGCGAAGACCACACTCCGATCATCCCATTAGTCAGTCCAGTCCCAACTCTCATCGCGCGTGGTTGATTCTCCTTGAATTAATTTTCAATTAAACTGTGTACTTTCCAGTGCTAATAAATTTAGTTTTTTAAAAAGGGGTTTTATTCCAAACCCATAACATTTTTGGTGGCAGCTTAAGGGATTTTTAAAAAAGAAAATCCGGGAAACGTCTTCGAAACTACAAAATCAGTGTTAAACCAGTGAAAGTGCTAAGTGAAAAGTGCTATATCTGTGATCACCACGCTACTGGACTCATTTTCTACATCCTCGGAATCCGGAACCGGCATATTCGTCTGCAACACGTGCCTTTTGAGGCATGCCCGTACCCGGAAGCTGAGATCTACTATATCCTGCTATTTCCAGCGCATTATCTTAATAAAGTGATAATGAAAATCTTCGTACTGTGAGTGAAATTTAACTTAAATCCTACATAAAGTGATTGCTAAAATACGAAACCAATATCTCCGTTGCGAGAGATTATTCGTCGACCGTCTCCGTTATCAATTCGACCAGACGCTACGCCCACACATATCCTGCGCACCTGCATTGTGCCTGCTATAAACAATTATTTGTGTTCTATTTTTATACTTTCATACTAAGACAGTTTTGAGAGACTTATTTTTCTATTACTTATTAGAATATTATAATACAAAATGGTTGACGATATTAAGGGTGCGAAATCTCCCAACCCATCAGGCAGTGACAAGCCGCCTAAATTTATTGTGAGCGAAATTCCTTTAAATGTTATTTTGAAATTTATAAAACCATTTGACGGGAGTAGGGAGAAATTAAATGCGTTTATAAATAATTGCACCAATGCTATGAACATTGCATCTACCAGTCAAGAAGAGATCTTATTCAAATATATACTAAGTCAGTTACAAGGTAAAGCAGAGGTCGCGTGTTCTATAAAATAATTTAATAAGTGGGACACTTTAAAGGAATTCCTGAAAAACCAATTCGGTGAGAGAAAACATCACGCTCATTTACTCACCGATCTTCAAGAGTGTAGACAGAAATCCAATGAGACTATTAACCAATATTCTTTGCGAGTCGAATCATGTCTCTCACAGCTCTTGACCGAAGTAACTATTTCTTGTCCAAGGAAATGCGAACTTCCCGGCCGACTAGCGGCAATGGAAGAGTTAGCGTTGAACACCTTTACTTTGGGCATTAACCCCAAAATTTCTACTGTCCTCAGATGCAAAAATCCCCGTAATTTAAATGAAGCTATTAACATTGCTGCATCTGAAGAGAAATTACTGCAATACGCAATCCGAAAACACCCTGATAATGACTCCCCTAGATCTCATAATTTTAATAAAGGATTTAATAAATCATATGTAAATTCTAACCAATACGCAAGGCCTAATCCTTCTCATCAGCAGCGTCCTGAAAATAAACCTGATAATATCAAACCTAAAATGTATCCTATTACTTGTCGTTACTGCAAAGCCCCTGGTCATACTATCGAGCAGTGCCGCAAACGTGAGTTCAATAACCGACGTTTTCCATCTCAAGGACAAGGCCCTTCACGTCCCATTCACTTCTATGATAACATCCCTGAAGGTGAAGGTCATGACGAGGTCGATGACTCTAGCGATGAAAATTTAAACTAATCCAAGGTTCGATCGGGTGTCGCTCGGACCACAAATTCCTCCCAGACACCGTTACTAAATCTTCTATGCAAATGGCCACACGACAGGGTAACCAGCCCCACAACGGAGGTCATTCCCAATCCACTGAACCGATCACACAACAGGGTAACCAGCCCCAAAACGGAGGTCATTCTAAATCCACTGAACCGATCACACAACAGGGTAACCAGCCCCAAAACGGAGGTCATTCTAAATCCACTGAATCGATCACACGACAGGGTAACCAGCCCCGAACCGGAGGTCACGCTGTATCCATTAACAAGGTCACACAACAGGGTAGCCAGCCCCAAACAGGAGACCTCATCCCACATTCTATACCCAAACTTGAAAACGCTGAATCGATTTTTCCAGTATCCGAACCGGAATTACAATATCAAGTGTTTGAACTGACTACAAATCAGTCAAACAAATACCTACCTTTCGTAAGGGTGAAAACTTCAATCTCTCCAGACCCTATATCATTACTTGTCGACACCGGTGCATCTGTAAGCCTGATAAAATCCTCCGTTGCGCCAGGGAAATCTGAAAGAGACAAAATTATAATAAAAATCAAAGGAATCGACTCAACCGACGCTCCTATCGCGACCCTTGGTCGTATTCCACTTACTTTCGACGATGATGCGGAAAAAATGCATCACTATTTTCATGTCATAGATGACTTTGTTAGCTTACCATATGACGGTATCATCGGGAGCGACATCCTTGAAAAATGTGACTCTAATATAAGCTACTTAACTAACATCCTGAAACTTAACAAAACAAAATTTAAGATACAATTTAACGAGCCAATATATACCATACCTGCTCGAACCGAGTCTATAATCGAGTGTACTGTTGCTAATCCTGAAATCAAAGAAGGCATGATCCTTGATCAAAACCCTATACCATACCTTTTAATCGCAAATTGCCTTGTCAAAGTAAAGAATAACTGCCGAGTTAATATTTCAGTTGTAAATACATCTGAGGACCCCATTACAATTAATTCAAATCTAAACCTCAAACTTGAACCTACTAACCCTGATGTATATAAAATAAACCACATGAATTGTACTGACTCCCAACAACGTGTCTTTTCTCGCACAAACCAGGTTATCGATCTTTTACGAACAGATCATTTAAACAAGGAAGAAAAAACAGCTCTCTTGGACATATGCTCCGAATTTTCCGACATTTTCCATCTACCGAATGAACCTCTTTCTACCACAACAGCTGTTAAACATGAAATAAGGACGACCTCTGAACAACCTATCAATGTCAAGTCCTATAGGTTCCCAGAGTGCCACAAGAAAGAAGTAGAATCCCAGATAGGTAAAATGCTGAATCAAAATATAATCCAACCTTCTATGTCCCCATGGTCCTCACCAATCTGGATAGTTCCCAAAAAGTTAGACGCGTCCGGTCAACGCAAGTGGCGCATAGTAATTGATTATAGAAAGCTTAATGACATTACCATCGGTGACTCCTACCCAATTCCAAACATCACTGATATTTTAGATCAACTAGGTAAAAGTGCCTATTTTACTACCCTTGACCTCGCATCCGGTTTTCATCAAATTTCAATGACAGATGAAAATTCCGGAGCGAAAACAGCTTTCTCTGTCCCTCAAGGTCATTTCGAATTCACCAGAATGCCGTTCGGGCTTAAAAATGCCCCGGCAACGTTCCAACGGCTTATGAACACGTGTTTATCAGGACTACAAGGTCTTAAGTGCCTTGTGTATCTCGATGACATTGTAATATACTCCTATGACCTTCAATCCCACGTGGAAAATCTTTCAGAAGTATTTCGGAGACTTAGAACCTTCGATCTGAAACTTCAGCCTGACAAATGTGAGTTCTTGCGAAAGGAGGTTTCCTATCTCGGTCATATCATAAATGAAAAGGGTGTCAAACCAAATTCTGAAAAAATCAAGGCCGTACGCGATTTCCCAGTCCCGAAATGTCCTAAAGACATAAAATCCTTTTTAGGCCTAGTTTCATACTATCGCCGATTCATCCCTGAATTTTCTAAGTTAGCTAAACCCCTGACATGTCTGCTGAAAAAAGACGTACCTTTCGACTGGAAGAATGAGCAACAGCTTTCCTTCGAACACCTGAAAGAAAAGCTCACCTCAGCTCCCATCCTTATACATCCGGACTTTTCAAAACCTTTCGTATTGACGTGTGACGCATCCAACTTCGCAATTTCAGCCATATTATCCCAAGGCGAAGTCGGGAAAGACCTCCCAATAGCCTACGCATCTCGTACTTTAAACAAAGCTGAATGCAACTACAGCGTTACTGAAAAAGAATGTCTCGCCATAATTTTCGGCACGAAAACCTTTCGACCATACCTATATGGAAACCGCTTCAAAATTGTTACTGATCACAAGCCCCTTAAGTGGCTTTTCAATTGTAAAGACCCAGGTTCAAAACTGGTAAGATGGCGCCTGAAATTAGAAGAATTCGATTATGAAATCGAGTATAAAAAAGGAAAAATCAACAGCAATGCAGACGCCTTATCCCGCTTTCCTGTAAACCCCATCCAAATTCCACAAGAGCTTCCTAGCCCTGAAACTGTAACAATAAATCCTGAAACTGAAATTGAAAACGACGTACAAGACCCTACCGAAGATCCACTCGCTGAACCTCCTCCACCTGAAAAAGAAAACCCTACTACAACACCCACTATTGATGACTTACCTATATCCGATGTCGCCGCTCCTGAAAACCTTATTTCCGACCCACTGACATGTCTAAACGACGATGACTCTTATTCCAAGTTCATAAAAGTTATAAATGATAAATCTTACCAATCTAATGTGTCTATAATAGAACACAACGAGAGCATTGAAAAAACAAAAAACAAGATCGTCATAATCCCAACATCCATTGACCTTGACGAGTCGAATCCTCATATCCAAGAAATCATGGGTAACTTACCAAATTCCACTGACTTTACATCCAAAGAGAGGTCATTACACTCCTTCCTAAATTTTGAACACGATGACAAGACATACTATCTGTTATTTTATAAAGTACATTACTTTGACACAAGTACTTACGAAGACATTTACAAATGTCTTAAAACGCTAAGAAACGAAACTATTATCAGCCACTCGGATAGTGATATATCAATAACGGATTCCAAGAACCCATTTGATGTACACCAATATATTAAAATATATAACATGTTTTTATATCTCTTCAATAACACCAACATAACTATTCACATCCACAAAAATACAATAAAGTTCCCTTCTATTACCGAAATCCCAAAAATACTAAAAGAAAACCACGATATCCCCATAGCAGGACACTTAGGATCCTCTAGAATGCTAAAAAGAATAAAAGAAAAGTATTGTTGGAAAGGAATGTGTAGCGACGTAGAAAACTATGTCAAGAAGTGTCCCTTATGTCAAACCAATAAAGCCCTTCGTAAAACCAACCGAGCTCCCATGCAAATAACAAGCACATCGACACAACCTTTTGAACGTGTCGCCCTTGATATAGTAGGGCCACTACCCGAATCCGGACGAGCTAAGCTGAAATACATATTAACCCTTCAGGACGATCTCACCAAATTCTCAATAGCATACCCTATATCAAACACCACAGCTGAAGAGACAGCTGAATGTTTAATCCATTTTATTTCCTTGTTTGGTATACCAAAATACATACTCACCGATCAAGGAACAAATTTTACAGCTGAAACCTTCAAACAAACTTGTAGTTTTCTGAAAATAAAACAATTATGGTCAACCCCTTATCACCCCCAAACGCAGGGTGCCCTTGAGAGAAGCCATTCGACGCTCAAAGAATATTTAAAATCATACGTTAATGAAAATCAGGATAACTGGCCGCGTTATGTCTACACAGCTATGCTTGCCTATAATACTACACCGCATAGCACCACAAACTTCTCGCCATATGAATTGATATACGGTCACAAACCATATATCCCCGACTCAGTATATGATGTGGATGTAAGAGCAACTTATCCAGATTATGTTCGAATCCTCCAACAACGCCTTTCTTATTCCCGTCAAAAGGCTATCGAAAACACTTTAAGATCCAAAGGCCTATCAAAAACTTACTACGACAAAAGGAGCCGTCCGAAACAATATAAAATAGGTGACTATGTCTACGTTAAGAATCATCTAAGGCTTAGAAAAGCCTTATCGCCCATCTGGAAGGGGCCGTTCAAGGTTATCAAAATCCATGGTAATAATACCTTATCAATTCTTATGAATAGGCGCCATGCTCGCTATCATTATGATGAGATAAAGCTAGCTGACATGAGTAGTCATTAAGAATGCATATTATACAGCATTATTTTATTATCTTTTTCAGAATGGTTATTGCCAGCTCCGCCATAGCAACACCAGAGCTTATAAATAACATCTCCGAAAGTCCTGGTATTTATTTCGATCCGATAAGTTCTACTAAACTTATTATCGACTACTTACATGTCCTGATTCCCGTCGACATCTCTTATATAAAACCTCATATAGATAATATAAATTCTATATTCGGAACTATAATGGTTCTTTGCCAGCAAAACGACGTAATCACCGTTTCCGAATGTCGAAATCTCTTACAGCCATTAATTTCTAGATTCAATGACTCAATGAGAGATTACAACGCCATATCTCATCTAATCCCTACACGTAGCCAAAGATCTGCCTGGTTTTCTGGCATCGGAAAAGCTTTCAAAACTGTCTTTGGTACCATGGACGAAGATGATGCCATGAAATATGAAAACGCTATTCAAACTTTACATGCTAATAATAAAAAACTAACGTCCCTTTTAAAGGATAATATCCTTGTTACTAAGTCCGCATTGATAGAATTTAATGATACGATTAACACAATCAAAAATAATGAGGAACATTTGAATAGCGTTGTCAATAATCTAAACATAGGTTTAACTAATGTATCTATACTATTAAGCGAAAATAGTCTAAGGTTAATGTTAAATGAAATCTGTAATATTTTATCCTCTAGTATACTTACTTTATCTTTTAAGTTGGAAGACTTAGTTAACAGTATTGCTTTTACAAAAAGTCATGTTCTACATCCTTCCATACTCACCCCTAAACAACTGTATATCGAATTAATAGAAAATATGCGATACTTGACATCGCAGTCTAAAGAATTTCCTTTAACCATAGATTTATCTAATATACATGTAATAATTAATCTTAGTGATCTTAGTACGTATTATACCGATAAGAACCTTGTGTACATATTAAGAATTCCGCTGGTACATCACGATGAATATAACCTGTATAAAAATATTCCATTACCGGTTCCGCATAACTCGAAGGAACCCCAATCTTTTGCGATGGTTATACCGTCTACCAATTACATAGCTATAAGTAGAGATAAGTCTTTGTATTGTAACCTTGATAATCTATATGCTTGTAAACAAGTGACCGGTCAATTAAACATATGTAAGATATCAAATGTATATTCTACGAGTAGTAATCCCAGCTGTGAATCGGAAATCATACTAAAGGCCTTATCGACTCTCCCAGAACAATGTAATACTAAATTCATTCATGGTTCAATTAACATATGGCACAAATTGCAACGAAACCGTTGGATTTACGTCCAATCTGAAACAACTAAGCTCTCAGTGGAGTGCAATCAATCAGATGTTATTAATATAAACATACTAGGTACAGGTGTACTTGACCTACCTCAAGGTTGCAGAGCCTATTGTCGCGATATAGAAATGTATTCGCAATCTAACGCTCAGATAAAGGCCCACACTGTTGTATCCGATTTCAATTTAATTAACGATAGTTGCTGTACTAATGCTAAGTTCAAATTGTCATATTCAAATATTCCTCCAGTAAAACTGTCAAATGTAAATTTAGACAAAATGAAAAATTTAAATACCGTCACAGACGAACTTGTAAAAAATACAGACAAACTTCTAAAACAGTCTGATGACGTCATATTACAACATACCATTACTTACCCTATTCTCACCTATTGCATTTCTATTTGTATAATGTTTTGTATAGCATATAAACTTGTATTTTGTATAAAAAGGAGACTCAATCAACATTCTAATCCAGTTACTATCCAATTAGAAAATATTAGCATAGATCCCTGTAATAATCAAAGTTCTGAAGAAAGTCCCTCACCAAGACTTAGATGCTCCTAAACTTCTCGCTCATCCGTGAAGTTTATTCTTATCCGGGGGGCTGTTATACCATAACCCTGTAAAGGATGATGCTGATGTCATGCCTTCATCATCACCCTAGTAGAAAAGCTGACTCAGATAACAGCGAAGACCACACTCCGATCATCCCATTAGTCAGTCCAGTCCCAACTCTCATCGCGCGTGGTTGATTCTCCTTGAATTAATTTTCAATTAAACTGTGTACTTTCCAGTGCTAATAAATTTAGTTTTTTAAAAAGGGGTTTTATTCCAAACCCATAACAGTACGCATAATAATGCAAGTTATGCACATTAAATATCCCTATTCTTCGAAAGCTTGTTTCATCGCTCCACAGAATTTTGTTTATAAATTGAGGATCTGCACGATGCCGGCGTAACATTTCCCTACAAAAGTCCATTCTTAGGCCGTGATCAGTTGGTAAAAGGGCTTGCACACGTTGAACGTGAAAGGGGTGAATTCTGTTTCGTTTCACAACACGATGTACCACAGACCTCGGAATCCCTGAACTTCTCGACATGCGACGAACACTTGTCATTGGATTCTCGCGTAGCATCTCAAGCACCTCATCTTCTAATCCAAGGTCTGGAATGCTCGGTCTTCCTTCCCTAGCTCCCGGATTTCTGCCTTCTCTGTAAGCGGCGTGTACACGTTGGAACACTCGGTAATCCGGAAAGCGGTTTCGATTAGGATATCGCTCTCGATACACTCTCGAAGCTTCGCGTGCATTTCCGTCGCAAAATCCGTAAATGAAATTTATTCTTGATTGCTGTACGTAGTCATTTTAGGTCAAACAGTATCCAAATCGCAAGCAAAATCAAAGTCCAGGTAACACAATTCAAATGACGTCAATAATTAATAAACACCGAATTAAGTACGTGCGCAGTTACAAGCTGATAGCGAGTTACTAAAAATTCTACCTGAGTGCAAGCCTGCGGTACCCACCGTCATTGTTTACGACCCTTTCGGTTCCTTTGTTTAAGCCCCCTCCTCCCCCCGCACGTTCGTATCTAGTGAGGTTTTACTTTAAAAAAATGTTGTCTTATTATGTTAACCACACCAAAGTGCTCGGATAGGTGACTTTGTACTTGAGGGTTTAGAGTAAATCGTGTTTAAAGCTAAAAATATTAAAATCTTAAAAGTTCGAAAGTTTTGAAAAAGCGACCTTTATGATAAAAAATTCTAATAACTTTTAAATTAATAAGGGTAACCCAGTGTTACACATCTCAAAAGAATCTGTATGGAATGGGCAACTTTTTGTGATACGTGGTCAACTTTCTCTAGTACATTTTTTTCCCATGGCAATCGCTTGAAAATTGAGTGAAATTTTTGGCAGACCAATGTCTTTGTATTCAATCTTTTTTTTTGTAGGAATCATGTCTGCTGTCGACATAAAAGTATTAAAACATGAAAGTCACATGCTCGAACAAACATCGTGAAAAAAAAATTAAGCTGATAGCTTTGCTAGTTTTCTTTTAAAAAATTTTTTTGTATAAGCACTATTCGATAATATGAAAATGTAAAAAATTGATCATAACTTTTGAACCGTCAAAAATGGCACCGACATTCATAGGGTTAAAAAGTTTGGGAATGACCTTCCCCATGCCCCTGTTCGATTTGATCCATACTTCCAGGGACACCCTGTATAGGCGAGCGCTGTGGTTAGCTCCATCCAAATATCCTTCAAAGGGTTATGTATATACACTTTTTCAATAAGGTTCCAGTTGATGTACAAAATCTTCCTTTCAATAAATTTAAAGATAGGTACTAGATGTAACATCTGACTATTTTAAGTGTACCCTGTGTGCCTACAAAATAAAGCATTTTTGATTTTATTTGAAAAAAAAAAATGTATGTCATGGACATGAACTGATGCTATAGCCAGGATCGTCTAAGTCAGATCGTATCAGTCTCTTCTTTTGATAATGTCTCAAAATCAAAATGGAGTAAAGCCTAGTTTTAAGTAGTAGGCATGTGTCCGTTGGTGTGGATTTTGATAAAGTAGTTCTCAGTAATGCGCACGTGGCCGTTTGTAATATTTAGTTGTATTGTAATGACTCAGACCATGCAGTTCTTAGTAGTTAGTCGCGGCCACGGCCCTTGGTCTCGATATGGTTACAGCTATTAAGGTGAGGTTACATAAGTAGGTATTTTTGTAACAAGTACACCTGTAATGTTACAATATCAACTTAGTGACATGGATTTGTGACTACAATTCTCAATAAGATGAATGGCCGTTGATCATGCCCCGCAGTTATGGGTCAGATTTAATGTAGACTACATCAGCTCCGTGACATGGATCTGTGGATACAACACTCAATGGCATCCATGTGGCCGTTGAACATGCTCAGTACTTATAGCTTAGATGTAGAGTGTTTTTGGTTTTTATTTTAACTCTGTGTGTTAATTTAGTTAATCTAATACAAAAGTTTATCAATAAATAAACCCACAGGATCATTTCAAATTTATTATCTATCACACAATAATTAATTTCGCAATTCTCTTCATACAACTTCTACGTAACTAACTACATATTTAAATTTGTGAGTTACAAAAGTTTATCAAGCGTATGTTCTGTAGGTACGTAATCATCAGGGCTCGAGTCCTACTCGCACTTGACCGGTTTTCTTTGGCGAGAACGTTACTACTAAAACAAATTGGGGATAATACTACCAAATCCAATAATTATACCAACTGAGCCAACACAATGTTTATTCATCTTATTTATTTTACATAAAATTTAGTTCGCATTAAATTTTCACTTCAGTATGCATTTTACAATGTAATAGAAGATACACTACTACTACTTGGAGATCTACTGCTAGTTGGAAAATTGGTAAAGTTCAGATTATTCATACAGATGACCGTAACGCTTCCAGCCTGCGTAGCATGGCCTCGTTTGTCACGGGCGACGATAGGAGTAAGAATTGAATAGTTGTATATTTTGTCCAAGCGAATAATCAGGTCAAATATTATATCGCGCGACATAAACGTTTGTCATGCTACGGGGGCTGTACTTATAAGCAGCAGCGCTCTCATTTTCGGTGGCGTCGCGCGGTCAGTTTCCCGGTGTTGACTGTACCATCGCTACCGCCATCTGGTGGCTGTTGAGACGAAACTTTCATTTTATTCTCAACTTTTCAAATGTTTCAGCAGCCATCAGTAATTTAATCACATTGATAGATAAAGACAGTTCTTCTTCAATTTAAGAGCTGTGCTCTTGTCGGTGGAGTAACGACCATGTCTCTCTACTAAGACAGACAGTTAAGTAAACTTAATTAAGTTAAATGTTTCGGACACTTACACCAATGAGGTTTTAAAAATAAGAGATATTTTGGCCTTACATTGTTTAAGCCAACTAGACGTCAATTTGGTTAGCCCTACATACAACGACAATAATGCTTCAATAGAAAAAAGGGACAAGGTTGAGCAAGCTTTCATTCCTGAGAACAGTTTGAGCTTTGAAACTCAACATATCGACGTTGGAAAGGCAACCTTGCTGATCCACCATTTCGCAACTTTATAGGAGAGCAATTCGAAGTTTGAAAATTTCGAAAAAAAATATGTAAAATCTATTTGTTGTCAGAATAGCCTGAAAATTAGTGAAAATATCTATTAAAGAGTTTGTCATAGACACACTAAAAATAAAAAAGTAAAAAACCTTAGGCAAAAAAGTTAAGTGGCGGTTAAGCAGTAAATGCTCCGGCCTCGGGCAAGGCTACATTTCTGATCAGACATAGTACAATCCATAATGTTGCTGCACTTTTTGCATGTGCACCAAATATTTGTATCGAAGCTAAATGTCTTATCTCCATAGTCATTCAGAAATGTCGAAGGCATTTCAGTGTACTAAGTATCGGGAATTTGTCAATAAAACAAAAAATACAAATTATTCATCTAAATTTATTTTATCGCCTTCAAAGTAGGCCCCATCGCTTGCAATACAACATCTCCACCGCTTCACCCAGTCTTCCATACATTTTTCATAGGCTATTTGCGGTATGGCCTTTAGCTCATTCAGCGAATTTTCTTTTATGGCTTCTATCGACTCAAAACGTTTTCCTCGAAGTGGTAATTTTAACTTGGGAAATAAAAAAAAGTCAGACGGAGCCATATCAGGTGAATACGGTGCTTGGTCGAGAACTTTTGTTGAATTTTTCGCTAAAAACTCTTTCACTATAATGGCTGTGTGTGATGGTGCATTATCATGGTGCAGCATCCATGAGTTGTGTTGCCACAAATCTGGACGTTTTCGGCGGATACTCTCACGCAAACGCTTCATGACGCCTAAATAATATTCTTTATTCACTGTTTCTCCCTCTGGAAGGAATTCGGAGTGAACCACACCACGGTAGTCAAAAAAAACTGTCAGCATCACCTTGATTTTGGAGCGACTTTGCCGCGGTTTTTTGGCTTTCGGCTCGTTTTCGAGACGCCATTCTGAAGACTGTTGGCTTGTTTGCACGTCGTACTCATAAACCCATGTCTCGTCGCCAGTTATTATACGTTTCATAAAGGTCGGATCCGTAGAAGCTCGGGAAACCATGTCTTCAGCGACATGCTTTCGCTGCGCTTTTTGAACAAAATTGAGCTCTTTTGGAACTAGTCGAGCGGCGACGCGTTTCATGCCTAAAATGTCAATGAGAATGTTGTGGACGGACTTAAAAGATATGTTCACCTCTCTAGCCAACTCTCTCAGACTCATACGTCGATTTTCGAGCACTAGCTTCTTGATTCTGTCGATGTTTTCTTTGGTCGTAGCGGTTGAAGGTCTACCAGAACGAGGCAAGTCTACTACTACTTCTCGGCCTTCTTTAAAAGCCTTATACCATTCATAAGCCCTTGTTTTCGATATACACGATTCGCCGTAGGTATTTCGCAACATTTTTAGTGATTCACCACATGAAATATCATTTGAAACACAAAATTTAAGGCACACTCTTTGTTCAACAATATTTTCCATTGTAAAAATCGCCGAGGACTCAAAACTATGACCAACAAAAAGTGTAGTTTAAAACAAATTAAATGACAGATCCCGCTCAAATTTTGCGCGCTAAATCAGTACAGTGCTACCAACATGCAGTAAAAAAATTAGAACGACCTCTTTTACGCGGGTCTTTTTATTGACATACTAGCAGCTTTATCTCAAACAGGAAAAGACCCTGGGCAGATAACAGGTATGTGGAACAATGTTGGTGTTTTGCCAGGTAAATGAATTAAGACAGGGAACCATTAAAAGACCTTTCTGAAAAATTCTGGTTTATATTTATTAAAGTACTTCCTTATAAACAACATTCTTTGCCATGTTTGAAGGTGGTAGCAATAGAACCAAACTTTGAGGTGAACTTACACGGGAGCATGCCACATAGAACTGACCGTGAGAGAAACAGTCCTGTCGTAGGTCTACTCCGGCGAATTTGAGAGTTTGCCCCTGCGACTTATTTATTGTCATGGCAAAACAGACCTTTAGTGGAAACTGAAGCCTTTTGAATTCAAAGGGAAGATCATTTGGTATTAATGGAATACGCGGTACAAACACTGTTTCTCCCTGAGCAGGTCCTGTTAAAATAGTGGCCTCTACTACGTTCCGGTGCAAAACCTTGACTTGCAACCTAGTACCGTTACAAAGTTTGGGTGGCTTTAAATTTCTCAATAACATAACAGGTGCACCCACACGTAGTAAAAGTCTGTGATACGGCATACCCGGTGGGTTCAAAGTGTTCAAAAATTCTACGGGATAATTAACGGCATCGTCTGTGTTTACCACGGTATCTATTGAGCTATGAATAATCTGTTGTCCTTCAAAAGAGTTCAATAATATGTCATTGATGACCGCTGCTTGGTCGTTCTTTGGGGTCAGTATAGCTCTTTCGCATATCCACTCTATTGATTTTTCATTAATGAGAGCAATGTCTGGATAAATTTTTGAAATCAGGTTTTCAACTGTTGTTACTGTAGTACACAGACCGGCAGGGACAGATATCATGCCATCTTTTTCGGGGTAATCACCGTTACCCAGTTTTAGCAAAAGGTCTGAAAATTGGCCGGCGGAAACATTACCTCCAAGGTGGACTCTCATATTTTTTGATAATTTTAATATTTTGACCGAGGACCACAATGATGATCTTTTAAGACACGCTTTTATCTCATCGGCACGTGTTCCCCTTGGAACTACTGGTAGAGTTTGACGAAAGTCTCCCGCCAGCAATACAGTCAAACCACCCATCAATATTTATTGCTCCGTATGTCTTGCAGCGATCTATTCAAAGCTTCTATACCTTTTTTATGGGCCTGGTACTTTCATCCCAGACAATAATTTTAGTATTTCTTAATACTTCTGCAAATTTGCTCTGTTTTGAAATATTACATAATGGAGTTTCAACATTTGTTAAGTTAAGTGGCAACTTTAGGGCAGAGTGCGCGGTGCGACCGCCTTGCAAAAGTATTGCGGCAATTCCTGAAGAAGCCACAGCTAATGCAATATCACGTGTGACCCTTATTTTTCCCAAAATCAAATTTAATAGGTACGTTTTGCCGGTTCCTCCTGGAGCATCTAAAAAGAAAATTTGGCTCTCACTTGCATTTGCACTAGTTATTATTTGTTCGTATACTGACTTTTGTTCATCTGTTGTAAACCCGCTAAAGCTACCACATCATAGCTAGATTCTTGTCTTCGACTATGACTTTGACTATGACTTTGACTATGACTTTGACTATGACTTTGACTATGACTTTGACTATGACTTTGACTATGACTTTGACTATGACTTTGACTATGACTTTGACTATGACTTTGACTATGACTTTGACTATGACTTTGACTATGACTTTGACTATGACTTTGACTATGACTTTGACTATGACTTTGACTATGACTTTGACTATGACTTTGACTATGACTTTGACTATGACTTTGACTATGACTTTGACTATGACTTTGACTATGACTTTGACTATGACTTTGACTATGACTTTGACTATGACTTTGACTATGACTTTGACTATGACTTTGACTATGACTTTGACTATGACTTTGACTATGACTTTGACTATGACTTTGACTATGACTTTGACTATGACTTTGACTATGACTTTGACTATGACTTTGACTATGACTTTGACTATGACTTTGACTTTGACTATGACTTTGACTATGACTTTGACTATGACTTTGACTATGACTTTGAGTATGACTTTGAGTATGACTTTGACTATGACTTTGACTATGACTTTGACTATGACTTTGACTATGACTTTGACTATGACTTTGACTATGACTTTGACTACGACTTTGACTACGACTTTGACTATGGCTTTGACTATGGCTTTGACTATGGCTTTGACTATGGCTTTGACTATGACTTTGACTATGACTTTGACTATGACTTTGACTATGACTTTGACTATGACTTTGACTATGACTTTGACTATGACTTTGACTATGACTTTGACTATGACTATGACTTTGACTATGACTTTGACTATGACTTTGACTATGACTTTGACTATGACTTTGACTATGACTTTGACTATGACTTTGACTATGACTTTGACTATGACTTTGACTATGACTTTGACTATGACTTTGACTATGACTTTGACTATGACTTTGACTATGACTTTGACTATGACTTTGACTATGACTTTGACTATGACTTTGACTATGACTTTGACTATGACTTTGACTATGACTTTGACTATGACTATGACTTTGACTTTGACTATGACTTTGACTATGACTTTGACTATGACTTTGACTATGACTTTGACTATGACTTTGACTATGACTTTGACTATGACTTTGACTATGACTTTGACTATGACTTTGACTATGACTTTGACTATGACTTTGACTATGACTTTGACTATGACTTTGACTATGATTTTGACATGACTTTGACTATGAATTTTACTTTTCGACTTTGAGTCTTCGACTTTGAGCCTTCGACTTTGAGCCTTCGTCTTTGAGCCTTCGATTTTGAGCCTTCGACTTTGAGCCTTCGACTTTGAGGTTTCGACTTTGAGTCTTCGACTTTGAGCCTTCGACTTTGAGCCTTCGACTTTGAGCCTTCGACTTTGAGCCTTCGACTTTGAGCCTTCGAATTTGAGCCTTCGACTTTGAGCCTTCGACTTTGAATTTCGAATTTGAATCTTCGACATTGACTCTTCGACTTCAACACCAATTTGAATTTGTGATTTCAACCCCTACCACTATCGCAACCCGTAAGGGGTTAGCTTCAAAATAAATGTCATTTTCGTAATCAACGTCCCAAAAAACCTAAATAACGACACCAATATAGACTTTTTGGGTATCACCCCCCGCCCCTATCTCACCCCTAGACGGTGGGCTTAAAATAAATGTCATTTTCATAATCAACATCCCAAAAAACCTAAATAACGACACCAATATAGACTTTTTTGGTATCATCACCCGCCCCTATCTCACCCCTAGAGGGTGGGCTTAAAATAAATGTCATTTTCATAATCAACATCCCAAAAAACCTAAATAACGACACCAATATCGATTTTATGGTTTCAACCCCCATTTCGCACCCCAGGGGGCTGTTTTTCGAAAAATCTCAACTCACCCTTATCTCATTATCTAACCCCAAGGGGTTAGCTTCAAAACAAATGGCATTTTCGTAATCCACGTCCCAAAAAACCTAAATAATGACACCAATATTGACTTTTTTGGTATCAACCCCCACCCCTATCTCAACCCTAGAGGGTTAACTTAAAATAAATGTCATTTTCATAATCAACATCCCATAAAACCTAAATAACGACACCAATATCGATTTTATGGTTTTAACCCCCATTTCACAACCCAGGGGGTTGTTTTTCGAAAAATCTCAAAATACGTATTAGCTTATTTGTTCCTAGGAGTACTCTTGCGAAGTTTCGAGTCGAAAATAGTCGAAATGTCCAAGTTATTTCTTCATAAAAAACTTCCCACCCCTGTTTCACCCCCTTAAAGGGTGAATTTTGAAAAATCCTTTCTTAGTGCTCCCCTAGACCTCGTAAGAAAACCTACGTGCCAAATTTGGAAACTCTAGACCCAGCGGTTTGGCCTGTGCGTTGATATGTCAGTCAGTCAGTCAGTCAGTCAGTCAGTCAGTTTCTTCCTTTATATATTTAGATTCCCGATACTTTTTACACAGAGTAGTATACTATCTATCCAAAAGTGGTCTTCCAGAAATTCTGACCTTCCAACTGACCTGAAACTGTGGCATAGAAAATTTTTCAGATAGACGATCATTATTTTTCTACTTTAGTTACTTATCAAAATTAAAGTATTTTTAACAATAAAGGAATAAATAGTATACACCTGTAACAAAATAAATAGGCAAAATGAAAGCAAACTTTCTAAAAGGCAGGTATAGTTAAACTAACCTTACACACAACTGTCAAGTATTATGTCATATAATATAAGATGTTCTACACTTATAACTAACCTACAATAATCAGAATCACAATCAAAAACTTAAAAGCCTTACTATAATAAAATAAAATTTTATTATTGAAAATTAAAAATTCAGCTACTATCTTCCACATCTGTGTATCTGTGTCTGCCAAAGTGTCTCTTATGTTTCCGTGAGGCATCTTTAAGTACTCATTGTGAAACTGTGGAGGAATCGCCGAGGTTGTACTTAGGTTCAGAAATGGGTAACAGTTTTTTATATAAACGCTCGGTAGGCACCCGGTTTTTTCAGAGTACAAAATTTTTTCTCGTTTTGCTTCGTTTCCCATACAATTTTTTAAGGATAACATGGGTTGGGTCACTTTTTTGAAAGTGATCACATGAAGTTGCCTAATTTTTCCTGCCAAATTGTTTTTGAAATATTTGTCGGATATGGAGTCCCAAGCTACAAAGTCAGAATATTTCAATATTTCCTTATTATACGGCTTCGGATTCTTTCTAGCTAAAGCAAAAACAGTTGACGTTGTGAAGGTGCATGTATCACGATATTTTTTATGCTGTTCTCTAAGTGGTAGATGACTTTGCGAGTGGGATGGACTTAGTTCTGATGAGTTAAATGAGTGCTTAATTATTACTCTATCTGGTGGTTTTGTTGCTAACTGGGCACAGTTTAGTTCGTTCGATGATAAATCAATGTCATCCTGGCTTAGTGCTTTGTTATCACTTTGTGGGAGGGTTAGCAAAGAGGATCCTGAAAGAAACAGTTCCATAAGCTCAAGTAGGTTAGTCCCTAAGCATAGAAGAAGAAGAGATAAAAATGTAGTAATTGATATGCATCTGCCAAACCATAGCTACTTTTGTAATCCTATAATTTCATAAAAATTCGCCTTTTGTCAACAAGCTTTTGTATAACATCAGTATAAAAGATTGGCGGTTGATCACCATTGAGAAGTCGCTGTAATTATTGATTATCATGTGGCTCCATCACAGACCAGCTCCAGGGTAGGTATCATAATATTATATTAATATCATAAAGTTACTTAAGTTTAGGCATACCGAATTTGATTGAATCGGACAACGGAAAACGGAACAACCTATAACAAACTAACACGGCAAGACAAAAGCTTGTAAGACAACTATGATCCAATTATAGCCATTTAAAAGTGTGCAAATAGCATACACACATGCTAATTAACAAATATAGACATTTAAAAATAGTAACAAAAATTAACCTGCACTCTATTTCTACAAACCGTCAAACCGTCTGAATCAAAGCCCAGCCTCCTTTGTTCTTGAAAGTAAAGCATTAGCAATTATTCGTTTCGACCACGCTGCTCTTTCAGCCATTTTGAAGTATTTAGGTAGTTACCGTAAGTAAGTACTATAAGTAAAAAACCAGGTAAAGCAAAGTTAGAAGATGGACGCTAGTACCGACATTACAATAGTTACGTAAAACGGGTTAGGTACAACGTAATGGTAAGTTCAATTTAAAAGAAAACAGTGACTTATCTCCCGAAGCATATATGTGATCACACTTTTGCAGGCTACGTATGAACTTTTGGCGAGTCGACAACCGTGGAGTAACATGCGCCCGCGCGCCCTCCTATCTCTTTAAACTCCGTGCTGATGCAATGTTGCATTATAAAAAAACAGCTTATGCGGCGTTCGTCGTGTTTTTTCTTGTACGAAAGCAAATAAAAGCAAAACTGCTTAAAATGATTACTTTGGTCAATTACGGCTGAGTAAACTTGCTTATGAGCTACTCAACAAAGTTCTAGTCAAGGCAGAACTGCTTAAATCCCAATCACTTCGTGGAAGAGATAAATTGCTATAGTGCTATATCATGACAAATTTTAGCACGGCTAATTGTATAAATTGTTGTCTGTGTCATGTCGAAGCAAGTTTTTTTATATAAAACTATGCAGGATAACACAGATGAGAGATGTTGCTTATCATACAATGTGGTTAAGTGAACGGTAGCTTAAGATAAAAAAATTCTAAAATGACCTAAAATTATTAGGTTATCAACCAGTAAAAGCTGAAGCACCGGTTGCTTATCGAACATAAATGCTCATATTTGGATGAAACTGAGATCAGTAGGTAGAGAAAAATCAGACGATTCTAACGGTATATATAACTCATATTCGCAAGTCTGGCGGATCAGCAAGGTAGCCTTTCCAGCGTCGATATGTCAATAAGTAGCTATTCCTTGAAATAGTGACACCTTTGGAAGTGAAATAACTTAACTTTACCTTTCCCTTTTACCCTAGCGTAGCCACCGGGCTCAGCGGTGCGGTTAAGATGCGGTCTTCCAATTTAGGAGGTCCGGGTTCGATTCCCAGGCAGGCCATGTACCAATGAGTTTTAAATTTAATTTAACTACTTATGTGCATTTATCCCACTGCTCTTATACGGAGAAGGAAAAACATTGTGAGTAAACGTGCATGCCTGAGAAATAAAAATTCAAAGGGAGTGAAGTCCCCAATCCGCACTGGGCCAGCGTGGTGGACTATGGCCCATACTCGCTCATATATGAGGGAAGGCTTATATCCCTGCAGTGGGATGTTTACGGGCTGATGATGATGACGTACAGAGTGTTACTCCAAGAGAGTTCATAACTTCTCTGTATCCTCAACGGCTCCTTTAAAACTCCTGCTCCTCTAGTGATAAGGTCACTCGTACTTGGTTATCATATCAGTATATCAAATTAAACTCGGCAGTGTTGTGTGGTTTCGGCACGTAAAAAGAATATAATCAACCCGTCTCTTTCGTCCGTCCCCAGCCGTGGGTATTGTAAAAGGCCACTGTGGGCCTTCCAGCAGAAATATATCTAAACACTAGCAATGGGCTCACTCCCTGTCACGTGTAGGTACATATCTGTATAGTATAATACTGGACGAGTGTTTTACAGTAAGCAAAAAAATAGGGCATATTAGGTAAGTGAAATAGAAGATATAGGCATAGGTAGTTTTTTTTTTTCAAAACTATCGTAGAGTAAAGCGTTAATTGAGTGATTTGACGGCCGCCTTTCTAGCCTATTCTACATAATTAGATCATTAAATTAAATATATAAAGAAAACTTGGAGAAAATATCAGTTAGAAATAAATTTTGCATGATTCCCAAGAAGCATATTAATCTAGAGCCGCCCGTGCGTTTTTGAAAAAAAAAATTAAACTACCTATGCCAATAACTTCTATTTCACTTACCTAATGTGCCCTATTTTTTCCTTACGGTAAAAAAAAACTCATCCGATATATTTGGAATGGTGAACCATGGAGCCATGGAACCATTTCAAGTAAATTTTAACGCTAATGATACGGATATCTCTGATAACCCCGTTTGGGATAAAGGTCGTGACGTTGTGTATAATCAATCCAGACAAATTAGTACCCGTATGCTCAGCAGATATGTGAACAATGTTGCTAACAAATGAGCAAGACGCTCACCATTGTTTTCTGTTTCAGTACAAAGTCATCGCCTGTTTGTGGACTAGGTACCTACTTAAAGATCTCTAAGTGTTAATCAGATGATAATAGACATGGCAGCAAATTGTATTGGTAGAATGTTGTTGATGGCGTTAGCGGTGGTAGCCACGAAATATACCGACGAATATCCAAATGATCCTGCCACAGTTCAAATTGAGGATTACCAGAATCGAACAAACGTAAGTTCATACTATGAAAATTTCCTGTCACTAAACATAAAGTACTGATGGTAAATAACGCCTACCTTACTTAAATCCTGAATAGATCTGGCAAATAAAACAAGCTACGACATAAATGCTCACAAAGAAGCAAGAAGCAAGAACGTAGGTAGGTAGGTAATTTAATGTTTTTTTTTTTTCAAAACCACAATATACGTATGGTTATTGTCATGCAAAATTTATTTGGAACTCCTATTTTCTCCAAAGTTGTTTTTATTTATTTTATTTAATGATGTAATTATGTGGAATAGGCTATACAAACGCGACCGTCAAATGACACAACGCTTTATTTAGAGTTTGGGCGTTATTTGACGCCAGCCTGCGTAGTATGACATCGCTTGTGGTCGACGTGAGAGTTATGTATGTATATTTCGTCAAGACTAAAATGTTATCTCGCGCGACGTAAACGTTTATCGCGCCGGTCATGTTACTAGTGCAGGTGTTATTTGCCATTAGTAGCTTCTAGACAGGTATCAATTCTACACCTCAAACGGAAGAATTTACCTTTATACTTGAAGTAGGTGTTTGGAGCGAGGATGGGCGCATCCATGATACCTATACTTATTATATGTATTACTGGCTAGTATAAGTTAAAAGCAGGTTTAACAGTCTGTGTGGCTCAATGAAAACGCCAAGGTTTATAAAACTTAGGTCATGGGTTCGATTCCCAGCGAGGTACGTGTTTTGTACTCTGTTTGGTTGGTGGTAGGATATTTTAAATGTTTGCTTGGCCAGCTTTTATTATCATATCTATGTCTGCTGCAAAGCAGTTATGTTGATAGCATTGTCGTGTTTCGTCAGTTGGAGATAACATAGCTAGACCCTCAAGTAAGTTGAGGATTGAGTCACTTAACATCAGGTGTGATCAATTGCTTGCTAACGCGTTGTTCATAACAAATGGGTCGCTATTTTTCAGGGGAATTTCAGCATCATGACAACTAGTACTGGGGTACCTGTAACTTACGACGATGCAACTGTAACACTCAACGAGAACCTTATCCACAATATGTTCTTTATGGACAGTTTCACTCATTTCGTCCGGGAGAAAATTCCAGAACGTGTCGTGCATGGTAAAGCTGGCGGTGCACGGGGTTACTTTGAGGTCACACATGATATAACCGACATTTGTCACGCGAAGCTTTTCAATAAAATCGGAAAAAGAACACCAGTTACAACTAGATTTTCTCCCGTAATTACAGCAGCAGGAGGTAGTGATACCGGACGAGAGCCCAGAGGTTTTGCTGTAAAGTTTTATACAGAAGATGGTAACTACGACCTTCTTGGTTTGAGTTTTCCTATGTTTTTCAGTAAAGAAGCAGTTAATTTCATTCAATTCACCAGAGCTTTGAAGCCAAACCCCAGGACTCACCTGAAGGACCCAAACATGACTTGGGATGCTTTGACTTTGAAACCAGAAAGCTTGTTTATGTTTTTATTGGAGTTCGGAGATCGCGGTGTACCTGATGGTTATCGACATATGCCAGGTTTTGGCATTCACACATTTCAAGTAGTTAATGATAAAGGAGAATATTCTTACATCAGGTATCACATTTTACCCGATGCGGGCATAAAATGTTTATCAGCCGAAAATGCTACAAGATTAGCAGGTGTCGATCCTGATTACGCTAACAGAGATTTGTATGATGCAATAGCTTCAGGTAATTTTCCGAGCTGGACAATCCAAATTCAAGTACTTTCACCATCCGATGTCAAAACCGCTGAGTTTGATGTCTTCGATGTAACCAAAATATTGCCTTTAGATAAATATCCACTTAGACCTATAGGTCGACTAGTTTTGGACAAGAATCCTACAAACTATTTTGCTGAAGTTGAACAAATTGCATTTTGTCCAGGCAATTTGGTTCCAGGAATCGTTGGAGCACCAGACAAATTGTTTGAAGTACGTCAGCTAGTTTACAGGGATGCCCATAACTACCGACTAGGACCCAACTTTAATAAAATACGTGTGAACTGCCCTTTGGCGGCCGTGAATGATTACAATCGTGACGGGTTACCTCCAGTCTTGGATAATGAAGGAGATACACCTAACTACTACCCCAATACATTCAACGGTCCTATACCATATAAAAGTGAAAAGAGGCATAAGTTGTTGGAAATTCACGAAGAAAAAGCAAATAATTTCGACCAAATTCGTGACCTGTATGCCAATGGAATGAGTAAAGACGAACAGTGTAGATTGATTCAGAACATCGTGTCTATTTTGAGTCCTGCCATACAGCGCCTTCAAGACAGAGCTGTACAACTGTACACTATCATACATCCGAGTCTTGGTAATAGGATACAACAAGGTTTATTGTCTAATAATACAACTACTTGCGCGCCGCTCCTCTAGTTTATTTAATTACCCTAATAATTATTCGTTTCATTTATACATATTATTACATAATATACACTACAGCAATAATTATTGTATGTAATCGTTTAGGTTTTCATTAAAGTTTATTCATTATATATTTCTTTATTATTTCTATGTAGATATCAGATAGCTATTGTCATAGCTAATGATAATGTCTCCGTCAAAATTGAATTTCACGCCATCTCTAGGTTCGATCGACAACTACTAGTCAAAAAGAAAATGTGGGTATTCAGCCGTGTATGCAGCCATGGTACCGACCGTGAGCTATAATAATATGTTGATAATTCTTCCCAATTATAATTATTATAAATGCGAATCGAATTTAATGGTTCGTAGACTGTATTCGCCTAGGTGATTCAGAAGTGTATTAAGTCTAACGGTTAGTAAGCTTAGCTCACCCAGGTGATTTTCTCGGGGTGCATTAAGTGTAATAAACCGAATGTGTGTATATATGTATGTTTGTTTGTTAACTCTGCACGCTTAAGCGGTTGGACGGATTTCGAGGAAATTTGATTGGTAGACAGATTAGGACCTTTTTTGCAGAGAGGATATGTGGGGCTACCCGTTCCAAAGACAGAAGCAGTCCTAACCACTAAAACCTAACCTAACCACTAATAGCAGCGTGGCCACGGGTACCGCACGGTAATCATCCACGGCCACGCCAGCGCGTCGCCGTTCCTATAGGTTGGAGCAGGGAGGAATCTCCTGGTCCAGCCACGTCAAGAAGGCGCGTGGTTATTAAACTTTAAGGTTTGGAACATCCAAACGATTATGTTTGGGATATCTCTGAATTGGAATAAAGATCGTGACGTTACGCATATTTCTTATATATTTCTTTTACTTTGTACTATTTTGTATGTTTTTTTTTTAATAATATCTGGGCATAATGAAATGTACTCATGTAACACCACATTATATGGTTTAAGGCTTAAAGTACCGAAAGCGGTTCCAACTGTTGCCTTAGGAGATTGGCACGGTCCGTATAGAGCCCCAGCGGCCATCTTGGTTGTCCGGATGTACATAGTTTTATATACGGAAATACGGAAATACATGTGTGATATTTATAATAACTGTAAGTTAACATAGGGGCCTGGTACTTTGGACTA
Organism: Oegoconia quadripuncta; assembly: GCA_949316235.1. Lineage (NCBI taxonomy): Eukaryota > Metazoa > Arthropoda > Insecta > Lepidoptera > Autostichidae > Oegoconia > Oegoconia quadripuncta. Next base: position 4,832,459 of record OX438753.1, on the reverse strand, counting down.
TTGTGACTTTGGGCTATAGGTTCGACTCCTTTTATACCCTGTATCCTGCTTCAACAGCGACGGTAAAAATTATAAAATATAACGTTTTTGATAACATATGCTGTAGGTAGGTTAACTAGGTACATTGTAGAATATATATATTATTCAATACAATTACTGCATATTTAAATTGCACCATATTGTATAGCATTCAATATAATACGGTGCAATTTAAATACGCTGTATTTGCACACCATAATTTGCAATAAATTCTGTAGACATGTAATTATATAATATTTTAATATTTACTTATAAATTTTATAACAAATGTTAATTTAGTGTTTCGTATCAACGATGATGAAACGGAATGGAACGGAACGGAAAACATACAAGGAATCACTAGAACGGAATCCAAGTGACACCGAGGCTATACCGACTACACCACGAGTAGCATGACAGGCGGGATAAACGTTTATGTCGCGTAAGATAATATTTTGTCCTGCTCATTCGCTTGGACGAAATATACAACTATCCCACTCTCTACAGGCTGTTCTTTTGAACACCAAAAATTCATTTGCCGCTTTCTAAAACTATGGACGGGATTGTTATGACATCATAAAGGTGACGGACGGGCGGACGGGCCTATTCTTGTAGGCGGTATATCTTGATACGTAGGTACTGCAACGATTTAGTTCGTTGAAGTATCAAAAGAACCCAGATGTAATAAGGATTATTTGATAATCCGTGTTATATAAATAAGTATGAAAACTTTTTCTTTCTTTCTTATAAGATGAAAGAAAGAAAGAAAAAGTTTTTATTTGACACCATTATTGCTTAGTTCATGTGGGGACACGTGTACTTGTGTATTAGAATATACAAGTACTGTATAGATACAATGTGACGTCAGCTGCACGGTGCATAACTCTAGAATATGCGCCGGAGCTCAGACAGTTGTTTCCCACGCCGCGCTCTCTGCACTCGCCCTGTGTTCCCGAATGTAATATCGGTGATTAGAGTTTATTAACCTGGACTATATCTTTTATTTGGGTATATAGCTGCATTGGCTATGAAACTAAAGGCCGAGTTAACTTTAAATTATGAACCGACACCGCCGCCGCCTATGAAAGCCGATGCAAAAGACAGTGAATCCACAAACGTAGCTTTTCAATCTAAAACTAGGAGTGGAAGAGTGACTAAACCACCTGTAAGATTTACAAATTAACTGCTATTAATTTAATTACGTTATTGTTCAATTTCTTAGTTCTAAAAATAAAGATTAGGTATTGTTTAAAGTTAATTTTAAAAAGAGTGCAGATTATATTTTTTTATATAGTGTAATAATATCTCTGTTATTACACTCAGCTTAGTAGTTACACAGATGAACAAATAAGTTTCACTTTCATTGTATTTTTGAGTAAGATGTTGCATTATGTATATATGTATATTGGAACTCATTTTTTTTTCCAAGTGAACTACTGTGTTCGCTTACACTGTGTAATGTTTGTTTTAGTATCATACACAGTTAATTATGTTAATGTTAGCAATAAGAAAATATGGAAAAGTGACGTTTCCTTTTTTTTGAAAATGAGGGAATGATGTGGAGAGACATGTACTTGTGTATTAGAATATACAAGTACTGTATAGATACAATGTGACGACAGCTGCACGATGCATAACTCTAGGTCTAGATTATGCGCCGGAGCTCAGACAGTTGTTTCCCACGCCGCTCCCTCTGCACTCGCCCTGTGTTCCCGAATGTAATATCGGTAATTAGAGCTTATTAACCTGGACTATATCTTTTATTTGGGTATCCTGTAGCCATCCAATAGTGAATATAGTCAACACACACTGTAACGTTGCGTCTAGCGCCGTTACACTTTTACCTTTAATTTACAGATTGTTACACAACTACAAATCAACTTTATAATAAAAATTTCTACGGAACCCCCAAATTATTATTTTATTTAAAAAGGGTCTCACCACGGCATTGCGGAACGCTAATCTCTACGTCTCTAAGACGATTTCTAATTAGACTGGGGGAACCCGAATCGTCCTCTATTTGACCGCGACCTGCATCAGTTGCCACTTGAACCAAGTTTTAAGTAAACTACGGAAGATCCCTCTAGGGTGAGTTACCATAATAATCTGGCTATTTTTAATGTAAGCTGTTTCTGTTTTTGTGCCTGTCAACTGCGTGGTGTTCGTTATGGTTGCTGAACCGTGAACACCAGCAGTGGACGAGGATACATGTGGGCACTAACTAATGCCTGCCTGTGCTCTACAGGATCAAGATCCTAAGTGACTACTTGTCGCCGTCGACATCCAGGTCTGCACCTGGGAGACCTTCGGGGTAGATCTACCCTCCCCCGAAAACCGCTCATCCAGCCTTGACCTCGTCGTCGTCTACGAGAGGACTCGAGGGCTACGTCCACTGCTTTAATATTGAAATAATAATGAAATATTATAATATAAAATAATAATTTTGTAATATGAAAACCTTTTTTTTAAAAGAGCAACCTCTCGAGTTTCTTGCTTGTTATTCTCAGGGGGAAAATTGTCTTTTGAACAAACAGTAGCTTTAAAAATAACATGGACATGAACTGATGCTATAGCCAGGATCGTCTCAGTCAGATCGTATCAGTCTCATCTTTTGATAATGTGTCAAAATCATAATGGAGTAAAGCCTAGTCCTAAGTAGTAGGCACGTGCCCGTTGGTGTGGATTTTGATAAAATAGTTGTTAGTAATGCCACAGATTACTAATAAGTTACTAAA